>OY856414.1:782723503-783051003 GCA_963693085.1 Alisma plantago-aquatica | reverse complement strand
TCCTTAAACTATATTACAACTTTGCACAGTGGGCCCAAGTGTTACAAAGTCAAAACCATAGACACTCGTCAAGAACCATATGTTGTGTTGGATTAATTATAAGAGACTACGTAATATGGAGTCACCTGATGGTATTATTTATTAAAGAAGCATTGGTGTTTAACCATTATATAAGAAAGCCAACACTAGAATTCACTGCCAAGGATTGGTTTAAGAATTAAGGCACTTTTTATCTATGACTTGGAAATGGTCATTTGTGATACAATAATATGATTATGATATGATGAAAATATCTATTTTATATACAAATATGTTATACCCTTTCATTCTCCTTGTATTAAAAGTGTAATTCCCTAATTCTCTATAAGTGATTAACATGGGAAAAACAAACCGTTAAGAAGAACAACTACATGGGTAAAATGGTGATTTTTTACAGTTCAATTGGCTAGGATTTAATGAGGCCAACAAGAGATGCCAAATATTCAACTAATTGAGATAGGATTTCAGGATTGAAAGGGCTTTGTATGCATGAAGGCATGTTTCAAAATTGAGTAGAGTGTTGTTGCAAAAAATAATGGAACAATAAGCGTTACACTAGATCTGAATTTATATTGGAGCCCTGATTATTATTTAAAAATGGGACATAAAGGAGAATAATTGTGCGAACATGTCATGAACAAGAGGTGAGGATCACCAACATGTAATATACATAATTTAGAAAACAAGGTACAAATTGCACGCTGAAATGAAGTCTCATTGGTTTTATGGAGATCATCACAATGAGGGGGCATGAGAAAACATATAGACATTTTGTTATCTATGTAGCAAAGTATGAATACATAACATTACATGATGCACCAATTTTGGTCAAAAAAATCAAGAAAATAAAGAATCCTTTAGAAAATTTCAAGTATTCATGAGCAAAGAAAAGTTTACTCATATTATTGGGAGTTGTAGGGTTTGAATGAGACAATTAGGATTGTAGTGTAGATTAATTTGAATGAAATTGTCCACATGGTTTGTAGTGCTATGATGCAAGAATTGATTTTTAGGAAAGTGTTTTATCCTACAAAGAGTATATACTTCATTTTTTTTTCAAATGTGATTTTACACGCCAACCATCCTACCTCTTAAAGGTCATACCATTGTCCTTTTTGATATAAACATTCACAGATTCACCAAGAACAATAGGTGTGTTGTAGAGGAAATCATTGCTCGAGTTAATCCATGAGCCGAATTTGAGTTCAATTATCAAAAAATGTTTCTAATTTTACTCTTCTAGATGAAGAAGATGGTAGTCATGAGTATCACTAAAAAAAGTTGTAGCTAAAACATCAAATTTTATAGCTAAAAGCTTTAACTATGTTTATCCTTACATATAAAATATGAACTGATACCCATGTGCTAATTGTTTTTGGTAGATTTTTCAAATTCATAGTTAGATAATAAATTATATACAAATTCATACGAAACCCTAAATATATCTAAAAATATCTTTACATATGCGAACGTAGTTGTAAATGTAGCTAAATATGAAATTGCAAATGTATATGTAGCTACGATATGTAGGGAAAATGTTATTTACTGCAATTGTGTATGTAGTGCATGCAGAGAAAATATTGGCACTTATTACAATTAAAATTCTAGTTGATATATAGTTAAAGGTATCATGTAATACACATACATATTTAGTCAGATCATGTGTCCATATAGTAACTTTCCTATAATATAAAAGTATTTTTCATAAAGGAGAAAAGAAACAATATTGATCCAGATCAAGTTTTGCTTGTAATGTTGATAATCATACTTTTATTTATGTTGAAACAATAAGTACACATGGGGAAGATATTAACCTTATCCCTATTTTACAATATGTATGGAAAAAAGATACATGTATATAGTGATCCCATGAGAATATAAGTTTACATTGTTCTAGATGTTTCACCCCACGTCCTGCTCTAGCTCTCAATACTTTTTCAAGCTTGATATCAAAACCATCATACAATCGTCATTGCCTTGTTGAATCAGGCCTTGTTATGTTAGATTTAGACCTCATTGTGGTTGTTTTCATACTCATTAAAAGTGAGCATTGAACTTCCAACACCACAATAGTTGCATCATATAACACATCACCACAATTGTTATTTGCATCATATAACACATCACCACAATTGTTATTATGTCTACACAACCCCATTTATTCTCCACGTTTTCCTTCAACATCCAACTCATTTAATGTCAACTAGCAGCATCAAATATTAATACCCTAAAACCAATTCCAGCAACCATATCCAATCCTCAACTTTCTCCACCCTCAGTTGCCCTCTACATGTAACATCCTAAATTTTTAATATTAAATTAAGCCTTAAAGTGTGCTTTTTTAAATAAATAATAATTGAGGGGCTTATTAGAAAAAGACCCTGAAATGGATTTTCTTAAAGAGTAATGGAGTTAGAAAATAATATTAGGATCAATCCACATTTTTCTCCATAATAAATATGATTTATGCACTCAAGAAAATAGATGTTAGCCCCTCATCCTTTTCTTTTTCCTAACCTTCAATAATGTTTAGGGGAAGTGTAAGAGAGAAATAAAAGGTTCCAAATTCGAAAATATACTTTGTATTACTTAATCAAGAAGCAACCCTCTTTCCTTTCATAAATTTTAATAAGAAGAAAATCCTTTTCTTTCTCCTACAACAAAGTTTCTCAAAAAGGCATATAAAATAGATGACATGATCATGGAGTGACTAATAATTATATATCTCGATTTTGACTCCAAGAAACACAAAGGTAAGGTCTTATTCAATTATTTTATCTATTAATGCATTAAAAACAAGTAAGATAACATTTATAGAAATAATAGACACAAAATGTGAAAAAAAGGAAATATAACTTTATGGGAAGAATCTAGTTACCTTATTGGACATGTGGTCCAAATTTGGTGAAGTTTTGACTTCATATGACCTTCCAAACAAACTAAAGAAATGTAGAGTATAGTTAGATTAGGAATTAATCAAGATTTCATTTTATGCATAAAGTTTCAATATAGTCTGGGATTTTGCGCTATCACGAGCTCCTTTTTCCTTATTTTCGTACTCACACATGATTTGACGGTCTTCTTTTATTCGGTTCCCTATCCGATGGCTCTAAAGTTGTCTCCCTCCTCCGTTTTCTTTACTGGTGTGAAACCAGTTCTGAGCAAATATCTTCCCAATTCGATCCTCAGCCATCATAACCCCACATTAGGAGATCTCTTTGCTATCCTTATTGTCTCTCCTTCACAATTAGGGAAAGACCTAAATCACCTTCTCCCGTGGTCTATATCAGAAACACCCAAAACGACACTGCACCCAATCTCCACAACAAGGTCGAGGTTGCCATCATAATGAAACCCACCCATAACTATGGGTTTCAAAAGCTCTGACGGATGACACAGGTTACTCCTCTACCATCAATTGATGCACGAAAACCTTGAGCCTCCCCACCTTAATCCTCCTTCCTATCCGATTATGGAAGACACATACTCACATCTCTAACCACCCCAATCCGATTACAACGGTGGTAAGCTTCCTCGACACATTTCCATTGTTTTGGCATCATCAATTTGCTTTATTTTTTTTCCAGTGAGTGTACCTTATATCCTGTGTCGAAGCTGTCAACCTGTTCTTGAGATCGGGATGCTTCGGGGTCCTTTAGACTAACGTAACCGGGTCCCGCTCTTCACTGGACCTCGAGGATGGTTTTTCATAACTCAAATGATATGGATTCTGGCTCCTTCATGGCTGGTTACTAGCTCGACTGTGTTCCTCTACTACTCCTTCTTTCGGTGACCTCCCACCTATTTTCTGGTTGCTGCTTCACACAATGGCCCCTCCGAAGACTCGACTTAACCTGGCCAATGTTTTGATTCATTTTCATGTGATATCCTCCCAAGTTTCTTCCTTCCCAGGATCTCCTCAACCATGGCTGGAGCCACGCTCGCCATAGATCAAAGTCGAAGAACCCATGGGTGATATGACCCAGTCACCCCTAGATGATTAACTGAATGATCAATCATGTATGGGCTGTTCTGGGATTTTAAGTTTTCTTTTAATCGTTCTGACGCACGACCTTGATTCTGGGTGAATGGCTCATTTTCCCTCGTTGTCTTGATTAAATGTAACACATGCATAAGGTCCTTTTGTCCTTTCATCCATTATTTACATCAGATTAATGTTGATTTAAAATTATGTCACACCCAATGTTTCCTACTCCCTGATTGGTCAATTTTTGGAAATTCACAATAAATTGTTGAATGCTCGGAAAAATGCAAATAAATAGTCATTGGAAAGGGTTTTTCGAGAGGAATCTGATTTTATAGTTTTCAATCTATGATTTTCCTTTCTATATCGATGGTTTAATAGAAACCCTATTTAAAACCATGAAACCCTAATTATGTGTTACATATAATTAATATGATCTAAATCAATCTAGTTTTCCTAAGTTAATGATGTTGATCAATGAGCCTAACCCTAATGCACTCAAATCCTAATTCACCCTAGTTCAACCTAAGATTAATACAAGGTATTGATTAATGATGTTTATGAATAGGCATTTAGAGCCTAATCAAGACAAGGGGAAGTTGACCTAGATTTGACTCAAGGATCAGGAAGACCATCTTAGAATCATTATTGCTCCAAGGTAAATGGGTCATGCTGTTGAGCACTAGTATTATTGGTTGTTTGCATGTTAAGTATAAAGTAGACATTATTGTTCAAAGTTTAATGTTTTAATCATGTTCACTATACCACTACTTGATGATTGATATATGCTGTGTCCTATGTATATAATGTTCACTTTGATTATGTCTTATGATTAATAACTCATGAAAATCATGTAAATGATCAAGAGGAAGAAATCCCATCATGCTTAAGAGATCATATTATTAGGGAGAAATCCGATCATGTTAAGTCAAGAATCATGATTATGTAAATGTTAATGTCATGTTAATGATCAAGTTAATTGGAATTGAAATAGTCTTTACATGCTCCTGAATAATGGACCTTAAGGGGTTGTCAAGGGCATTCCTAGCATCAAAGGCTTTCCTAGAAATCATGTGCTCCCAAGGGGGCGTCAATTCTTCATGTTAATAATGATTCAAGAATGCTTATAGTTAATTCATGTCAAGTGTTCTTACATGTCAAGTATATTTACTTTGCTCATATTATAAAGTGCCAGTACCGTTTAGTGATGTGTTGGTTTTCCCCTTTGCATGAATGGGGATGCGATGTCCCCAGGATTTGGAGCAAGTAAGGACTCAAGAGAAGCAAGAAAGGACTAGAAGACCTTCAAAAGATAACTGGTGGGGTGCCATCCATAGTAGGTGATCCAATTACTTAGAAATGTTTAATTTCATGTTTAGTTTTCCATGATTAGAAATGTTTAGACATGTTATAGAACTCGACTACAGTTTCCTATGGAAAGAGTAATGTATGAATATCAATGGTGATTTATATATTTATTTGCTACGATATATTAATGTGGCATTCCCCCTTCAAGATGAAAGCTTACGCTCAATTATAATATATGTCTAAAGGAGGGGTGTTACATTAATGGTATCAGAGACAATAAATGGATGGCCACCAAAGAAACAATTTGATTCATATGTTCTAACCCTAGGATTATGTGACCCTTTTTCAGATGGACCCTTAGAGAGAAGACAAGGGAAATGATAAGGATGCTGCTGCTCTCTCTTCTAGTGGGGGAAGTGGATCAAGGAGAAACCCTAAGCCAACCATAGAAGATCTTTCCCAAGCACTCACCAATGCCCTAGCACAAGGACAACAACAACCTAGACATCATGAGCTAACTCTAATGGACTTCCTAAAGATAAGGCCCGACTCTTTCTTAGGTGAAGGAGAAATTGATGTGGTCACTAAAGCTGACGATTGGATTAGAGACATGGAGATTTGCTTCTGAGATATGGACTGCCCACAACACCCCAGGGTTTGTTTTGCAACCCACATGCTCAAGGGAGAAGCCCACACTTGATGGGAAAACTACCGCAACTCAAGGGCACATGAAGCACCTCCACTCACATGGGAAGGATTCATTGAAGTCTTCTAGGAGCACTATGTTTCTGAAGTTATGATTGAGAAGAAGGGGTTAAAGTTTGCTAAACTGGCCCAAGTGGGTGACATGACTGTTACCCAATATGCCACGAAGTTCAGGGTCCTCTAAAAGTATGGATATGATTATGATGAACATCGAGGGACAAGGAAATTCATTCGAGAACTCACGCATGACTTGAGATTTGCCTTGTCAGGGAGAGGACACAAAACCCTCCAGGCTACCCTGGATGCAGCCCTAGATCTTAAAGATCGCCCTGGAAGATCCTACCAGAAGGAGATTCCCTAGAAGCACAACCAATATCAACCTCCCAACAACCCTAAGTGAAAGGTACATGAGCATGCGGTAGAAGTTGAGAAGCCCCAATGCCCAACATGCAAGAAGCACCATGCAGGCCCATATAAGTATGGTAGGGGAGCATGATACTATTGTTGAGAGACCGAACACCTCAAGTCAAATTTCCCAAAGTTGAAGAAGGATACATCTTAGGGTCAGGATAGGAATTAGAATCCACCTCCTAAATGATAAGCTAGAGTCTTTGCTATGGTAGCTGAGAGTGAAGATGAAAAGAATTAGTAGGGTTTAGTGTAGTACTTTCCTTTTACTTTCACAAAATTTGTCGCATGAAAATGTTTAGAACCATGGATTTACATGATAATGATAGTATGTTGAAGCTTTTTTTCTTAAGATATGGAAAGTTCTAATCTGGGTAATATAATGAAAATTTCGGGGATGAAATTTATTTAAGGTGGGTAGAATTGTAACATCCTGGATTTTCAATATTAAATTAAGATCTAAAGTGTGTTTTTTAAATAAATAATAATTGAGGGTCTTATTAGAAAAAGACCCTGAAGTGGAATTTTATTTAAGAGTATTAGAGTTATAAAAAAATATTATGATCAATCCACCTTTTTCTCCATAATAAGTATGATTTCTGCACTCAAGAAAATAGATGTTAGCCCCTCACTCTTTTCTTTCTCCTAACCTTAAATAATGTTTAGGGGAAGTGTAAGAGAGAAATAAATGGTTTAAAATTAAAAAATATACTTTGTATAACTTAATCAAGAAGCAACCCTCTATCCTTTCATAAGTTTTAATAAGAAGAAAATCCTTTTCTCTCTCCTAGAACAAAGTTGCTCAAAAAACATAGAAAATAGATGACATGATCATGGAGTGAGTAATAATTATATATCTCAATTTTGACTCCAAGAAACACAAAGGTAAGGTATTATTCAATTATTTTATCTATTAATGCACTAAAAACAAGTAAGATAACATTTATAGAGATAATAGATGAAACATGAGAAAAATGGAAATCTAACTTTATCGGAAGAATTCAGACACCTTATTGGAGATAAGGTTCAAATTTGGTAAAGTTTTGACTTCATATGACCTTCTAAATCAATTAAGGGAATTTAGAGTATAGTTAGATTGGGAATTAATCAATATATCATTTAATACGTCGAGTTTCTATATAGTCTGGGATTTTGCCCCGTCACACACTTCTTTTTCCTTGTTTTCCTTCTGACACACGATCTGACGATCTTCTTTTATTCTGTTCCCGATCAGACGACCCTAAAGTTGTCTCCCTCCTTCGTTTCCTTCACTAGTGTGAAACCAGTTCCGAGAAAATCTCTTCCCAATTTGATCCTCAACCATCATAACCCCTCATTACAAGATCTCTTCACTATCCTTTCCATCTCTCCTTTACAATTAGGGCAAGCCTTAAATCATCTGATCTCATGGTCTATATTAGAAATGCCCAAAATAGTGTTGCACCCAATCTCCAACACAAGGTCGAGGTCACCGTCACAGAGAAACCCACCCATAACTATGGGTTTCAAAAGCTCTTACGGATGACACAGGTTACTTCTCTACCATCAATTGATGCCCAGTAACCTAGAGCCTCCCCGCCTTGCTCATCCTTCCTCACCGGCGATGGCGGCCACATACTCACATATCTAACCACCCTAGTCTGATTGCAACGGTGGTAAGCTTCATCGACACATCTTCATTGTTTTGGTATCGTCAATCTGCTTCATTTTATTTCCAACGAGTGTACCCTATAACCGACGTCGAAGCCATCAACCTGTTCTTGATACCGGGACACTTCGGGGTCCTTCCAACTAATGTAACTGGGTCCCAGACATCACTGGACCTCAAGGATGATTTTCGTGACTCAAACGATATGGATTCTGGCACCTTCATGGCTGGTTGCTCGCTAGAATGTGTTCCCCTACTTCCCTTTCTTTTTGATGACCTCCCACCTATTTTCTGGTTGCTACTTCATGATGCAACCCTATTTTAGGGCTCCATCTTGTGCCATTTCTTACCTTGTTCACATCTAAACATAATTTAATGCAAGTCAAATTCCCCAATGGGAGTATTATTACCAAATGCACTTATGGATGTTCTTTGCATTATTTTTAGATACTTGGACCATTCTATGGATGGATGAGAGAGAAGGAAAGAGTTCTAGGGTTCCTCCGCTCACGCAGGGGGTCCAAAGAAAGCCCCAAATCTCCCTCAACCTACCCCTAATGGATAATATTCAACATCAAACAAAGAAGTCCATTGATGATGAAGATTGAAGTTAAGTTTTCCACTGAAGACCCCAACACGGCCGTGGGCATCAACCACGGTCGTGGGAATTAAAGCCAAGAATCATAGGGACGTTAGTACTTTTACACTGAAAGTATCACGACCGTTGCCATTAGCATGACCGTGGTCAACTGAAGATGTCACGACGGTAACCTCCCGCCACGGCTGTGGGAATTAATTACTCAAGCTCCCCAAAATCAATAGAGAAGTGGTCTATTTCATACGTGAATGACCATGGTTGTGGCCATCACCACGGCTGTGGCCCTTGAAGACCACCTCACCCGTGGCTCTCCCCACACTCGTGGTGATCTAAAGACAAGACGAACTCAAGATACCTCTCCCGTGGCCTCCTCCTCCAACACGGCCATGTTACCCCACAAGTCCATGGTATCGCTTGCCCAGTATGACTGTGGCACCCCGTCACATCCATGGTCGCCACATATAGTTAGCATTTCCACTCCATTTCACACCTCGACCATTCCATACACCCACGATCATTCCATGCAACCCCCACTACAGTTGCGACACCTCAATACGGCCGAGGTGACCACCTAACTCTACCCATTTTCTACACTACTTTTCCTATTCTATCCCTACTTACCCTAGTGCTTCCCCACCACCTATATATATAGGTGGCAGCTAGAGAATGAAGGTTACACTCCCCCATCTGCCATTACTCCTTATCACCCTCTCTTGAGCATTCATTGCATTCCACTTGCGTTAATGCCCTCCACCCACCATTTCCAACACATAAGCCTAGTTTTCTAGGTTTTCTAACTTAACCACCTCCATTTTCATGCCCATCAACCATCTTGGAGGAAGTATGTCACCCTACATCATCTAGGAGGTGAAGAAGGAGGATCTACTTTGAGCTCCATCACTAATACAGAAATGACATATAACGTCACATTTCGAGGCATCAGTTGTATTCCAAAAACCGACGCCTAAAACCTATAACGTCGGCTGAAAACACAAACTGACATCTATATGTGAAGACCAGCCGATTTTCATAAGACACGAGTATCACTTTTTATTTAGCGTCAGTTGCGTAATTAGAAATCGATATCTAAAATCACCCACTAAATCCAATTTTTCAAGTGCAAAAAAATTACCTCCAAAATTTCACATACGACGTCAGTTGTGGACCAAGTTACCAACGACTAAAGGTTTTTTACGAGATAGAAATCGGCCCCATTTTGGTCGTCAGTTTTCTTACAATAACTGACGTAGATGTATTTTTGTGCGCTGTCCTCACGAAAACTTTTACCCCTAAATTTCCCAATTGGCATCGGTTGTTAACGAAGTAACCGACGACTATCGTTGTAATTCAAGAACATTTTTTTGTCAGCATATGTAGATAGACGTCGGTTTTTCTAGTTGAAACCGATGACTAT
The DNA here is from genome assembly GCA_963693085.1 of Alisma plantago-aquatica. NCBI lineage: Eukaryota > Viridiplantae > Streptophyta > Magnoliopsida > Alismatales > Alismataceae > Alisma > Alisma plantago-aquatica. The sequence goes on along the minus strand of OY856414.1, from coordinate 783,040,898 downwards.
AATTGAACATAGGTGTCGGTTTTTTTTTGATGATCGATGCTTGGTGAACATAGGTGTCATTTTTAATTAATAAAAAATGTCGATACTTTACTTAATAGCACCCACACGGCCACATGAGCTAGACTCTCTGTTTCATTACACCGTCGACTGTTCAAGTACCTAGGTGTCTGGTGATTCCCACCACCACCGCTGACTGTGCTGTTGCTTCCGCCGCCACCGTCGACTGAGCTACTCCTCTTCTTCCTCCATGAGCTCACTATCGACATGTACATTTTCTTATACTCTTCTCCCTATTCGATCATATTCCTACTCTTCTTCTTTCTACTCCTCTTTTTCCTCCACTGTCTTCTTGGCTTCCGCTGCTTGTTCCAGAACAACGGAGGTGGTCGAACCCTACTCCATTGCTAACAGTGATGAAGAGGACCTCTTCTTCTTCTTGCTCCTCTTCTTCCTCCACTCATCTTCCTGCAATCTTTCTCCTCTCTTCTTCCTCCACTCTTCTTCCCTGTTAATTCTTCATGCTCCTCTAATATTGATGCTTATTGACACCTAATTAATTCATTATAATATAATTGTGTTGATGTGCTTGTGCTCTTGGGCTGAATTGAGTTGTTGTGTCATCCGTTTGCACTGTTGACTTGCATATATTTGTTCTTTAGCCTTCAAATGAGGTATAATCTCACTCTCCCAATATGCCACTAGGCTTCATTTTGATTCAAATCTTATGCTTGCATATATTTGTGCTTCTAATCCTCATGCTTGACCTAATTCAGTAAATTTTGATGCATGTTGAAATAAGATTCAAACTTGTCCATTCTAGCATCCTAATTTGATTTGATTATGTGCTTTGAACCTTGAAACATGCGTGTTAAAGATACATTGATGTTGAATCTCAAACTTAACTCACATGTGGGTCTCCTATTTCTAAAATGATTATGTGAACTCCTAAATCAGTAACATATATTATTCTTTGTGCACCCAAATACCTTGTGAATCATGTATGTGCCATAAGGTGATTAAATGCCTAAATATTGACTTGAAATATGACCTAGTATGTATGTTGATATATGAAGCTCTAGTCTCTTAAAAGTCTTGCCCTAATGACCACCCCTACTGTGTAATGATCTCCAATTAGTATCTTGATATTTTTGATGACACATAAAACCTAGGATATGAATGATGAAACTATGATCATATATATAGTAATGACAACATATATACATGTATTTTGTTGGCCTAGAAACCCGTCCAAGATTTACTCATTAGGAGTAAATCTTGGATAGTCTCTGGTTTGGGACTGTTCTTGAACGCTTAATCTCACTTAGGATGTAAGTGTATAATGTGTGTTGGGTTTTCAAGAAAATTTCGGTAGCATTTCCCCATTTATTCTCTAAGTACATATGTACTTGGAGAACAATGGGGAATTGCTGCTGAAATTTTCTTAAAAACCCAATACACATTATACACTTGCTAGTGAGATTAGGGTTCAAGAATGGGATAGGTGGTACACATTTATTATATATAAGACCTTAAATCCTAAACTTTTAACCATAAACCCTAATCTTTTATCCCTAAACCCTAATATATACTTGTTTTCTCTTTGATCATAGAATGGATAGATCATGGATGTCCATTCCAAATCACTACACCCCAGAGTTTATTTCTGGTCTTGATTAGTTTATTAGATTTGCCAAGGAACATAGGAAACAACCTGGAGATAGGTTCTACTGTCCATGTAGGCATTGCGGTAACAACTTGAAAGTCAGCACTGGTGACGAAATCAAAAGCCATGTCATGTGCAACAAGATTGTACAAGGCTATACATAATGGCACTTGCATGGATATATTTCAAACCTAAAATCAGTGGATGTCGATAGCAGTGCTTGTGTGGAAGAAGAAATTGCCTCTGATGATGTAGATGTGAATGAACCAGTTCCAGTAGACATCGTTGATGCGATGCTGGATAGTTGTGGGGTAGAGCACTCCGATCCACCTCCCATGTTTAGAAACATTGTGCATGATGTTGAGATACTGTTATACACAGGTTGTACTAAGTTTATGAAGCTTAGTGCTGTGTTGAGATTGTATAAGCTGAAAGCTAACAATAGATGGAGCGACAAAAGCTTCACGTCATTGTTGTCTTTGTTGAAAGAAATTCTTCTTGAAGGAAACGAGCTGCCAATCTCAACATACTAGTTAAAGAAATTGTTGTTCCCAATGGGAATGGAGGCCAAGAAGATACACGCATGCCTGAATGATTGTGTATTATTTCAAAAGGACTATGTGGATTTGAAAGATTATCTAAAATGTGGTGCGTCAAGGTATAAATTGACGACTTTGGGGGAGTCCAAAACTTGTTCTCCTGCCAAGGTGATGTGGTATCCACCTATAATATCACTGTTTCAACGCTTGTTTGCCAATCTGATAGATGCAAAGAATTTGAGGTGGCATGCAGATGTTAAGAAAAATAATGATGGGATCCTACGACATGCGTCTGATTCCCCACAGTGGAAGAAGATTGATTTATCGTACCCTAAATTTGGTTAAGAAGTAAGGAATCTAAGACTTGGGCTTTGTCAGGATGAATCTGTATGGGACATTGAGAAGCCAACATAGCACTTGGCCAATTATGCTTGTTATATACAATCTTCCTCCCTAGTTGTGTATGAAAAATAAGTACGTTATGTTGTCGTTGTTGATATCGGGTCCTAAACAACCTGGAAATGATATCGACGTTTATAATGAACCTCTGATTGATGACTTACAAAAACTTTGGGGTGAAGGTGTGATGACCTATGATGCTTCATGAAGAGAGACATTTCGTTTGCACGCTATGTTGTTTTGCGCTGTTAATGACTTTCCAGCATATGGGAATTTGTCTGGATATAGTGTCAAAGGATCTAAAGTGTGTCCTATATGTGAAGCGAACACTGATTCAATATGACTAAAACATGGCGGCAAGACTGTATATCTTGTCATCGAAGGTTTCTTCCAAAATTCCATTCGTATCGTAGGTTCCGCAAAGCATTCAATGGATAGAATGAGGAACAGAGTGCACCTAAACCTATACCACGGGAGGTTATTTATGAAAGAGTAAAAGACTTTGCCAATGAATTTGGTAAGAGATCACAATATACCATGGCCACACGGAGTGACAAATCTTTATTCAAGAAGAATTCAATATTTTGGGATTTTCCTTGTTAGAGTTCTTTGGCAGTCATGCATTATATCGATGTCATGCATGTTGAGAAAAATGTCTGTGATAGCGTCATTGGTACTCTGTTGAATATACTAGGTAAAACTAAAGATGGGATAAAATCCAGAATGGTCCTATGTGAAATGGGAATAAGGAAAAAATTAACAGTAGTAGTTAGTAGTGATCAGAGAACATACTTACCTCCCGCTTGTTACACGTTGTCTAGAAAGGAAAGCTTTTTGTGAATTCTTGGTAAATGTTAAGGTGCCATAGGGTTACTCATCCAACATCCATAGATTGGTATCAATGAAAGATCTAAAGTTGATAGGTCTTAAATCTAATGATTGTCACACTCTAATGCAACAAATATTGCTCGTGGCAATTCGATCTATATTGCCGAAGCATGTAAGGTTTGCAATCACCAGAATTTGTTTCTTTTTCAACAGTCTGTGCAACAAAGTTATTGACCCTGATACTCTCGATAAATTGCAAAGAGAAGTGATTGTTACCCTTTGTCAGCTTGAGATGTATTTTCCTACTTCGTTCATTGATATCATTGTACATCTTGTTGTCCACTTGACAAGGGAAGTGAAAATGTTGGGACCAATTTTCTTGCATTAGATGTATCCCTTTGAATGATACATGAGCATTTTTAAAGGTGATGTTCAAAACCGTTATCGACATGAAGGGAGTATTATTGAGGGTTATGTGGCGAGAGAGGTTATGGATTTTTGCAATGACTTTCTGAGTTCTAATGACACTCCTATTAATGACAAGAATATTGAGGAGTATTCCGACAAAGGAATTTTGGGATCACGGATGAAAGTAATGAGCCGCGAATAGTTGGAACAAGGTCACTTGTATATTTTACACAATATCGACAAAGTGAGTGTTTATATCGAGGAACATACCAATTTCATCAAGAGACAATATCCTCAAGCCAATTCAATGTGGCTTGCTAGAGAGCATAACAAGACATTTATTATGTGGTTTGAAGATAAAGTCTTATATCAACTATCTCAAACACCAAATAATCTTATTGAAACTATCAAATGCCTCGCTTTTAAACCAAAATTGAATGTTATGTCTTATGAAGGATTTGACATGAATGGATTCTCATATTACACAAAGCGTCAAGATGATAAGAGTGTCGTCCAAAATAGTGTGGTCACCCTTCAAGCGTCTTCATTATTTTTTGTAAGTGCAAATGATAAGAGTCCACATGAAGCTAAATTGTCATATTACAGTGTCATTGAAGACATATGGGAGTTTGACTACGTAGATTTTAGAATTATGCTCTTTAAATATAATTGGTTTGATAACACCAAAGGAGTTATAGTGGATGAATTGGGTTTCACATTAGTGAACTTTGAAAAGATTGGCAAGAAGGGTGAACCATTCATATTGACATCACAGGTGAAACAAGTATTTTATATTGATGATCCTGCAAATGATAAATGGTCAGTTGTTCTTCATGGTAAAAGACACTTCATTGAAGATCCTATAGATGAAGAAGAGTACTATGATAAATATGATGACTCCAGTCCATTCTCAGTTGGGTTGTCAACACACCAAATATTGAAGCTAATGATGACTTGTATGTATGCAGAGATCACAATGAAGGATTGTTAATTGATAAAAGATCGTAATATTAGAGGCATGCATGTTTATATTTTTTATATGTTTTATTTTTCTAAATGTGAACTTTGCAATATTTTATTATCTTCTAGTTATGTAAAATGCTAAATGTTAGATTTTTTTAATGACATTTTCAGATGGCTGAGCATGAGCATGATGACTGTGATGATGATTACCGTGAGGGTGAGGATATCAATGCGCCACCTCACAATGTAAGTTTTAAAAGTATATCCTATATTTCTATCTATATGTCCATTTATAGTTATATCATGTAAGTGTGTTTATTTTGTCAAATTTTAGGTTGATGATGTACCCCTTGAAGAACTTGGGGCACTTGATGAGCATAAAAAAAAATTAAAAAAGTGAGGAGCATCACTATGATGAACAAGTTACTACAACAAAGGGGCAATGGACCCAAACTGGCTGTGGATTTTGATCATGTAGGAAATCCAGTTGGAGTGAACCACAACTCGTTTATTTCATATCTTGGGGTTCTTACTCGTAGCCATTGTAGTCCTAATGTAGAATCTTGGCATAAAGTTCCTATGGGGAAGAAAGACTTAGTATGGAAGGAACTATGCATGAGTTATTATTATTTGCAATTCTATTTTGTAGATTACTAAATTTTAGGATACTAGTTAATAAAAATTCTATTTTATAGAGTATATTTGAACAAGATGAAAAGTTGCATCGTAAATGCATGATGCAATGCTGTGGGAGGGTCCTAAGGAACTATAGGACAAATCTCACCTGAGATTACATACGAGATGCTGAGAAGAGGAAGATGCCAGCCACTAAGAAATGGAACTACCTGGACCCCAATGACTGGGAGGAGTTTGTTACCAATAGAAAAACTAATGAATTCAAAGTATTAAGCGCCACTCCCAATTTAATTAATATACATTCTTATGTATTCACCTATTCAAGATTAACCTTTAGTGTTACTAACCAAATCAATGTGCTTACTAACAAGGCTATCAGCGATGCTCAAAGATCAAGGGGTGCACTAAATGTGCATGACCACATGATGGGTCCAAAAGGCTATATAAGCGTTCACCAAAGAATACAGGCTGAGTCTACTGCTACTCAAGAGACTGTAGAGTCCTCTACTATTGGTCCCACACCTCTACCTCACCATGCTATGTTGATAGTTGGGAGGCAAAATAAGAAAGGAGATATAACCAAGCCCACAACTTTTGAGGCGGCTGCAAAAATGGTAAAATTCAACTCTTAGAGCAATCGATATTTATTATTGTTATGTTTACTTACCAATTTCTATTGATGGCGATTAGTGGGAGCTTCACGAGCAGAGGAAGGAAGGAAAGTTCATCCCTGAGGAAACAAGGGATGAATTGACAGTTGCTCTTGGTAACCCAGAGCATCCTAGACATGTTAGGGGTGCATGCACTGGTGTGGGTATAAAAGCGTTCTTTGGGCCATCACAACGCAAACCTGTCCCAAAAGTGGGATTATCAAATGTTGAGGTAACCTATTATTTTTTTAGAATGTTATTGTGAAAGGGAATTCAATAATCAAAAGCTAGTGTTTCTTTTGTTGATGTATAAGTATATGAGTTAATTAATAAGAGAATCCAAGAAGCAATGGTGAAGTAGCAGGCGTATCAGGCTTCCACTTAGACAGTACTTGTAGTGTGCCGCTCTTCTCCTACTGCAGAGGTTGGGAGTAATCCTATAGACTCACCTAGCATGTCCGCTGTAAGTATTTTTATGACATAGTAGCTAGTCTTTTCAAGATGATATGTTTATGTATATATGTATATAACATTCTTTATGTAAATTTATAGGAGTTGAAGCCATGCCATCTAAAAACTCAAGAATTTATCATTGTAGAGGCCGAGGCTTACCCACCCCTTCCAGGGGACATGTTTCATGGGACTTCAGTACAAGATGGTACGGTTCATGTGAGTCCGATACATATACTCCCCAATTGGATGGATCTTCCATTGCCATATTCCCACCCATATTCTGAAACGCTTGGTGAAGCAGAAGGCGGAGTGATATTGTGGCCCAAAATGGATGTCGTCTATACTAATATTGTATGGTAAATTTACATTACGTTAATTTGTTAGTGTGTATATATGAGTCAAATGATTTGAAATTATATATACAGGTCAAAAGGAAGATACCCACTACATCTCAGCCTCCACCTCCACCTCCTGAAGTACCTAGTCAGCTTCCAAGGGACCTATACACCTTGTTAGGTCCTAATTGAAGGGGTATGGCAGTATGGATAGGTGAACATAACCCAAATTGTCCTATACATATTTCTATTCCGTAGGATGTTGTAGGTGAATCATACGATAAAAATCTATTTATACAAGATATTTAGGAGTTGTTTCGTTATGATTGGTTGAATACAACTATGATAGAGCTATAGATATGGTGAGATCTTATTTATACATCCATATACCTTATTTTATATATGATGATCTGGTTTCTTATATATTAATGCATACATAATACATGTTTTGCAGCCACTTACACATGATATGTAAAGTATTTTTCATTTTCCCATGTGGGATTTCTAGTTCCATCTTTGACCAGTCTTGTAGATAAAGACCCTTCATCAGTTACCTCATACTGCTCTTCTGCTTTTAAATATTTTGGTAAAAAAAAGAAGACGGTGATAATAGCTCCATTCAATGTTGAGTAAGTTTACTTTGATTATAATTTGGACTTAAGAAAATTACATTTTTATTGTGGATTTTGAGTTATTAATTTTTAACTTTCTTACCTCTAGTGGTAGGCATTGGGAGTTATTGGTTATTTCCCCCAAGACGTTCACTGTTTATTATCTAGATCCTGTGGGGAAGGAATTGGACACATTATATGGACACCCAATGAAAAGGCCATTATTCAGGTGAGAAATATTTCATATTTTTATATCCGTTAACATCTGTTATTACATTACTATTTAATTATGCAATTTAATATGTTACATTAACATGTAGGGCTTCAAGAGAGTTCAATAAAGATGGAGGAAACATCTCCAACATCTCCAAGAAAAAGAAACAATTACTAAATTGGGAGAATGTAAAAGTAATTTCCCGACTCCAATGTATATATTATTTATGTGAACTGTGCTTGTTTGTATTTTTGAACATTTTATATGTTTTAATTTATAGTGTGCTAAACAAGACAACGACTGGGCATGTGCATACTATGTGATGCGATACATGGACCTAATTATCAAACATGTTGTAATGGAAATCAATACCATACAATAGGTATTATATATAGTCTCATTAGATAATATGAAATATATCAATCTTATTATATATTATTAATTATATATATATATATATATGTCATTCTCTTTTGTAGGTGTTTAAAACCAGTAACTTCAGTATAGGTGAAAAGTTATTAGATGTACATACTCCCTATACGATGGAAGAATTAGATGATGTAAGAGAACAATGGGAAAAAGCCTTATAAGTAGTGGAATTGTTTTATTATGATTGGGATACTGATGACGATAATAATAAAGAATGATATTTCTAAACTTTGTTCTCATAATTATTTTTGTATTTGATGACATGTGAATGAATTTTTTTGAATTGTCATATGTGTGAATGTGAAGATGATTAATACATGAATGTTTCTAAATGTGTCTGAATGTGAAAAGAGATGAAATGAATGGAACTGCAGATTGCTAAATGTGTGTGAAAATGGAGGAAATTTGAAATGGAACTACTGGTTTCTACATGTGTGTGATGAAAAATAGTATGAATTAAATGTGCTTATACATGTGTGTGAATCACATGATCATAAATTGTTGTCTATCCTTGTTAATTTTGTAGGTTTTTGGCTTGTTGTTGGTTGATATCAATGGATGCTGTAAACCTACAGTTCAGAACTAAACTGCAGGTTCTACATCCTACTGACCATCCATACAGTAGGCCTACAAACTAATTAAGAAAAAAAATCAGAACATAGGCGTCGGTTATTAGTATACAACTGACAAAAAAGACATACAATGTCGATTATTAGCAAAAACTGACGTCTATGTGGCTAGGTACCACGACCGTGGTGGGGTCTTCATGGCACTAGGGATATGGCATCGGTTATATATAAAAACCAACACCGATGGTGCCCTTACTGGTACGTTTTATTGGTGGCGGGAAGGGTTATGACGTCAGTTTTTGTGAAACGTCGACGTCTTTGACCTGGATATAGTGTCAGTTTTATTAAATAAATGACGCATATAGTGCCCTTGCTGGCACATTTTTGGTGGCGGGAAGGGTTATGGCGTCGGTGTTAAAACCGACGCCAAAGGTTTTGACTTTTAGCGGTGCCCACTTGGGTGTTGCTTTGAAACCGATGCCAAAGGCTTTAAATAACCGACACTAAAGGTCGGTTCTATACTAGTGCATGGAGTCCTATCCCCTTCTTCTCATTTCTTTTGTCTTTTCTTTGATTATGTCTAGCTAAGCCCCTAGTAGTGGGCTGTTTGGGGTAAAAATGTAACTTTGATACCATGTTGGGGGAGAATATTTGTAATGAATATAATTTCATTGTATGATGATTTCCTTTGCTTCTATCTCATTTCCCATTATCTTGCATGTGGTTTTTGCTCTTAGACATAAATTGCTTGCTTTGTGATGTTTGATGACACTTAGCTTCTAGGATGAATTCGAGTGTATGTAGCAATCTTAGGAATGGATCCTAGGTCCAACTAGTAGATCCCTAGCTAGCCCCCTTTGTTCCTACATACATATCCATCCTTCTACAAGTGAGTGTGAGATCTAAGTGGCTAGTGTAAGTGTGATTAGTGCATTTTCCTAGGACTTTATAAAGGCTAGATGGCTAGTAGAATGAGGTGAAAAACCCTCATCTCTACTCCCATTCCTACCCTTGCTTTTCAATTGCCCTAGTTCCACATACCCTAGAAACCTATACTTGACAAGTCCTACTAGAATTACACCTAACCCTAGTTCTCCAACTAGTAGTATGGGGTAGATTCTAATAGATGTTGTTTGGTTTGGAAATCTAGATTGAATTGTGATAATTACATGCCATGTTGACAACCCCCCACTAATATCAAATCACATTCCCAAATGACCCACCTACCTAATCCATTGCTTGAAACCCACCTTATTCTTCTTGCTTGTTAGTGCTAGTGTAGCTTAATTGTATTTGTTTCTTCTAGTTAATTGCTTAGTCTTTCTAGTTAGGGTTAATCTAGATCCTTGCTTGCTTTAGTGTTTAACTTAGTTCTTAGTTGATAATTGCTTTGTTAGAGTAGTGTAGATCATCTTGCTCTTGTTTAGTTGCTTTCTTGATCTAGTTGATTAGACCTAACTTGCCTAGGATAATGTACTCTTTGGTAATCTAGTTGTCATACTACCTTTACTAGCTTGCTTGCTTAGTGTAATCAAACCAAAACCCCTTTTTAAACCCTTCAACCCTAGTCTCTGCTTTAGGAACATAGCCAACACCAACTAGGCTCTAGTGCCCTCTCTATCCCTATGGTTTGACCCCCTTTACTTACCTCGCACCTATATTATAACATGACCCCGTGCGCTTGTGGGAGTATATTTTAGTGTTGTGAGTGAACCTAGTTAGGGGAAATCTTATAAATATCGAAAGACCACACATGTGTGCCATACGCGTAGCAAGCTTTCTGGCACCGTTTTTGGGGATAGAGGTGCTTGACCTAGCTAGTTAGTGTAGCTTAGCCTTTTTCCCTCATCATTTCTATTCTTTATTCTTTGTTCACTTTTGCATACTGCCATTCTAACTTGGTTTCTTGTTGTTTGTTTGTGCATTGTGCAGGTGACAGTTGTGCATGCGCCATACGCGTTCTACTTGTACCGATTTGGTGTTGTATGACCCCAAGATAGTTAGGAGGAGATGCCAAAGCCACCGCAAGCAACACCAAGCAACCAACATGGTAGTAAAGAACCCTCATGGAAATGCTCAACAACTGCTGCAACCCAACCACCCCCTCCATGAGTATTTCACCCGAGGAACTACAATTCTCCCACTGCCACCCTTGTTGACCAAATGCCGGGTCAACAATTCTCCATTCCATCCGCACTCCTTGGACTCCTCCCTACCTAGTATGGGATGGAGAATGAAAATCCCTACCATTATATCGATTCCTTCCTTGAGACTTATTCCACCTTCTGTACCCCCGCTGCCACCGATGACTCCATTCAGAGGACTCTCTTCCCTTTCTCTCTAAAGGAAAAGGCTAAAGAATGGTACATTTCAAAGCTGGAGTTGGTGACTTGGAATGCAGTCAAAAATGAGTTTCTCAAGAAGTTCTTTCCAATTGCCAAGATGACTCACATGAGAAGATATATCACCACCTTTTCCCAAAAGGATAATGAACCCTTCCATGAGGCATGGGAAAGGTTCCAAAAGCTCCTTCGTGACTGCCCCCATCACGAGGTACCATTATGGAAGCTAATCCAATCCTTTTACACCAGGCTTGAAGAGTTAAGCCAGAACAATGTTGACTCATCATGTTGAGGCACATTCATGCCGAAGCCACCCAAGGAGTCATGGACATTATTTGAACGCATTACTAAAAATTCACACCATCGAGTTTCTACTAAAGGGGAACACTGTGACTGAAACTACACTCCTCCACCGCCTCTTGTAGTTCCAACCCAGATTGAAGCCAACACTGACATGATGAAAATGATGGCCGATATGATGAAAATGATATAGAGTCAAGGTGGAGGGTCTTCTAGTCAATCTACTTTGGTAATTGATTCTGTAGATGAAGAAGTTCATGCTTTATAATCTTTTGGCAACCGAAACAACGAAGGTCCAATGTCTAACACTTACACTCTCGAGTGGAAAAACCATCCCAACATTTCATGGAAACAACAAAGTGAGGATGGTCAAGGACAAGGGTGGCCAAGGCCAAGGTGTAGCTCCAAATTTGAAGATAAAGTGCTTGAGAGATTGAGAAATTTGGATAGGGTAAAGAAAGAGGTGTCTTATCAAGGATAGAATATTAGCCGCCTTGAGCAAATGCTTGATCAAATCTCAATCTCACTTTCTTACCATGAAGAGGGAAGGATTCCATCTCAACCCATGGTCAATCCGAACAACGATGGTGGTTATGTGAGCACTACTCAAGGTACATATGTCCCACCACAAGGCCAAGTACCCCCACTTCTCCAGTACCAAGGACCACCACATCCATATGCTCCACCACCTCACCAACCCCCTTTCAACTATCAATATCCTCCACCACCATCACTCGCCTATCAACCACCACCTCCACAACAACCTCCCCAACAACCAACCTGCATACTCCAAAATCCTAACCCAACTCATCAAAGACCGCCACCACCTTCATCTTCACAACCCCCTCCTTCTTCCCATGAACAAGTGAATATGGTTTCTATCATATGGGGAAGGGAAACTGCTCAAAAGCCTGAAAAAGGGGGGAATGAAATGATTAAGGTTGGTGATGAAGACTCAATGCTAGAAGAGTCTAGTAGAGATCACAAAAGCACCAAAGAGTTTGCTGCTCAGTTCTTTCTTGAGAATACCGAATGCACCCAAGCTCCCCCTGCTCCCATTGGGTATGAAGAAGCATCCTCAACTGTCCCACCCTTTCTCGGAAGTAATGAAAGTGCTAGAGATTTGGTTCTTCCATCCTTTTCTGAAAAGATCATGTTTTCTGCCCCACATACCATTGACATGGAAACACTTTATGCAATGCTTTCTTGGGAGTCAAAACCTCCCCATGAGACAATAATCACCATCATACCTCCTTAAGGCCCACAAATTACTGTAGAAACATTTGATGCAATTGGGGAGAAATTCCATGAGGCTTTACAAGGCCCCTTTCTCTAAGAAAGGAATAGTAGTATCATGAATCTCTTAGGGTCCTTGAAGCAAGGAATGACATGCATCAAAGCATTCTTTTCATTGGTGAAGGATGTTTGCACATGAAGGAGAAAACTGGTGTTATTGGCACCCAAGGAAGTCATTGTAACAAGATCAGTGAGTTTCATCTTGGACATTGATTTTCTAGAAAAAAGGAATGATTTGGGAGTCCCTCTTATCACATGCTACATCAGTGGACAACCTGTTGAGCATGCTCTCCTTGATCTAGGTTCAGGGACAAGCATTATGCCATTGAGCATGTACCTACGGCTCGACCTCAAGAAAATGGAACTGGTGGATTGTGTCCTCGTCTTGGGTGATGGAACTAAGATGAATCCTCTGGGGAGATTGCTAAACACAACAGTAGCAATGGATCAAAGGATAAACATTGCATGCTTGACTGATTTTCTGATTGTGTATTCTGAATCTATTGATGGAAAAGAATACCTCATATTGGGGAGACCCTTCTTGTCCATCGTGGGTGTGGAGATTAATGTGCGTACAGGAACTATGACAGTCACATATAAAAGGAGAAAGTTTGACTTCTTTATATTCACTGAGGAAGAAAGGTACCGACTTGGTGAAGAAGATTTCGGCAATAGTCTAGGATACTATTATCCCTTAGAACAGTGGAGATCAAGTCCTTACTTCCGATCAATGTACACTCCTTGGGATGAAGCCCATGTCGTCAGAACTCTAGAAAGAATCACTATGGAGGAAAAGGGAGACATTGTGGGTGTCAACACTTAGTGAAGAAAACAACAAGCTCGGATGAAGGCTATAAATTTAGTGCTAGTGGGAGGCAACCCAAGTGGTTTGAGATTCTCAAACCTTGTTGTTTTATCACACTTTCATTTATTTTCCAAGAAAAACACACACACACCATACTTGATAGTTTTTCTATTAGTGAATCATGTTAGTATAGGTACAAGGAAGAAAAGGTGATGCACAAAGGGTCTAGCCAAGGAGAAAATCAAAGTTGAGAGAAAATTGCAAAACAGTAGAAAAGCTATAGGAAGGAGTCCAGAACAACCATGCTACATAGCACGGCCATGTGATCGGCAAGACAGAACGACCGTGTTGCTCAACATAGTTGTGGTGGTCTAGCCCTACTCACCTAGTGCTACATTGATCATTCCATCTCTTGGCGGTTGTCTACCATGACTCTAGGACCTTTCACCCAACTATTCTAAACTTCTATTTCATGCTGAGGACAACATGATTTAAAAGTTTGGGGGTGGTAGGGCGGTATGCCCTTCTTTCACTGCATTCTTATCTAGGCACCCTGTGCTAAATATTTAGAAGATGATCACAAAGTTTGACTGACTTTCTTACTTGTCTACCCTAATCTTGTGTGTCTGCCTACATCCATGCATACATGTAGCTCAATTTCATGCACTTTTGTGTAATTTTTCAAAATTTTTGCTCTTTATTCTCTCCCATGTCATGCATTGCATTCTCATGTAGTTTTTGGTAATTTTTGTGTGTTTTTAAGTAGGATTTACTGCTTTATGTTTTAGTTTCCCTAAAGTAGGTTTGGATGTATCTAAATGCTTGTTGACACCATTTTGGCCAATTTTTCTCAAACTTGAATGTCCTTTCCTAAAAGCATGTTTTGACTTAATCTCCACTATTTGAAATGAAAATTTTAGTCTTTTGACAAATGCATGCTATTTTCTTAGAATTTATCGCTATATGGTCTTGATTGTTGACTTTTTACATGTGCACAACTTCTCTCAAGTTTGTGAATGTTTTGGTTGAATTATAAATTGAGCAATCTATGAACACTTACATCCTATGGAATTGTAGGAAATAAATGTGAATCTCATGTTTTTCAATCATGTGGTGTGATATGATTTGGTGAAGTGTTGGATTAGTTTTTATGTAGGAAATCTTATGTTGAGGATGACACTAATGACCCCCCCCTTTGACCTGACTCTTCTCTTACCATCTTCATACCCCTCCGCCTCATGAAAGGATGCCTTAGAGCACATATTTATCCTTGGCCACATCTAATAGTTTGGGGTGGCCATATCTAAATCTCCTCTCTTCACTCTATCCATCATATGCCCTATCTACACCAAGGGAAAAAGAAAAAATCAAAAAGAAAATAAAAAGGATGCTCCCGTTTAAGCACATCTAAATAAAGAAAAGATGAGCGCTCTATGTAATAGCACTCCAAAAATCTCTCTGTCATCCTTTATTCCATTTTCATAGTCATTTAGCTAGAAAACATCAAATTTTTCTCACTTTACCCTTTTATACAACCATGTGGGTCATATGGTGTGGTTTGAGACATAATATTGAATGCATGAAAGTGAAACAACACTCCTAGTCGTCTTTGATTAACGCCAACATGAAATGGTTTACCCAGACTGATATGAAGGACATATGGAAAGCTTATGTATTCTATGCCTTATATTTGAAGTTTGTATGCTCAGTGCTCATTTCATGATTGGTATGTGAAATAGGAGAGGAGAGTGACAGAACACATACACTTAGTCAATTCCTAGACTACTTAGTCAATAATCATATGTTGCTATGAATTTGTCATTCTTGTTTATTGAAAGAAAACTAAAAAGAGAGATTAAGTTGGATCATACTTGAGGACAAGTATGTTTTAAGTTTGGGGTGGTGATGTAGCCCTATTTTAGGGATCCATCTTGTGCCATTTTGTACCTTATTCACATTAAACATAGTAGAATGCAAGTTAAATTCCCCAATGTGAGTATTATTATAAAATGCACATATGGACGTCCTTTGCATTATTTTTAGGTACTTAGACCATGCTTTGGATGGATAAGAGAGAAGGAAGGAGTTCTAGGTTTTCTACGCTCATTAAGGGGTCCAAAGAAGGCCCTAAAGCTCTCTCAACCTACCCCTAATAGAAAAGATTCAACATCAAGAAAATAAGTCCATTTATGATGAAGATTGAAGTTAAGTTTTCCATTGAAGACCCCAGCACGGCCATGGGCATCCACCACTATCGTGGGAATTAAAGCCAAGAATCACAGGGACGTCAACACTTTCGCACTGAAAATAGCACGGTCATGGCCATCAGCACGATCGTGGCCAATTGAAGACATCACGACCATGACCTCCCGCCACGACTGTGGGAATTGATTGCTCAAGTTCCCCAGAATCAATAGAGAAGTGGTCCATTTTACATGTGAATGACCACAGTTGTGGCCATCACCACGACCGTGGCCCTTGAAAACCGCCTCGCCCGTGGTGTTCCCCACACCCATAGTGATATGAAGACAAGACGGCCTCCAAGATGCCTCGCCCATGGCCTCGTCCTCCAACACAGCCGTGGTACCCCACACGGCCATGGTACCCCTTACCCAGCATGACCGTGGCACCCCGTCACGACCGTCATCACCACATATACTTAGAATTTCCACTCCATTTCAAACCTCATCCTTTCCATACACCCACGACTGTGCCATGCAACCCCCACCACAGCCGTGGCACATCAACATGGCCGTGGTGACCACCTAACTCTATCCATTTTCTACACTATTTTTCCTATTCTACCCCTACTTACCCTAGTGCTTCCCCACCACCTATATATACATAGGTGGTGACTGGAGCATGAAGGTTACACTCCCCCAGCTTCCATTACTCATTCTCACCCTCGCTTGAGCATTCATTGCATTCCCCTTGCATTAATGCTCTCCACCCACCATTTCCACCATAGAAACCTAGTTTTCTAGGTTTTCTACCATAACCCCCTCCATTTTCATTTACATCAACCATCTTGGAGGAAGGAGGTCACCCTATAGCAGCTAGGAGGTGAAGAAGGAGGATCTACTTTGAGCCCCATGGAGTCCTATCCCCTTCTTCTCATTTCTTTTGCCTTTTCTTTGATTATGTCTAGCGAAGACCCTAATGGTGGGCTATTTGGGGGTAAAAATGTAACTTTGATACCATGTTGGGGGAGAATATTTGTATTGAATATAATTTCATTCTATGATGATTTCCTTTACTTCTATCTCATTTCCCATTATCTTGCATGTGTTTTTTGCTCTTAAACATAAATTGCTTGCTTTGTGATGTTTGATGGCACTTAGCTTCTAGGAGAAATTGGAGTGTATGTAGCAATCTTAGCAACGGCTCCTAGGTCCAATTAGTGGATCCCTGGCTAGCCCCCTTTATTCCTACATACATATCCCTCCTTCTACAAGTGAGTGTGAGATCTAAGTGTCTAGTGTAAGTGTGATTAGTGCATTTGTCTAGGACTTTCTAAAGGCTAGATGGCTAGTAGCATGAGATGAAAAACCCTCATCTCTACTCCCATTCCTACCCTTGGTTCTCAATTGCCCTAGTATCACTTACCCTAGAAACCTAGACTTGACAAGTCCTAGTAGAATTACACCTAACCCTAGTTCTCCAACTAATAGTATAGGGTACATTCTAATAGAACTTGCCTTGTTGTTTGGTTTGGTAATCTAGACTGAATTGTGATAATTACACGCCATGTTGGCACCCCCCAACTAATATCAAATCACATTCCCAAACGACCCACCTACCTAATCCATTGCTTGAAACCCACCTTAGCCTTCTTTCTTGTTAATGCTAGTGTAGCTTAATTGTCTTTGTTTTTTTCTTGTTAATTGCTTAGTCTTTCTAGTTAGGGTTAATGTAGATCCTTTTTTACTTTATTGTTTAACTTAGTGCTTAGTTGATAATTGCTTTGTTAGAGTAGTGTAGATCATCTTACTCTTGTTTAGTTGCTTCCTTAATCTAGTTTCTTAGACCTAACTTGCCTAGGATAATATACTCTTTGGTAATCTAGTTGTCATAATGCCTTTACTAGCTTGCTCACTTAGTGTAATCAAACCAAAACCCCTTTTTAAACCCTTCAACTATAGTATCCACTTTAGGAACATAGCCAACACCAACTAAGCTCTAATGACCCCTCTATCCCTGTGCTTCGATCCCCTTTACTTGCCTCTCACCTATACTATAACATGACCCTGTGCGCTTGTGGGAGCATACTATAGTACTATAAGTGAACCTAGTTTGGGGAAATATTATAAATATTAAAACACCACATGTGTGTGCCATACGTGCACCACTTCACACAATGACCCCTCCCCAAATTTGACATAGCCTGACCAATGTTTTGATTCATTTTCATGTGATATCCTCCCAAGTTTCTGCCTTCCCAGGATCTCCTCGACCATGGCTGGAGCCACACTTGCCATGGATTAGAGTCAAAGAACCCAGGTGGTGATATGACCTAGTCTCCGCTGGACGATTACTAGAATGATCAATCATGTATGGGAAATTTTGGGATTTTAATTTTTCTTTTAATCTCTGTGACATGAGACCTTGATTCTGGGTGAATGACTCATTTTCCCTCATTGGCTTGACTACATGCAACACATGCATAAGGTTCTTCCATCCTTTTGTACATTATTTACATCAGATTAATGTTGATTTTAAATGATACCACGCCTAATGTTTCTTGTTCCCTGATTGGTCAATTTTTGGAAATTCACAATAAATCATAGGATGCTCAGAAAAATGCAAATAAATAGTCATTGGAAAGGGTTTTGTGAGAGGAAACTAATTTTATGGTTTTAAAGAATGATTTGCCTTTATATTTTGATGGTTTATTAGAAACCATATTTGAACCCATGAAACCCTAATTATGTGTTACATGTAATTAATATGATCTATGTCAATCTAGTTTTTCTAACTTAATGATGTTGATCAATGAGCCTAACCCTAATGCACTCAAACCCTAATTCTCCCTAGCTCAACCTAAGATCAATAAAAGGTATTGATTAATGATGTTTATGAATAGGTAATTAGAGCCTAATCAAGACAAGAGGAAGTTGACCTAGATTTGAATCAAGGATCAGGAAGACTATCTTAGGATCATCATTACCCCAAGGTAAACAGGTCATGCTGTTGAGCACAAGTATTATTGGTTGTTTGCATGTTAAGTATAAAGTAGACATTATTGTTTCAAGTTTAATGTTTTAATCATGTTCACTATACCACTGCTTGATGATTTCTATATGCCATGTCCTATGTTTATAATGTTCACTTTGATTATAGCTTATGATTAATGACTCATGAAAATCATGTTAATGATCAAGAGGGAGAAATACCATCATGTTTAAGAGATCATGTTAATAGGGAGAAATCCCATAATGTTAAGTCAAGAATCATGATAATGTCATATTAATGATCAAGTTAATTGGAATTGAAATAATCTTGATATGCTCCCAAATCATGGACCTCAATGGGTCGTCAAGGGATTTCCTATCATCAAAGGATTTCCTAGCAATCATGTGCTCTAAAGGGGGGTGTCATAGAGGGATGTATACATTTACTTTTAAATTCTTCATATTAATAATTATTCAAGCATGCTTATAGTTAATTCATGTCAGGTGTTCTTACATGTCAAGTATATTTATGTTTCTCATATTATGAAGTGCTAGTGCCATTTACTGATGTGTTGGTTTTACCTTTTGCATGGCTGGGGATGCAATGTCCCCAGGATTTGGAGCAAGTAAGGACTTAAGAGAAGCAAGCAAGGACTAGAAGACCTTCAAGAGCTAACTGGTGGGGTGCCATCCATATTAGGCGATCCAATCACTTAGAGATGTTTACTTTTGTGTTTAATTTTCCATGCTTAGAAATGTTTAGACATGTTATAGAACTCAAATATGGTTTCCTATGTAAAGAACAATATATGAATATCAATGGTGATTTATGTATTTATTTGTTGTGATCATATTAATGTGACATTCCCCCTTCAGGATGAAAGATTCCACTCAGTTATAATATATGTCTAAAGAAGGAGTGTTACACTACCTCTTATTTTTAGTTATGATGTTCACTTCATCCTTAATCCTATTACAACTACCACCCAACACATCCAAAGTTCTTGACATGCCAACACAACCAAAGTCCATCCTTAGATGCACTGGTCCATAAACATGGTACCAACATGCTCCGCTACTTCATTCCAATTTTCAAGACCATACATTGTGATAGCTTGTAATTTTCAACAACTATCATCCTTGTGCACAACATTGATCCAGTTAAGGAGTAGATTACTTGAGAACATTAAAAATATGACTAAGCAAAGAATCCACAAATGTAAAAGCAATATCTCTTCATTAGAAACCGATCTTGACATTTAATTGGAAATTACAAGTTGTTTTTAGGATTTATAATAGAGCTAAGACTACTCCATATACTCCCCAACTATCCACCTCTTTGGCACCAACTGCTCTAGGCTACACAAATATTGAATTTGATGTCACATTTATAGATGATAAAAAAATATGTGTGGCTGCACTTTTAGTTATCACTAGAGAATCACAATTCTAATGGCATCTAAAATACTTATTACCTTGGTTACCTTTCACAACTGAAGCTTGAGGAGTCCTCTTTGGTCTGCATATCTCTTAAGCAAAGAGAGTAAATTTCATTGAAGTAAAGATGAATTTTCTTAATGTGCACACAAGAACCAATAATCTTATGACTGGATCTAGTCCTAATATTATGATCTCTAGAGAGATCATGCATCTAGCGAGTTCTCTCTCTTTGGTTGTCCTTCTCATACCTTGAGAGAGGGGCACTATATCTGCCTATATATTTGTTAAGATGGTCCTTTGGTGATATCCAACTCATAGACTCAGCCTATTTGAGAACCCTTTATCATCTTAACACTAGAAGTTTTAGCCAAATGTGCAAAAACCATCAAAGGATGCAAAATTTTAGTGAATAGAAACACTGAGATAACTTGTTAACACGAACATGATTAAGTACTCAAATATACCAATACCTAAAGAAAAATGAAAAAAAGAAATATTAACATGTAAACTACACCTTCAATACAAATATGTATTTCAAGTCCAAATAATCAAAAAGACAATTGCAAGTACATATTGATGAACTTGAAACCATAAGATTTGAAGTGATAATAGAATAAAAATATACTGATAGGTAGAGAAGCAAGGAAGAAATCCTAAAGAATGAGAAATTCAAGTCAAGCTTCTTGTTGGACAAAATAAACTAGTAGATAAAAACTCACTTAAACTGGAATACTAGATAATCAATATTCAAATTGAGTTAAATGAGGGGCTGAGTAGTCAAGAAATTGAATGTAAGTAGACATAACTATGAGTGGCACCAACTTAGAGATGGGAATGAAAATTTCTTCCATTTTTATGTCGAGGTAATGGTAGAATCTATTAATGAATTTCTTAGGTTAGTAAACTACATACAATTGCTTTTTAAAGTTTACAGGTCAAATGTTTTTGTAGTTGAAATGGCTAACAAGCAATTAAAGTGCAGGGATACAAAATTGACTTTCATTGAACATCACAACAACCTATATGTATTCTTTGTTGTGTGAATCAAATTTCATCCAGCACACGAATGCATACGTTGCACCTCCTCTAATATTCTTGACTACTACAACCACTAATCTGTTGTTGCTCCCTTCTAGATCAATCCAATTCGACCTTTTAGTCTTTCCATATGTATAAGTTAATCCATGATTAGACTTGCAACCTACTATTCCCAGGTCCTATCTAATATTAGATTTTTTTTTTCACCATTTGAAACCATTGAGTATACACGGGATTTTCAATTTAAATTAAAGAATCAGTGATAGATAATACATAATCATGTAGCTAGTATTCAAGGAAAATGGAAATCTTGAAACTTGCAAGAGATCTATTGTAATATTAAATTTTCATAGGTATGCACATATACCATATTTGATCAAAAATTGGTATGCATGATAACAAATCATATCTAAGCAACAGTAGTCTGTGGTACATGAGCCTATTGATGAAAAAATGCATAATAAGTTAACTTACACATTATTAACTTTGTGAAAAAGGCACTTGCAATTGTATAATGATACTTGCTCAATTTATAGTTCCATTTTGACCTCAAGAGCATGCAAAATATTGCAAAATCCATCCACCATTGCTATACAAAATGAGAAGTTT
Organism: Alisma plantago-aquatica; assembly: GCA_963693085.1. Taxonomy (NCBI): domain Eukaryota; kingdom Viridiplantae; phylum Streptophyta; class Magnoliopsida; order Alismatales; family Alismataceae; genus Alisma; species Alisma plantago-aquatica. Next base: position 783,019,200 of record OY856414.1, on the reverse strand, counting down.
GAGATACTAAAGAAGTAGAACTAACAACCCTTGAAATTTTTTCCTTAGAAGAGGGAGATAAATAGAATCTAGATTTGCTATCATTCGCTGACCAGTGAACCATTTTAGTATATAGCCTCAAAGGTTCTTTGTATGTGCAGCAAAAAACATTAAGACATCATTCATGAACACCACATGTCAGAGTGTTTATGTTCCACAGACTTCGAACATCATTCCCATTGTGTATAGAATGGGTTTTAGTCAACATCAAAGGAACCTTCATACACATTCTTTTTGTTTAGTTCAAATAATAGATGTGTAACTGGTTTTAGAAGTAATATTTATGCATGCATTATGATTTTTATTTTCATATCATGATAAGTGGTGGATTGATAGGCTATGAACACACCAGGAGAACATGGGCAATGAATTGCAAACTAATGAGAAATCTATCACCCATTTTATAAGATGTTAGGAGAATCTAAGATAATTGTTCTTATGTGGTCATGAGGTTTTATATCTTATGCTCTACTCTATTTGTGAGGATATAGGTTTGTTTTGGAAAAAAATCCTAGAAGACAAAATTATCAAATAGCAGTGGCTGTGGAAATTTGAATTATGATCTTTCTCAATATACATGGTTTGTCTACAGAGGTCATCTCTTTTTGAGTTGTCTATATGCCCTGATGTTGAGTGCATTTCTCATATATATATATATATATATATATATGTGTGTGTGTGTGTGTGTGTGTGTGTGTGTGTGTATGACTTTTCATTGTATATCTCTCTCTTTACCAAAGGATGGAGCTCCTACTATTCACCTTGATATCATCAACTAAATGAATCAAGTGAGTTCTAGAGTACTACAAGGATATCAATATGTGTCATATAAATTTAGTTTAAATAGAACAATGATACTACACTTTTTGAGTTAGAACAATGTTTATTGCTATAAATTAAGTGGTAATAAGTTTGAAGGATATGGAAAATTTAGTGTGTTTGTAATGTATAAGCAAACATACTGAAACAAAGCCATTATGTTGGTGAATATCAATAATTGAAATAGATCATGCTAGGAATGCTAAGTATTATGAATCTCATTTCTACAAAAGATAGAGAAAATATTAAAAACTTGATTATATATTGGTTACCTACATAAGTTAATCATGATATTTTAATTAGTGTCAATCTTAGTATTATTTTATTTGAAATTTCATTCTATCTATATATTATATGAATCGTAACATACCTTCATTTTTCCCATCAATTAGAACTATACAATACATCTTATTATTGAAAACCCCTTGGACATCCTCATATATTCACACATGATGTTCCTGGTGTGAATTGTGAAAGCCATAACACTCCTAGACCAGTCTGAACCATGCACACATAAACCAATTTATTTCCTCAACTAAAGCACACTTTATAATCTGAATATGTTTAATGGTTGGATTTTCTTTGCAAAATAGTAGAGTGTCTTACAGTTGCAACTCACTCTGTAATAAACTGGTCTCATGAATAAAATCATGTCAGATCATCTATAAAATCCTGATGTACATGTGTGTGTTCTGTAGTAGAATTGTGTATCATGAAATAAAATAGTTTTCCCAAAAATGAAAGATTGAGTATGTAAAGGAAAATATGTACTTTAGAAGAGATGACATCCTTTAATGACATAACATATTCTATCCTTATGTAATAAATCATGGCAATAGTGACCATATCCTTGTTGTAGTGTATGCTATCTCCTTGTATTAGAGTTAACAAGAAACAAAAGGGAACAAAGTTGAATAGGTAACAAACAGGATACCTTACATACTATAGGAGGATAACATATACCTAGTTAGATCCTTAAATGGTAATCTATATATGTAGTTGTAAATTCAGTGTATTTTTAAGTGCATGCTTCACCTTTCTTTTTAGTTAAAACAAACTATATCATGCTCAAGTATTATAATTAATGGTTTCCTCAAATAATAACTTCGTGTGTCATATCTAGTGGTTGGGCCACTTCAAAACTAAGGAAAATGAGTGACTAATTTATACATTTAGTGGGAAGGGTGTGAATATTAAGGACCATGAAGTCAAAAATGAATATTTATTCCTTAAAAATTGTAAAAGTCTATGACTCATGTAAGAAGAATCCGTATGAAAATACAATGTCAAGTGTTAGATAAGATAGATTTCATCATTATCTTATACTTGATAAATGTAATTGATAACATGACACAACAAAAAATTTACTAAATATGATCTAGGACCACCAAAGAGGGATTTAAACTAACCATTCAATTTCAGTTAATAGTTGGAAATCAACCTTAATTTTCTTAATTCTTCTTCTTTTTCTTTTTCTTTTTCTTTCTCGTATATATAAAGATATCATTTTAATAACAGATAACATCTTGTTTAAGCATGGCATGAAAGATTACAATAGAGTTATACTTTTACATAAATGTAAGAGTTCTCTCTTAATATACATCAAGTAGGACTTATTACTAATGGGTCGCTTTTCTCACTCTCTCATTCCCATGATCCACACAAAGGAAACGATTCTATCTAACTACTCTAACTATATATCTTGAGATCTCATCTGCTCTACTCACGATGAAAGCTTTCTTCTGACTCCTACTACAGAGATGGTCCCTTGCTTGAAAAAAATATATTTCAGTAGATTGATGAACTACTAGCTTAGTGAATAACAAATCAACTAGGTAACCATGATAAATTAGTTGAGAGGTATTGGATATTAGAATGCAAGAAGTCTATATAAGGTAATTGAAAATGATCAAATATTTCGAACATGACATGAGTATAAATAAAAGCTAATCATGATAAATCACTAATAATCCATTCAATTATTCAGTCCATTTATTAAATGCTATAAATAAACAGTGTACCACAACACATGAACGTATCATAGCAGGATACAATCTCATTTTACAAAACTTAGATGAATCCCTAGGATTCTAAGTCTAAAATCTCTACCAAAACTTTCTATAGTGGGTCGCACTATGTATGGCTCTCAGAGGCTAATGGGAGCACTGGGATATCTAGAATCCTCCTCTAAACATGGGTACTCAAGTGGAGAGTCAAATACTTACTATCTCTGCATCAATGGTTCCAATAGGGTAACCAACTGACTTGTATAACTGGTACTACTAACATCTCTAGTTAGTGTTGGGTACTACACTATTATAAGGATTCTATCCTCACTAAACTAGACCCTTAGACTCTTATCTGGTACAATCCAAGTATCTCGATCTAGACTTATCCTGCATCCAGGAAGCACGTTTCCTACTTACAGCGTAGGCCTCCTGTAAAGGATTTAATGGTGTTCAAGGCATCTATCGTCTAATGCAATTTATTTTGTCCAATAACATCCTTAACATTGCTAATATTATCATATCTCTTACAATTGAACATTTACCATCAATCACCCTAATTATTTCTCTCAATTCATAGTTCAATTTTTTAAATATAGAATTGGGACGAACCCGGGATTTTTGGTGCCTCTGAATCCACCATCACATTCATAGTATTGCATAGTAGTATTTACAAAAATTGCACGTAACAACATCATAGCACATACGATGGTGAACAATTTATTCTTTCTACTAAAAAACATTGTGTTAACATAAGAATTCACGATATCAATAACTGAGTAAGAATCAAAATAGTAAGATGATTATTTTAGGTTAGTTTAATGTAAATCAAGGTTAGAAGGTTATTTTTCACTCACTTGTACATAATTCTAGATTATTGATCTTGTTCTTAAACTTAGACATGTCAATTTACAATCCAATAAGCTTGGATGCAAGCTCTAAGCTTCAAGAAATAGCTTTGACCATCATCACACTTCTCTAACAAACCTTAATGAAGCCTTCTGGGGGTAGGAGACAAAGGAAGAAGGTTAATAAAAACTTTTGGTTGATGAATCAGACATTTTCAATCAAGGGAAAACAACAAGAAGAAGGAATGTATAGTTAAACCTACTTACCAAGGTTGATCTATGGTGAACCATCATTTCCTCCCATTCTCCATGTTCTTCCCTAAATATCATCCTAAAAGTCACCTTACAGTTTGTTTTTCCATGGTTTAAAAGTCTTTGGCGGTATTAAGGGTCAAAAGGTGAATCCAAAATTACAAATTTCATCTGATTCCTATATATATATATATATATATATATATATATATATATGGGGGATTTATTCGTTACCCACGCGGGTAGCCTGATTTTTCACTACCCGCACATCCAAAAGTGTAATTATACGGTACATAAAAGTAACTCTAAGATCAAAAGAGTAACTATATTGATAAAAGAGTAACTATATGATTAAAAAAGTAACTACACAGAAAATATACAATCAGTAAATATATGGACGTATTTTTTGATTTTGGTGGGGCAAATGATATTATTTTTGAATGAAATTTTTTGGGGAGCTAGATAAGATTATCCTCTACACTTGCGATTTTAAAATTAAAAAAAGTGATAGAAAGGGTGTGCGGGTAGCTACCCGCATGGGTATTAAAGATGAGCATATATATATATATATATATATATATATATATATATATAAACTGTGACTATTTTCATGATTGGTTGTGTTGGAAGTGACACAACTTGAAATCATCAGTTTGTGGGTCTACCAAGCCTTTAGTTTAAGAGTCTACCGATCCTTCAATTGTTGAACCTTCGATCTCTCAAGTTTTCAATTGTTGAACCATTGGTCTGCTGAGCCTTTGCTTTGCAAGTCTACCGAGTCCTGGATTGTTGAGCCATTGATCTCCTGAGCCTAGTTTGAGAGTCCGTTGAGCCTTTGGTTGTTAAACTATCAATCTGTTGAGCCTTTGGTTTGGGAGTTTGCTAAGACTTTGATTGTTGAACCTTTGACCTATGAAGCCTTCCGTTTGTGAGTTTTCCTAGCCTTAGGTTTGGGAGTGTGTCAAGGCATTGGTTTTTTAGTCTTCCTAACCTCCAGTTTGTGAGTCTGTTGAGACATTGATTTGTGTGTCTGCCTGGTCTTCCATTTGAAAGTTTTTCAAGCCCTCGATTTGTGAGTCTGTCTATGCTCCAATTATTGTATGAAAGATACTTTTACATAAAAACTAAAAGTACCATATCTCTCTTATTTTAAATCCTATTTAGTTCATTATTTTTTCATTGGATTCATGGTTGAATTCTCTACCATTCTAAAACACTTTGATAAAATATAAATTGAAAATTTCTTTATTAATTAATTCTTTATATATCCATATACCTTTCTATGTAGATATGTGGGCTATTACTATATTAATTAGGATTCATGCCTTGATGTATTCACAAGACATAACTTATTTAATTTATTAAAGATCAAGCTTAAAATGAACCATGATATAAATCAACTACTTAATGATGCAAAGTGTTAATAGAGGTGTAATTAACATCAGAGTTAAATTAAATACTCAAATTAAAAATAAAACAAGGTATGAGTTATAACAGCCCCCCCCTCTAGTAAAAATTTTATTTCAAAATTCCTAGAAGAGGAAAGGATACTTGTTACACATCTCTAATTCTAACTCCCATGTAGCTTCTTCTATACCATGATTCACTTTTATTAAGGGAATCTTTCTCTCTTTAAGCTTTTGAATTCTACAATTAGAATTTGTATAGAACCTTCAACATAGTAGTTATCTTCTCCTAGTTGTACTAGTTCTAGGTATATAATCTTCTCTGTATCTATATGACACTTTTTCAATATGGATAAATGAAACACATCATGTAAGTTGGCTATCTTAGAAGGAAACTCAAGTTTATACTAGTCCAATTCTTGGAATGATTGGATAGGGACCTGTGTATCTAGGAGTTAGTTGGTCTCACTTTTAAAACCTCACTACACCTTTCCATACACTACAAAAAATCTTGCAGACACTGACACCTTATTCCAACACCATGTATTATGAGTTGGTATAAATTATATACACCGACACAGATCAATAGTGTGGTCATTTATATAGCAGCCAGAATACAAGATTTCTTATCTAAGGTGTATGACAACAATAGAAAACTATGGAACCTCTTGAGACTAGTCCATAGAATACAATTGTCTTGATGAAAAACATTCTACCAAAAAAAATCACCACATAATTTTTTTGTCAATTGTAGAAGAAGAGAAATAATTCTTTTAATTTGTTTAGGGGTAGAGGGGCAAGTAGTATCAATTGTTTAGTAGAAGAAAATTTACCCTAATGCAAATTTGCTTAATCCTCTAGCTCACAACCTCGCAACGACATGTTGAAGACAATGAGCACTGATCAATCATACCATCATCATCAAGTGGAATTTGTTTGACTTCACCAATTGTAGACGATGCCATGGTTCTAAAAGGTAACCAAGTCATAAACCTTCTCGTGTATTTATCTTTGATGTTGCAAGTACTATCAAAGGTGGTCAAGCCACCTCCTTTTTTCTTGCAACTACAATACATCAATACTTTGACTATGCAATTTTTAGAATAGTTTTTCACTTGACAATGTTTGAGCATAGTGAAATCATGCTTATTTTTGTCTTGTCAAAAATGGAACTATTTGGTATTTGACTAAACATCAATAATGAATATAAATGAATAGATCATTATCTAGACAGAGCAAGATTAAATCTCAGAGTATCATACGTAAATTTTGATTTATTCAAATGGATCCTAGAATATTTGAAATATGATTATGCTTCTGAGTGAATAATTCTCAACTAGTGGTCGAAGTGACTTGTATTTTGGATGAAGAGGTTCTAAATCTAGTTAGTTTGTGACTTTTAACTCTTTCTTTACATTATATTTAACTAATTAAAGAGTGCCTAATAATTATAAGATTCCAGGCTACACTAATGAATTGAAATCCACCTACAGTCAAACGAGACTTAACACATGAGAAATTGAACTACTAGAAGCCAAGTCTATACATGCTTGTTTAACTTATTTGTTTAGCATCAATAGTTATATAAAATCTTCTTTTATAAAAAATGGCACTTGATATCTAATCTTGCAGAAGTGCTCTTGAAGATTTTGATTTGGTGTCCATCTCAATTTCGTGGACTAGATCTTATAATGACATAGTAGTCTAAGGTTACAGTTGTAAATCAAGCTTAATTTCGGAACATGTATGTAATCTGGGGTTTGTATTTTTTTCTTTACCATTGTGGTTGCAACTTGGACAAGTAAAATGTTATTGTATTGATTCTATATCATAGTCACAATACATGTAAGTTGCTTAGATAATGAGTAACTACAAGCAGGGATTTATCAAGCATGAAACTCTTAAGTGTTGGCTAAATTGGACATTATGATAAATCCCTTTGTTTTGATGATGACAAACATTTCATTCTTGTCGATCTAACGAGCTACTTGAGTGTTGCAGGAATAAGGTGGATGACAAAGTACTAGGGAATCTATATGCTTGAATGCTTGTAAATTTCATGAAATGTAATCAATTGTAAACTTGTACAAGTATATAATGTACAAGTACTTAGACATAATGTAAATCAAGCGTTAGATCTTCCCTAGCCAATCACTACACTTAGATAGGTCATCCCCTCCAATAGTGTCACCTATGCACACTCATACACATACTTAATGCCTTAAATTGAAACATTGAAACAGGGTCAATCTCGGTCGACAAACTCCTCGACCGAGACACTCTCGGTCGACAAACTTCTCGACCGAGAAAGACCCGGATAGCCATTAGACACAGTTGACAGGGTAGTTGGCAGTTGGAGATGAACGTTGCAAACAGTTGATTCAGAGTGCCTATCGTTCGACAAATCCTCGACCGAGTAGGTGTCTCGGTCGACAATTCCTCGACCGAGATGGACTCTGACAGCAACTGCAGAATTAATTAACTAGCCGTTGCTAATGCAACTAACTTGTACCTAACGGCTAGTTAAGCACTTAGAACCCCCTAGAAAGTGTCTAGAATGTCCTTAAGCACTTGTAGGTCATTCCTATAAATAGGACATGCCTTAGGACACCTAAAGATAACTAAGCTACACTTGTGATACACTTGAGCATACACTTGCAATTGTCAATCTGTTTTGAGAAATTGAGCAACACTTGCATTGGCTATACTTCTACTTGCTCTAATTTCGTGTCCTATAGGCTAGTATCTCCTATCCACAACAATCACACGAGCATATACATTGGTTAGGAGATCTACACGCTTGATATAGGCAAATCAAGCCTTGCGCTTCAAAGGTTAAGTGTAATTTCCTTTTTCCTTCTTGTTCCTTTTATCCTTTGTATTCTCCTTGCTACTCCTAGGGTTGGAGGCTGTGGATTGGAGAAGGTTTCTTCTCGGTGGAGAAGGTGGACTTCGAACTACTTCAAGAAGGCTATTGCAACGGGAAGCTACTTCAAGAGGAAGGCTACTTCAAGGGGGAGCTTGAAGTTACTTCAAGAAGGCTGCTTCAAGGTTGGTGCAATTACTTCTAGGTGAAGGCTGTTCCAAGGGTTTGGTGAAAGAATTGTAATTTTATGTAAAGTCCTTGCGAGGTAATAAAATTTAATTCTTTCAAAATCCCGGTTGGGTAAGAAACTGGGTAGTGGACTGACTTCCTTAGTATTTGCTAAGGTTGGAACCACTCTAAATCCTTGTGCCCTTGTCCAATATTCTTGTGGTTGGTTGTTTGAGTTAAATAATTGTTAAATTAATTTAAAACCCTATTCACCCCCCCTCTAGTGGTTTTTCAATTGGTATCAGAGCAGGCTTCAAGGAACTCTAACCAAGTCTTGAAGAATGGGTGACGGGTTACTCAACAACCTCAACCTTGAAGGGACACTTGTGGCTAGACCTCCGGCATTCGATGGAACTAACTACACCTACTGGAAAAGAAGAATGCAATTTTATTTCCAAGGGATTAGTTGGGATCTATGGAGGATGGTGTCAACCCCCTATGAGCTTCCTCAAGTGGAATATGCAGCTTGGGACACAAATACGGTAAAGTCGTCTCAAATGAATGCAAAGGCTGTAAGTATTCTCTATTGTTCAATTTCAGTAGGAGAATTTAATAGAATATCAAATTGTGAAACAACCTATGATATTTGGCATAGACTTTCTATAACTTATGAAGGGACTGTTCAAGTTAAGAATTCTAAAATTGGAATGCTTAAACAAAAGTTTGAACAGTTCCGTATGGATCCGAATGAATCTATTAGTGATATGTATGCAAAATTCTCGTCTATTGTAAATGGTTTGAATGCTTTAGGTAAAGTTATTAGTGAGGAAGATCAGGTGTCAAAGATCCTTAGATCACTTCCTCCAAAATACAAGCCCAAGGTGACGGCTATTGAAGAAGCAAATGATCTCACTCAACTAAAGATGGAACAACTCATTGGCAACCTAGAAGCTCATGAGGCAACGTTAGAAGAGGAAGAAAGAAGAGAACGTGAACTTCAACAAGGGAAAAAGAAGAACATTGCATTCAAAGCATCAACCAAGGACAATCATGACACAAGTGAAGATGATAGTGAAGAAGAAACTCTCATTGTAAATGGTAAGCAATATAAAAGTTTTAAAACTAAGAAAACTCCTAGTGTTTCTTCTTCTAGGTGCTTTGAATGTGGCAAGAAGGGACACATGAAAGGTGATTGTCCAAAACTCAAGAAAGGGAAGAAATCATCTCACAAAAAGAAAGAAAAAGCATATGAAGCTGCATGGGATGATTCAAGTGATGATAGTGATGATGGAAAAGAAGAAGTAGAATGCCTCATTGCTACAACAAATGAAGAAGAAGAGGTAAGTCTTTTTGATCTACCAAAAGAAGATGTAATTGCTAGTCTTCAAGACACTCATGAGAAATATATTGAGTGCAAAAAGAAACTTAAGAAATCAAATAAAGTAAACGATGATTTAAACATTAAACTTCTTGCTCTTGCATCTGAAAATGAAGATCTCAAAAAGGCAAATGAAGATTATGATCTTAAGTTAAAATCTGTAGAAGCTAATTGCAATCTTCTTTCCTTAGAAAAGTTAAACTTGCAAACTCAAGTGAATGATCTTCAGAAACAACCTGTTCTATGTTCACACTTAGATTATGATGAGGTTGTCAAAGAAAGAAACTCTCTAGTATCTGATTTAGATCAAGCAAAGAAAGATATAAACAAGAAGATGGATGATATTGCTAAGTTACAAAGAAATATAAATGAGTTAAAAGGAAATGACATGCTTGAAAATATTCTGAAAATTTCCTCTAGTTATAATGGAAGAAGAGGATTAGGATATGATTCAAAGAGAAATCAACCCAAAGGAGCTAAAGCATCCAAGACTAAGACTATGTTTGTACCTAGGAACACAATTCCTATAAAGAGAAATGAAGTTGACTCCATTAGTTGTCATTATTGCATGCGTCTTGGACATTATTCTTTTTCATGCCCATATAAGAAAAAGAATGATGATTTAGCATGGATTCCTAAAACTTAGAAGCTTAAATTTAACTAGTTGAGGTTTGACCTAAACTGATTCTTGATATAAAAATGTCATATCTCAACATAATCGAGCTCTAACTTGCATAATTTTGTTTTACTTGGAAGCAATTAACAGTTCTGAAAACATTCCAGAAACCTTGTCGGTCGAGAAACTGTCGACCGAGAGAACAGTCGGTCGAGAAATTGTCGACCGAGCAGGTCACTGATTTCCAGTCTGCAATAAATCTGCTGAATATGTTTTCAATTGATCAAATTGCTATCTATTTGTTGTTTGTACATGCAAAACAAAGTATAATTTCTGGAAACCATCCTTGAAAACTTATATGAGATTAATTTGGTTTATTCTCTAAATGGTTTAAGTTAAAACTGAAAATTATGAATTATGTTGATTTAAGTCAAATTACTGCCTTCATGGTCTATTCTAAGTATTCTTTGATTTATTCACATAGAAACCATATGTTGAATTTCATGTTGTTACCATTTTATCATTACATCATGGATATGCTTTCACCATTTCATTATTAAATTTTCTACATATAAAGATGATGCTTGTTGCATAAAAATAAAACTCTATGGCACAAAAAGATAATGATTATTGCATGAATGATCCTTGATGATACATAGGCTGGCAAAATGATTTGTTGTTGATATATTCCTTAGAACTTCAATGCTTTCCCTTCTAAAACAAATAGTCGTAACACATAAGATATGAATACAAATTCCTTAATTGGTATCTTTAAAGACTTGAGATATTAATCGTGCTTTGAAGGATATATATTTTTATGAAAATAAGGGTACAAGAAGAAATAGAATTTGATATTTATGTACCTACAGCAAAGCTTATCAAGGACGAACATATTCATATTGAGTATAACTCAAAATGCTTCAAATTGATATCTAATCAAGTTTCATGCATACATTACACTTCACATATGAGTGCTCAAATCGGAAATCTGCAAAATTGCCTCTTGGTTGAAATCGAGTTTGACCAAGGGGCGCTATGTTCGTAGTCAAGGTCGACCTAAAATAAGCTTGACAAAATGCTTATTTGTACATCATTTTATTGTACTTAATCTTAGTATCAAAATGTACTTTTGATAAAGGTCAAAATCAAATTTTAGAAATCATTTGTGACCTTAGAAGCTTTAAATTACTTTAAATTATAAGATTAAGGGGGAGCTCATAAAAACAAATTTGATTATTTGATTAAGAAGATTACAAAAACATTGTAAACATCATTTGAAGCTTGTTATGACCTTAGTATTTTTACTCTTGGTTATGAAGAAATCTACAAATTTCATAAAAATGATATATCTTGTTCTTAAAGGAACTCTCTAAACAAATTAGGGCTTAACATCCCGTGCATTTGGTTAGAGAAATTTTTATATACTCTAAGATTAAAGGATTCTCATTTCATTTTTAGGGCTTAACATCCCTTGTAAAATGGGTGAGAAATCAATACACATATGCCATAAACTTAGAAGGAACTCATATCATTTCAAGGCTTAACATCCTTTGCAAATGATTAAGAAACAAATTGTGGCTAAATTTAACAATAAAATCCCTTGATTTTAATTGGATATCTCTTTAAGGGGGAGCAAAGCATAAAAAGAAAGACACAAAGTCATACTAAATGATTATATTAGATATCTTTTTGAAATGACAAAGGGGGAGAAATAATATAAAATCACAGACATAAAATTAAAATGAGTTTCATAATATCTTGGCCAGCAGTCACTTGCAAAAAAGGTAAATTTCAGGTATGAAACTCACATGTTTTATATTTCCTTATTTTATATTTAGGAAATGTTTGTCATCTTAAAAAAGGGGGAGATTGTTGGCTAAATTGGACATTATGATAAATCCCTTTGTTTTGATGATGACAAACATTTCATTCTTGTCGATCTAACGAGCTACTTGAGTGTTGCAGGAATAAGGTGGATGACAAAGTACTAGGGAATCTATATGCTTGAATGCTTGTAAATTTCATGAAATGTAATCAATTGTAAACTTGTACAAGTATATAATGTACAAGTACTTAGACATCATGTAAATCAAGCGTTAGATCTTCCCTAGCCAATCACTACACTTAGATAGGTCATCCCCTCCAATAGTGTCACCTATGCACACTCATACACATACTTAATGCCTTAAATTGAAACAGGGTCAATCTCGGTCGACAAACTCCTCGACCGAGACACTCTCGGTCGACAAACTTCTCGACCGAGAAAGACCCGGATAGCCGTTAGACACAGCTGACAGGGTAGTTGGCAGTTGGAGATGAACGTTGCAAACATTTGATTCAGAGTGCCTATCGGTCGACAAATCCTCGACCGAGTAGGTGTCTCGGTCGACAATTCCTTGACCGAGATGGACTCTGACAGCAACTGCAGAATTAATTAACTCGCCGTTGCTAATGCAACTAACTTGTACCTAACAGCTAGTTAAGCACTTAGAACCCTCTAGAAAGTGTCTAGAACGTCCTTAAGCACTTGTAGGTCATTCCTATAAACAAGACATGCCTTAGGACACCTAAAGATAACTAAGCTACACTTGTGATACACTTGAGCATACACTTGCAATTGTCAATCTGTTTTGAGAAATTGAGCAACACTTGCATTGGATATACTTCTACTTGCTCTAATTTCGTGTCCTATAGGCTAGTATCTCCTATCCACAACAATCACACGAGCATATACATTGGTTAGGAGATCTACACGCTTGATATAGGCAAATCAAGCCTTGTGCTTCAAAGGTTAAGTGTAATTTCCTTTTTCCTTCTTGTTCCTTTTATCCTTTGTATTCTCCTTGCTACTCCTAGGGTTGGAGGCTGTGGATTGGAGAAGGTTTCTTCTCGGTGGAGAAGGTGGACTTCGAACTACTTCAAGAAGGCTATTGCAACGGGAAGCTACTTCAAGAGGAAGGCTACTTCAAGGGGGAGCTTGAAGTTACTTCAAGAAGGCTGCTTCAAGGTTGGTGCAATTACTTCTAGGTGAAGGCTGTTCGAAGGGTTTGGTGAAAGAATTGTAATTTTATGTAAAGTTCTTGCGAGGTAATAAAATTTAATTCTTTCAAAATCCCGGTTGGGTAAACAACCGGGTAGTGGACTGACTTCCTTAGTATTTGTTAAGGTTGGAACCACTCTAAATCCTTGTCCCCTTGTCCAATATTCTTGTGGTTGGTTGTTTGAGTTAAATAATTGTTAAATTAATTTAAAACCCTATTCACCCCCCTCTAGTGGTTTTTCATTAAGTTTTTGCGTTATACATTATCATCCATCCTACTTAGATATACCTCCTAGTGAATACAAAAAAATTACCATTAACCAGAGGTTATCAAATTTAGAATCCATCTTTGAACTACTACTTTTAATCCTTTTCAAGGTCTAAATATCACTTCTTAGATTTTTCTCATTGTCAGTTTTGTATGAACATTTTTGGATTCTTAATTCCACCAATTATTTTCAACTGTGTATATGTAACTCCATTTCTCGAAATGAATGGTTAGTCCTAGCATCGCTTGAAAATGTGCATGACTGAGAACATGGATGATATCAATGGAAACTGTATGGGTAAGAGGAGGGAGTTGCCACTCTCAGCATCGCCTGAAAACATGCATAATTCATTGTGTGTGTTGTCCACTGTGAATGCGGATGATCATGAACGAGAGTCCATTTTCCAACCAATTTCCTTTCTATGCCTATACTGGGCATTCACTCATTCAGTAACGGATCAATTCCTGCGCTCCAGAATATGCTCGACAACCACACCATTCCAATATTTATCTAAGTTGACTTAAACCATCTTTCCCGTTTCCTTTTAGGATTTCTTCCTTTTACATGGTCGGTAAGTTGTCATGTGTCGAGTGTTGTTCTACGGTGATAATAAACAGATGAAATGTAAACAAGAAGGAATACCAGACTGTTGAGGCGTGCAGGAATGCACTGTCCTTAAGAGTATTTCCGCCTTACTCAACAACGAACGTCGGTGCCGTAGTATTCCACGGCGGGTACCCTCCCAGGATACAACATCAAGAGGAGTGAAGCGTGCACCCGCAAATCCCTCCTCAGCGAGAGGTCTTTGATCGTTCTTCCAGCGATCACCGGAGTAGCGGCAAAAAAATGAACGGAAAAGATAGTGCCTAGTGTTTCTGTTCTGTCGAATGATAGCGGAAAACAAACATAAATAACCAAGAAAGAAAGCATGAAAGGATGCGTTCGGTTGCAAACGCGTTGCGGTTTGGAACTGCCAAACGAACGGATGCATTGCAGCGGCCCAGGTTAAAAATTGGTTCAATGAACCGAAGGGCAAAACCAAGCCGGGGCCGCGCCCGCCCAAGGGGCTCCGGAAAGCCGGATTTGCACCCCCCTGCGCGCGGGATGCGACGTGCATCGACGCGCCCGATTAAAGGGTTTCCGGACCGGGCCGGCCCAAACCCCATTGGAAAGGCCCACCATGCGTGTGCGTAGGGCCTATTCCCTTTTATTCCTCAATTGTACTATGGACAAGGGTCCATATATAAGGAGGAGGGAAGTCTCCACCACAAGCAATATGAGACTAAACCTTTACCTTTTGGTTTGAAATACAACAAAGAAGTATAACAATCCCCCACTATTTCAAAACAAACAATATAAAAACCGAGTTGACCACTGGAAGAACTTAAACAAATGACATGCATAAGATTTGGTAGAACTGAGTTCTTTGAACTAAAGCATAGAGTAGATGTACGTAATCTGTAGAAGATTAGTTGAACTATGTTCTTGAACGAATTCCTCCTTTATCTGATTAGTGGTACATTACTCACATGACATTCATAAAATCAATTACCTTTCTTACGGATTGGCGCCTTTAGGCCATGCGCCTACTGGAAAAATTCATGAATGCTCTAGAGATCTGCCCAAATCACAACAGGAGCAGCCCCACTCCACACTCATATAGTTGGACTTTCATCAAGCATATATTGCAGTATATACACCACCATTAATGGCTATGAAATCTATTAAGAAATATATTCAACTCAATCATTACAAATTGTTATTTACATCATAAGAATGAGATACATATATTACAACACATTGAGTCATCCAGTGACTTCGTTCTTCCCATTGAACCTTCTTCCCGGGATCACCGTTCATGAAGGTTGGGTGTCCATCACTTCGACTTCTGGTATGGGCATAGTACCATTCTCCTCGATGTATCGCTCACTAGTCGTTGACTTAATGGCTTTGTCAGAGGATCGGCCAAGTTTAATTCTGACTTAACATAATCCATTGAGATTATGCTATCACATACAAGCTGCCTCACAATATTGTGATGTAGGCGAATATGCCTACTCTTCCCATTGTAAACTTTGTTTTTAGCTCTTGCTATGGCAGCTTGATTATCACAGTGTATAAACACTGGTGGAGAAGGTTTCTCCCAAATGGGAAGATCCATTAGAACATGTCTCAGCCATTCAGCTTCAGTTCCAGCCTTTTCTAAGGCAATAAACTCAGATTCCATAGTGGAACGAGCTATACATGTTTGCTTGGAAGATTTCCAAGACACAGCACCTCCACCCATAGTGAAGATGTAGCCACTTGTAGATTTCAATTCATCTGAATCCGAAATCCAATTGGCATCACAAAATCCTTCTGGCACAGTTGGAGATCCACAAAAAATCAATCCATGATTAATTGTGCCTTTAAGGTATCTTAAAACCCTATGTAGAGCACCCCAATGATCCTTATTATGATTTTGAGTATATCTACTTAATCTCCCCACTGCATATGCTAGATCTGGACGAGTACAATTCATTACGTACATCAGGCTTCCAATAACTTGTGCATACTTGACTTGTTGAACACTATTACCTTTATTTTTCTTGAGATTGCAATTAGAGTTAAAAGGTGTACTGACCGGCTTACAATCAAACATTGAAAACTTATTGAGAATTTTCTCAACATAGTGTTCTTGGGATGGCAAGATGCAATCATCATTTTTAAGAAGTTTAATTCCTAAAATTACATCTGCCTCACCCATATCTTTCATGTCAAAATTAGAAGCCAAGAAGCCTTTTGTACTATTTATTATATCAATATTAGTGCCAAAAATAAGCATGTCATCGACATAGAGACATATTATAACACAACCTTGGTTATCAACTTTAGAATATATACATTTATCTCCTTCATTTATATGGAATCCATATGATACAACGAACTTATCAAATTTCTCATGCCACTGTTTAGGTGCTTGTTTCAAACCATAGAGAGATTTGATTAGTCTGCATACCATATGTTCTTTTCCCGAAACTACATACCCTTCAGGTTGATCCATATAAATTTCCTCATATAAATCTCCATTCAAGAAAGCAGTTTTAACATCCATTTGGTGTATGATTAATTTCTTAATAGATGCCAAAGCAATTAAAATTCTAATTGAAGAGATTCTAGTAACAGGAGCAAAGGTATCAAAATAGTCAATATCCTTTTGTTGTTTATATCCCTTGGCAACCAAACGAGCTTTGTATTTATATACAGTCCCATCTGTTTTCCATTTTCTTTTAAATATCCATTTACATCCTATGGGTTTAATACCTGGTGGAAGATCCACTAATTCCCATGTATGATTATATAATATAGATTCAATCTCACTATTAAATGCTTCCTTCCATAAAGAGGAATCAGTTGAATTAATAGCTTCATTGTAAGATTGAGGATCATTATCCACTATAAAGGAATAGAAATCATCACCAAGATTCTTTTCCTTCCTCATCCTAGTGGATATCCTAGGTTCTATATCATCCGGTTCTAAAACATCATTAGAATTGGATGTACTTGGGATATTCTCCAAAATTTCATTTGAAGGATTAGCTAAGTTTTCTAAGGGAGTTTTCATAGGAAAAATATGCTAAAAAAATTCAGCATTTTTTCAACAATTGTATTAGGTTCTACAACATTGTTGCCACTTCTAATAACCATGAATCTATATGCATCACTATTCTGAGCATAACCTATAAAAACACCATCTAGGGTTCTAGATCCCAATTTTCGTTTCTTAGGCTCAGTTAATAAGACTTTAGCTAGACACCCCCACACTTTGATATATTTCAAGTTAGGATGATATCCTTTCCATAATTCATATGGTGTCTTATTTGTCTTCCTACTAGGGATGCGATTTTGAAGAAAACAAGATGACAAAATCGCTTCCCCCCACAAGTTTTTGGGTGCTCCTGAATTGATTAAAATAGAATTCATCATCTCCTTTAGAGTTCTATTTTTACGTTCAGCAATACCATTTGATTGAGGCGAATATGGAGGTGTGTATTCATGTATAATACCATGGTTCACACAAAATTCATTAAAGGGAGAACAATCATATTCACCACCCCTATCTCAGCGAAGACGTTTTATTTTCTTATTGAGTTGATTTTCTACTTCTATTTTATAATTAAAAAACATTCCAAAGGCTTCATCCTTTGAATGTAGTAAATATAATTTTGTATATCGTGAGAAATCATCTACAAAAATAATGTAGAAACATTTTCCACCACTAGATAGGTTTCCTTTTAAATTTCCAAGATCAGTGTGAATTAAATCGAGCAATTCAGAGTTTCTATGTGAAATTTGAGGACATAGTTTCTTGGTAGATTTAGTTTTAGCACATATTTGACATTTATTATTTAAATTAACAACACCATCAATATCCTTTAGTAAACCTAAAGATTTCATGCGTTGTAAATATTTAAAATTAACATGTCATAATCTACTATGCCATACATCAAAAGAATCAACGATATAAGCAGAAGGACTTATTTCATTATCAGCAGAGTTTGGTACATTCAACATAAAAAGGCCATTTGAACATTATACCATGCCTATGTAGTCTCCAGATTTGGAGAGAATGACCTTGTTTGATTCACAGGACACTTTCACCCCAAACTTCACAAGTTGAGAGACGGAAATTAAATTCACACGAATATCTGGGACAAACAACACATCTTTGATCAGCAAAATTTTTCCAGAAGTCATCTTGATCATGACATTGCCCTTTCCAGTCACAGGAGAATCAGTGGAGTTGCCCATGACAACCCAGTGTTCCTCCTGTCCCACTTCAGTGAAAGTCACGAAGGCATCTCTGTTGCCACTGATGTGGCGACTAGCCCCCGAGTCAATGATCCAATCATTCTGGTGGAATGATCCCATGCTGTCAATGCTGACAAATGCCACAAACACGTTCTCAGTAACAAGGTTGGTTGAAGGTTCCTTCGAATCCTGGATTGCTTCTTTCTTCCTATGCCTGCATTTAGGAGAAGTATGACCAGGTTTGCCACATACATAACAAAAAACATTATTTGTATCTATGTCTTTGCGGCCTTTGTTTTTATGATTGTTTCTTTTATCCTTCTTCTTCTTCCAACGATTTTTAGCATGATCAGAAGATTTATTATTTTGTTTAACATCAGAGTTAACAAAACTCACGGAAGAAATCAATTCCTTATTCATATCAAATTTTTCTCTTATACGATTTTTATCTTCTACTCGGATGTGTATTATCACATCATCCAGAGACATAGTCTTTCGTTTATGTTTTAAATTATTCTTATAATTCTTCCAAGAACTGGGAAGTTTTTCAATTAAACTACCAACTATAAACGATTCAGGAAGATCTATCTTTTCATTTTTCAAATCATAGAGTAAAATTTGAAAGTCATGAATTTGAGTGATTATATCCTTGTCATCAAACATGCGAAATTCCAGAAAATTTGCAACTGTAAACTTCTGCGTAGAAGCCTCTTCTAAGACATATTTCTTGTTTATGCTTTCCCATATTTCAGAAACAATTTTAACAGGGAAGTATGCATCAAACAGTTGGTTAGAAATAGTACTTAGAATAACATGACGACATATACGATTTGCTTTTTCCCATTCAACATAATCAGATTCAGGTTTCGTTTGGGATAAAGCAAAAGCAACATTCGATACTTCTAATGCAGTGAAAATCTTTTCTTACCATCGTCTGTAATGAACACCGTCAAACGTTTCAATTTTAGAAACATCAGGAAGAGGATTTTGCGAGACTGTCAAAACAGTAACAAGTTGGTTGTTAGGCGCAGACGGCGTTACCGGCGAAGAAGGAGTTTCGAATCCTTCTATTTAGATAACCATCGTAGAAACAAATATTACTCTTAAGATTGTTGTTCTACGGTGATAATAAACAGACGAAATGTAAACAAGAAGGAATACCAGACTGTTGAGCCGTGCAGGAATGCACTGTCCTTAAGAGTATTTCCGCCTTACTCAACGACGAACGTCGGTGCAACAGTAATCCACGGCGGGTACCCTCCCAGGATACAACAACAAGAGGAGTGAAGCGTGCACCCGCAAATCCCTCCTCAGCGAGAGGTCTTTGATCGTTCTTCCAGCGATCACCGAAGTAGCGGCAAAAAAACGAACAGAAAAGATAGTGTCTAGTGTTTCTGTTCAGTCGAACGATAGCGGAAAATAAACATAAATAACTAAGAAAGAAAGCATGAAAGGATGCGTTTGGTTGCAAACGCGTTGCGGTTTGGAACTGCCAAACGAACGGATGCATTGCAGCGGCCCAGGTTAAAAATTGGTTGAATGAACCGAAGGGCAAAACCAAGCCGGGGCCGCGCCCGCACAAGGGGCTTCGGGAGGCCGGATTTGCACCCCCCCTGCGCGCGAGATGCGACGTGCGCCGACGCAAGGCCCACCATGCGCATGCGTAGGGCCTATTCCCTTTTATTCCTCAATTGTACTATGGACAAGGGTCCATATATAAGGAGGAGGGAAGTCTCCACCACAAGCAATATGAGACTAAACCTTTGCCTTTTGGTTTGTCTTTTGAGGTTTTAAAATGGTCTTTGTCTTGTAGACACACAAGTCAGCACCCGTGTCTAGAGATATTACATGTGATTATTCACAGACAATATTAATTTGCCTTATTAGATCTGGAGGTCCATAACTTTCCATTATTGTTTTCTCATATTTGTTTTTTTTCAGGCCAGCAATTTGATTCTGTATTGATCTTCCAAGCACAGGGATGTTGTCTCAGATGCAGTTACAATTGTAACGGCATCAGGAAAAATGTGGAGAAATTGATGTCGGTAAGACCACAATCTGCACATGTTAATTGGTGTCGCTATGAAGGCATATCAACGTTAAGCCTGTAGCAATCCGCTTGACCTGTCATGTTAATGGTCATATCTTAATTTCTCGCTACTACCATGACTTCAATTCTGAGATGTACCATTCATTCTTCTATATTTTTTTGGTTCTGTTAGGTCAATTTATCTTTATATACATTGGTAATTAAAAAAGTATTTCCAATTATAAAAAATATCAGTCTATTCTATTTTTCGCTGCACTCTTCCACTGCAGCAACACGTTCTTCCGTCCTCTCTACCGCCTTGCTAAACATATATCATTTCCAACAGATTGCCTCCACTTCGATATTCCCTATGCAACGGTGAAGTAACAAAAGATATAAGAGCAACCACCATATTTGATCGTCCACACAGAGTATCATCAAACAATAATACAACACCCCTTTTCTCTTATCCCATTGCATAAGCTGGGAGAAAAAAACGATGGCTTGAAGTTTGCTCTCTTACTTGTTCTGGTTTGATTTTGTAATGCACGGTATCCAGTACCAACATTCAAAATGGAGTTTTGTCTCCTAAGAACGATCCACTCCTTCTGGTGATTCCACCCCATGACCGCATTGGTGGGGCAACCCGATTCTCAGTTTCAGCATGATTTGTTGTTTATTAACTTGTATTCTTTGATAATTTTAGAATATTTCTAAAATTGTTAATGTTGTTGCCTTATTTGTCTAATTAGTCTATATATTTCATGTAAGATTTTGTATATATACAATGCAATATTGAGTTTCTCCTACTATATAAGACATGGGCGGATGATTTCATAGTTTGCACGACTTTGTTTCAAATATATACCATTAGGTTTGGAAAATATGAGTGCTTAATTACAGGTAGAGCTAGAAATGTATGATATAGTATTCATTAGTGGCTAGGATGGCATCGTGTGGCCACACCGCTGGACAAAGGAGGTTTGGGGCTGCAACAACTGCATGTTATTAACGAGGCCTTCATTTCTAAAGCGTGCTGGGAAGTCCTCACCAAGGACTCTCTTTGGGCGACTTTCGTTAGGGAGAAATACTCAAATCATGTTGTTGGGAGATCGGAAGCTTATCCTGGACATTTGAAGCTGAGTAGCACTCCGTCCCCGTTCTGGAAGAAGATTTGGGACACCTTCCCAAAGATTTATCGGCGATGCAGATGGGCTATAGGCCAGGGTAATATCCGCTTTTGGGATGATTGGTGGTGTGAAGAAAGGATGGCTGATCATGCGCGGTTTGCAAGTGACAGAAGGCACCCGTTTCACGTGAAGGATTTCTGGGACTCCGGGCATGGTTGGGACTGGAACACTCTTAGCCATGTGGTGAATGATAGGGGTCTGGACCTGATCAAGAAAGCTGATGTATGGATTTCTGATTTGGATGACAAGAGGATTTGGGATGCTGAAGAATGCGGCAGGTTCACCCTTAGATCGGTCAAGAAGATGTTGATAAATGTGCAACAAGAAGGTCCTAATAACTTGGGAAAGATTTGGAAGCTTGATTCCCCCGAGGCTTGTGCTATTGTTTGGAAGATGGCGAGAGGGGCCATCTCGACTGATGAAGTGGTTCGTAGAAGATGCTGCATCCAGTTTGCCTCACGTTGTGACTGCTATGATGAACCGAAGGAGGAAGATGTCCAACACTTGTTTTTCCATGGACAGACGGCGCTGTTCTTCTGGGAGAAGTTCCGTGATATTACTAACAAGGCGGTTCCTCATGACGTCCAATCTCTCATTGACGTGTGTGTAGGGGGCCTGGTGGATGATATTTCTTCTTGGATAGCAGGTTATATAGCTCTTAATATCCCTTTATGCATATGGAGAGTGAGGTGTTCGAATCGCTTTGATGGGTTTAGTAGACTGGTGGAGCACGAGTGGGGCTGCTTGATTAGCGGCGTCAACATGATGATTAAGAAGAAAGTGTTCTCGCTTACAAATGACCCAAGCCTTTTCTCCAGGATGCACGACGCTAGTATTTTGGAACCGAGGTTGAGGATGAAGAAGGTTCGCCTTATTAGGTGGGCAACCCCGAACCTATTTAACCTGAAGCTCAATGTGACTATAGGGAGAGATTTGGATGAGAATGGAACTAAGCGCAGATGGGTGGCGGGTATTATTCGTAATCACAATGCTCACACTTGCCTGATTTTCCGTGCTTGGCTCAAGAATGATGACTTCAAGCTGGCGTATATACAGGCATGCATCATTGGGCTGAAGTTGGCGGGTGATCATTTGCTTCATATTTCTTCTATTGAGGTGGATGATAGAGCTGTTTATGACATCCTTTGGAAGGATGCTCCGGTGCCTTGGAGAGCGAGAACCTATGTCAAGGAGCTTAGAGATGAGCTGCAGATGGCTAGTATCATTGGTGGCTGTGTGCATAAGATGGTAAATGCCATTCCAAGGGAGATAGGAAGGATGGGACGAAGATCTTCTAGCATCTTTGTTGCTACGGATTCTGGTAGATTCCCTAACAAGATTCGCGGGATGGTCATATTAGAGAAGAGAAAGACCCCCTACGTCATAGTCGAGCATGCTTTGATTGATGATTGATCCTCCTTTTGTCGGTGCTTTGTGGTGTTTTTTCCTTTCTTTTTCTTGTGGGTTTTGGGGAAGATACCCGAGTTATAAAAGCGGGAGATGTAACTTTATGATGATTTAGCCCACATGAGGGGTGTGGGATGAATAAGAGCGACCCCTGGCTTAACCAAAAAAAAATCATCTTCCATGTACACCAATATATTAAAATAAATTTATCATTCTATTGGTAGTACAACTAACATATTTCCCCTTCAAAAAGTGATCTATTGTATATCGTTTTGTGATTCTTTATATCTCATTATCTTCTAGCAGTTTTTACTGATTCTTTATCATTTTAGAAAATAAATGAATGATAATGCTTCCATCCCACAATACAAATGTGTACCTACCTCCTTTGATTATTTATGAGAGTATCCTCTTTGTTTGTCTCTCGAATTACCCTCAACTCCTCTCCACCAATTAGGTGTGGTGGTTTAATAAAATATCTCTGACATGTTTCTCTCTCCATGTCTCTCTCCAATTGTGTTAAACATACATTGCCAAACCAACTTCCAATCACAAACAAATAAAGTTAATAAGTAACTCTTAGTGGCCATAACTATTCTCCTTTCCAATTATCTCATCTCAACACAATCATAGCATCATACACATATAACTCAATAAGAATATCTTGAAATGGCACCCAACTCACTCCTAAATTCCCTCTCTCTCTCCATCTATCATGTGTTTTCATTCTCAATAAAAAACCAATGATATATGAAAATGAATATTTCCCCATTGAACTCATATATTTCTTTCTAATTACCTCACACTTGCCTAATAAGCAGTCAAATGCCTTACAAATTATCTCCACCTTTTTTTTATCTCCTCTCTCTCTAATTGTCTCACATTTCTACTCCTACACAAACAAAAATAAAGAAAAATGAAATTTCAAAAATGAAACTCAAGTGACCACTCTCTCTCTAACCATACTTGCATGTAATAATGCAAAAAGTGATAAGAAATAAAAAAAAAATTAAATGTTCGACTACCTTTTCTCCTAAATACTCTCTCTCTCTCTCTCCATTGATATATGTTCAATATTGCAAATCCAATTACAATGCAGAAATAAATTTTAGTTTATCATTTCCTCTCCTTCATTAAGTTCAACTATTGAAAAATATTTCTTATTGTATTTTCATGTGCATGGGCACATGTGTGTTTACTAGTGTATATATACATAAAAATTTGTAGTTGTTTTAATAACTCTTTTGTTGATTCTTCCTCATTTTATTAATTCAAACTTACAATTAATGGTAGTATCATGGTAATGGAACGACGCAAAGCACGATGATCTCATACTTATCAAAGACCAACACAAGTGGTTCCTCTAAGGAAAGAATAAGTGGAATTGGGGATGAAATCTCAATATAAGCATGGGAACAAACCTACTAGTAAGAAATCTGGTACTTCATTACGTGTTTCATATCTATATAGCATTCTTTCATAATTTTTCATATATATACATACATATACACATATACATATATATATATATATGTATATATATATATATATATATGCCATAATAAAGTACTCACTATTTGGGCTAGAGTAGAGCCTTCTCAATTTCAATGTGACGAAAATGATAGACCAATGGACCGTCCAAAAGAAGTAAAACATTACCAATAATTTTTGTTGAAACTGGCTCGAGAGAGCCACACTCTTCCTCTTGATTGCATGATTGGAGGGAACACAATCCAACAAACATAGAAAAAGAATTGCATAATATCATTGTCCTTTATATGTATGCATATATTTTTAATATATTAATTAATCGATATACACATATAATACTAACCTCCTAGTATGATGGACCTTTAGAGCTACTAATTGTCAAAATTCTAAGCTAAGAATTCTTCAAAAGATTGCAAAAATATGGAGGAGTGTTAAGAGTGAGACGAAATAAAAGTATTTTGGCATATACTACCCAAACAAGGAAAAGTTCCATTAAGCAATTATGAAGATGATTGAGTGGATCCTCGACAATGGGATGTCCTTGCTGATTTTTGGTTTTAATTAGAAGGAAAGGCAAGCTAAAATTTTTATTTAGAAGCAATATGATGTATTTAATGAGCAATTATAATAGTTGAGGTTTATGTTTTGAAGGTGTTGTGGAAGAGAAATAAAAGTTCTACAAGTAAGAAATCATTAAATACAACATGTGGTTTAAATTGTAATGCTAGAAGAAGAGGTAATTGTTTTCACTTTAATGGAAAATTCAATGTGGTTTTTCATTATATTTATGTAGCCATTATATTCTTCTAGACTATCATAAGAAAAGGAAAGAGGCCTTCATATGAAACTTTGGAGAATGAGACATTGTCATAAAGATGGAACCCCTTTACCACAAGTGACACCAATCAAAGTATTATTTCATTTTATAGTATTCAAGTGAGTAAGATATAATTCATAATAATAAGTGTTTCTATTATATGCAACAACAAATAGAGTGAAATCCATAACCAAGATGCTTAGCCAAAAGATGTTGTTCAAGAAAATGGCTTACACGACATTCATTCTCGAGTTCTTGTGGAGAATCATGATAGACTCTATTCATAGGGTCTTCGTTCTACAAGATATAACACTTGGAGGAAAGAGCCAATCGCTCGAGAATTGGACCTTGAAGCACAATTTCAAGATGCTCTTCCACGTGAAGGGAATTTACGTACCCAAAGTGAAGAATTTTAGTAGAATTTCTGAAATTCTAATGATCAAATTTCCAGACTCAAAAGAGAGAAGGTCAACAATGGAAATAACATATAGGTTAATATATATCTTTGTGCATAACTTTAATCTCCAAGAATGTTATAATATTTACAATTTAGTACATAATCTATGATTATGATTTATGGTTTTCATTATGTAGGAAAGGCTATTAATCATGAGGAAATCTGAAGCAAGAAGGAACTATTCACTACAATGATGAATGAAGTTCCTTTTATATCTAGTCATAAGGTTTTTAAGGATGTGACACAATTTATTTTACTAGATTTGTATCAATGTTATGTGAAACAAGTTCAAGTGATTCTCTCTGCTATAGAAACTTTTTGACATATATAATATATCTTCTGTATATCAATAAAAATTGTTATTATATCAATATAACTTGCATTATTTTAATGCTACAAGGACAATAGTGCCAATGTGGATGGCTAAACTTTTTAATAACATAGATGTAATTGGTGTGGTGTTAGGTGATTTTATCTTGTAGCCAAATAAAATTATTTTTTTGACTATCATATAACCTAGATATACAAATGATCTAAAAGTGGTGGAATATATTTATTCACTATACTTAAACCATTGTATACTAACAGAGTTACTCTATCAATATATGTTTCCCAACATGTCTCCACACAATTGTATGTGTGTGGTTATAATCTATATTGGCAGCTTCTCGATGCTGACATATTAGTCACATGGTGGTTATTTTTGGTGCTAAACCACATATCCCAGCAACATAGAAATTTGTTCCCGCACCTCAAAAGAGATGGAATATAGGTCATAATGATCAATAGTATCTAACTCAATACACATATACCATCATCTAGAAGTGCTGGTAGATTCACAAAAAATGTTGGTACAAGCTTATGTTGACATAGATACAACCAACATTTATTATATGATGGTAAAAGCTATATTGACACTTATAGACTTATACCAGCATTCGGTATGTTTTTGGTATAGGACCACATTATTGTAGTACATGGTGACACTTCCAAGTAAACCATGTCTGTAAGGCATGTACTACTGCTGCTAGCTCAACATGTGTTGGATAAATCTCTTCATTCTTCTTAAGCTATCTAGAATCATAAGCTACCACCTTTCCTTCATGCATTAGAACACATCTTACACCTCTCCTAGATGCATAACAGAACACTACATAACGTTTACCTACTTCTGGTAGGATCAAAATTGGTGTTGAAGATAGTCTTTCCTTTAATGTCTGAAAGCTTTTCCCACAATTTTCAGACCAAACAAAAGGCACATTTTTTCTTGTTAAATGTGTAGTGCTACTGCTAAATCATTGAAGTTCTTTATGAACCTTCTATAATATACATCTCACCCAAGAAAACTTTAAATCTCAGTAGTTGTAGGTTGCTCCCATTATAGAACATATTCTACTTTTTAGGGTCAACATTGACTCCTATTGATATAAAATGTCCAAGAAATGATGCTTCATCAAATTCAGGGCTATCCTTAGATGTTTCTCATGTTATTTTGTATCTCTGGAATATATAAGAATATCATCTATAAACACTACTATAAATTGGTCGAGGTACGGTTTGAAAACTATATTCATGATTTCCATAAAATCTATTGGGACATTTGTTAGTCCAAAAGCAATAACTACACACTCATAGTGACCATATATTGTTTCAAAGGCTGACTTGGGTACATCTGAGCCTTTATCCTCAATTGATGATAACTTGGCCTGAGATTTGAAAAGATATGCATATCTGATCAAATAGATCGTCAACCCTAGGCAAAGGATACTTATTCTTTATGGTTATATTATTGAGTTGTCTATAATCTATACATAATCACATAGTTCCATCATTCTTTTTGAAAAAAAACTCTAGTGCTCCCAAAGGTGATGTACTAGGTTGAATGAAACCCTTATCCAATAATTCATGTAATTGAGTTTTTAACTCCTTCAATTCTGTAGGTGCCATTCTATAGGCTGCTAATTCTATTGGGTGACAACCAAGTAGAATATGTATCTCAAAATCAATAACCTCACACACTAACAAAACATCCTTTAGATTAATTGGTCTTTTCTCTGTCTTTGCATCATCCATATGTGCTAAATAGACCTCACACCCTTTTTTCATCAACTTATTAGCTAGATAAGTTGATATTATATATGTGTGTAAGATTTTTCTATCTTAAGTAAAAATATAGGAAAAGCCACCATGCTAAAAGTTAGCCTCTTTCTTCCAACAATCTAGTTGGACATGATACATATCAAGGAAATTCATACTGAAAATTATTTGAAAAGAATTAATGTATAAGTGTATGAGATTAACTACTATGGTATACCTAATAAAACTAAAAATACATCCCAGACATACTTTTTATCAAAACTATTGGGTCATGATGAGTGAAAACTCATCATCTTTATTTGTACATTTTTAATCTTGAATTGATAATAAATTGTTATCTATTAAATATTTTTAGCATAAATTATCCTAGTTTATGTCTTCTTACTTAAATTGGAGTTTTTACTTGATTATTATACATTTAGAAGTAAAATAAACAATTTATTTCGAAGCGCAAAAATTCCCAAAAATGTTTGCACAATTTCCTACAACACCTAAAGTACATATATATCTGACATCAAAAGTGTCATTACTTTTACGTACGAACACCAAATTGAGCATGAAAATATTTTTTGGAAAGGAAATTTAATTTTATAAAAGAAAATTATATTTTTTTGACTGATTTTGAAATCTTTGACAAGAGAAAAATCCTCTCTAAGTTTCTTTTGCAGAAATTAATAGCAAAAAGAGTCGAGGAAGTTAATGAGAAGCCAAAGTAATTAAAGGAAGAGGAAATTTTACGATTCCATATGCTTTTATATGGAGGATACAATGAAAATAAAGACACATTCAAATTCCATAATTAGAAAATTATTAATGTGGTCAAAGTTTGACCAATATGACTTTGGGGTGAAGTAATCCATTCCTCTTGGGTTTTTTCCCTCCTTTCTCTCGATAAAAGGATGGGGGAGTCCGAAGCAAAAAATATCTCTTCTTATATAATATTTTGTATCACTACTTATAGAATTCTTGTAATTTTTACATCATGCTTGAGTAGATTTCTTCTGGGGCATGAGGAGTAGCACCATAGCCCATTTTTATTCAATATAGTGGGCTCTCTTATTTCATTAAAATAATGTTTTCACTCCATTTATTCTTGATTGTTGAATGGTCTTCTATACTCTTATGGGGTGATATGATTTTGGGTGCTTATAAGAATGAAATTATAATCCCTTTATTGTGATTATCATATTTTCATCCTTCTAACCTCATATTCATTATATGCCATGCTGACACGATCACCTAATATATGGATTTAACGGAGGATAGGAATCACATATTTCTTGATATGATCTTGTATAATATATTGTTGAATGATTGGATTATGATTCATAAATGTCGAGATCATCAGGTTTGTGGGAGGTCCAACCCTTGTGAGTTTATTCATAAGGAAATGCAACCACAAAGTCCTAATTTGATCTTTGAAGCTTAATAGTTTATTTTTTGAATGAAGACATGGTTTCTTGTGGTGATCCTATGGACCCTTAGTTATTCACATTATGATTAGTTAAATTTTTAATTCAACATTTTACTTCTATTCTTCTCATAGACAAACTTCATCAATCAGATTTTCCTTTCTTGTTCTTGAAATTTAACATCAACCTAGTTATTCACATTATGATTAGTTAAATTTTTAATTAAACATTTTACTTCTATTCTTCTCATAGCCAAACTTCATCGATCAGATTTTCCTTTCTCGTTCTTGCAATTTAACATCAACCATTTTTTTAGGTGTCCATTGGATCAATACCTATCTATACTAAGTTGACTTGTTGTTTGTCGCAAATTGATAACATGGTTAGAAGGTTAAACACTAGGACTTTTCCAAGTGATTAGTGTACAAACGACACATATCAATTTAGAAAATTTAATTTCTTAAAAGAAAAATATTTTTTTTGAATGCTTTTAGAACCTTTGATGAGAGAAAAATTTGCTCAAAGTTTCTATTTTCAAAATTTGCAACAAATAGAGTCAATGAAGTTAATAAGAAATCAAGGTAGTTAAAAACATAGGAAAGTTGGCCAATTCCATATAATTTTATATGAAGGATAGAATGCAAATAAAGACCCAATCAAATGCCATTATGAGAAAATCATACATGCAATCAAAGTTTGACCAATGTGACTTCATGTTGAAGCAAGCCATTCATGTTTGGTCTTCCCCATCCTTTCTCCCTATAAAAGGAGGGGGAACTCCAAAGTAAAAATCATATATTCTTCAATCATATTTTGTATCGCTCAAGCACAGGTGCCCCTAACAAAGGGACTCAAGTTTGAATCCCAGTTGCCGCCTTGGTTTACCACCCTCCTAGATGTTCTGCCTCCATCACGGGCATGAGAGATGGGGAGAGAATGCCTCTCTTAATGCCATATTTTGTATCACTACGTGTAGGATTCTTCTACCATATGCTTGAGTAGATTTTTTTAGGGCAAGGGGAGTAGCCCCATAGACCATTTTATTCAATAATTGGCACTCTTGTTCCATTGAAAGAATGATTTTTCTCTATTTCTTCCAGATTGTTGGATGATCTGCTATACTCTTATGTGGTGATGTTATTATGAATCCCCATACGAATGAAACTATAATCCCTTTATTGTAATTATCATCTTTTCATCCTTCTAATCTCAAACTCATTATAAACCATGGTGACATAATCACCTGATCCATGGATTTGAACATTAGATAGGAATTGTAACGAACAAAATCCCAATGTACTTGAATTTCCATCCTATTCATAATTATATCCTACTTTTCTTATCTATTTGTCCTCATTGTTAATTTTGTGGAAATTGAGGGACTTGGAGTAAATATGCATGAAAATTTAAGGAGTTATTGCAAAATTTCCACAATTGATATGTAGTAAGGAGTTATGTTACAAAATGTCCATAAAGAGAAATAATTGTTAAAATAAAATTAGAGATAAAACTCATTGTAAATACAAGTAGTGAATAAGTGTCATAATCACCTCTCTTTACCTCTCTCCTCATAAAAGGAAAATAAAGCATGAAAATGAGGATATTAACTTAATTGATGGCCTTTGAATTAATGAGGGAGTATTACCTCACAATTTTGTCCAAAAATGTTACTAGAAAATCTATTTCAAATTAACTCAATATTCTTATACATTAATCAACACTTTAAATACCAATATGGTGGTTAATAGACAAAAGGTGAATAAAAACGAGAATTAAAGGTATTGGAATATTGTAGACTTTATGGTGGTCCTGTGGTTCAAATTTGGGATCATTTGACCATTGTTTGACCCCTCAAATCATTTTTAAGAGAATTGATTAAAGTTTCATTAAGAAATCAATTCGATTTCATTAACTCAATGCATTAAACCAAAGTTTGGTTTTAATTTAATGTCATGTGTGACATTTAACTCATCCACCCAATACATGTGTAATGCAAACCATGGATTTTTGATCCAACAGATCTGGCATCATCTCCTAGCTCCAGCCGTTACTCGGCTAGTAGTAGTGGTCGCGAGAGTCTGAATTGTGGCTCTCTCTCCCTCCAAAGCTAATTGTTCGACTTGATTTCTCCTCCATTAAAAACATCGGTTCTTCCTGTTCAATGTGAGACATTACTCTCCAGCTAACACCCCCAGATCGCAAAATGCCATTGTGACCGAAAGGAGCTCTCTGACCTCTAACTAGCCTAGATCAAACGACACCACCCCACCTATAAATACCCATGCCTAGGGCTCTGCCAAGGCACCAGAAATAGCTAGCTACTCTCAATTTGGCCTAAGGCACTCCCCACATCTGCCAACTTCTCAAGCTCTCCCTTGACCTAGCGACAACCTCCTCGGGCTGGCGATAAGGCCAACAGAGCAATTGTGATCTCAGGCCAGTCTGATGCCTCCTCACCTTCATTTCTAGTATATTAGTTCGAGTTTTCATTTTGATTCATAGAAACACCCAAAATTAATGGTTGCTTCTTGAGTAGAGCTTGGTTCCATGGACAGATCATGAGAAGGGAAGAATCCCCTAGTCAAATTGTCTAAACCACCCCCTCATTTTTTTCTTCATTTGTTTTTCACCCCGTGGCATAACTGACTTTTCGCCCTATCTTTAGCCCTCGTTGATCGACTCCAAGTGAGCAGTGGACCCATGAACTGGCCGCAAGTAATTGGGCCAGCTCATGTGGGTCCCATCCTTTGTGGCAGTGCTTCTCGTGATACATATTGCCCACATGACATTTCTTTAAATTCTAATTCGCTGATTTTAGAAAATTCATAACTAATTACTCGATATCAAAAAAATATAAATAAATAGGCTATGGATTCAGAAAAATAAATCATATCTAATAAAAATGATTCTAGAGCCTAATTTCAAAAATTTTCAAGATTTGTTTTTCAATGAGCCAGAATATCTAATTAAAAAGTTGTAAAATGCATAAATGATCTATTTCAGCCTCAAATTATAAGTAGAATAATATTCCCAATCGATCTAACTAACCTTTAAACCCAAAATTGAGATTTTATCTATAAGATCTACAAATTAAGGTTTCCACCCTTAATTCATTAGAAACCCTAATTCTTGTGTTAAACACTTGTACTTAGGATAAAAGGGACTTGGACATCTATAATTGAGGAAAAGTCAATTCTAGGACAACTCAAGTGAGGTATGTGCATTACAACCCTAAGTTAGGCATTTTTACCCAAACCTATCTTCCCAATGAGGCATGAGCCCATTTTTAATTATTCTTGCTATTTAACTATAATTGTTCAAGGGTCTTGAATCTCACTTGCAATGTTGTTAAAATTCTTATATCTGCCATTGAAATACTTTAGCATGATGATGAAAATGACTAATTAACTAATGTAGTGTACGTGAGTACAAGCCACCCATAGTTTTGGGCATGAGCCAAGGGGAATGTGACCACCCTCCCCAATTATAAAAATATTAGGGTGTTTGAGAATGTGTTACTCTCCCTCACCCAGAGGTTGAGGCCCGGTAGGTGCCTTAGCCCTATATTAGTTCAATGTAGTCAAACTAAATCAAGCCTGCAACTTATTATTGTTTACTGTGGCATAAATTCTTATTTGTTGTACTTGCCTCATTCTCACTACTACAGAAATGACATATCACGTCACATTTGATGGCGTCAATTGTCGTCCAATAACCGAAACCAATACACTACGACGTCGGCTAAGAAGGACAACTATCACCTATATGTGAAGGTCAGACGATTTATAAAAGACACGAGCATTGTTTTTCATTTAACATCGGTTTTGTTAAACCACAATCGACGTCTAAAATCACCAACAAAATACAATTTTCTAGGAAACAAATTTCCTCCAAAAATTTTCAATTCGACGTCAGTGGTACATGAACCGACAACATATGTTTCGTGCCAAGCCCCTGCAAATTTTTTTATCCCTATGTAGTCATCAGATTTTGATAAGGAACTGATGACTAAACATCCTTCATGAGTCAAAATTCATCCCCTCATGTGGCATCAGTTTTTTTTAAAGAATCGACGAGGATGTGTCTTCACGCGTTGTCCCCGCAAAAATATTTCCCCCCCAATTTTCCTATTCAACATCGATTTTTCCTTGGCAACCAACAATTATGATCACAACTGACGAACAAATTTTTTTGTCATGTTATATGTATAGATGTCAATTTTTTATATAGAAACTGACGATTAACACCCCGACCGGGTGCAATTTGTTTTGATTAAAGTTGGTGTTAGGTGACCGTTTTCAATTACCACCGACGTCTATTGATTTTAAGTGGCAGAATTTTGTTTTAACTGATGCCCTGTGCGAGCAGACTCTTCCCCTTCTCTATTTCATTCCTAATTATTCAAGCTCCCGGTCTCACAATTTCTTCCTCCTCCTCCGTGCGCCGCCTCCGCACACCGCCTCAGCTCACCACCTGTCTCCACAAGAAGCTTGAAGCTACTCACCACCTCTACATGCCGCCATTCACCACCATGAGGAGCTTGAAGCTGCAAACACCAGAGTTTCTGCTACTATCTAGTTGCCTCCAGTCGCCACCACCACCTGCTCCCGTTGGCACCACAACCGGCTCCAGTTGGAGTGAGGATCCTTCCTCTAGCCACCTTCAGCTTCTCCAATCGCCGCCACCGACCACTTCCTGCATCTCCTCTGCTTCACCTCCATCTCGGCCACCTTCACCTCCAGCCCGACCACCTCCACCTTTGGCCGCCACCACCACAGCCTGCTCGATCCACCAATGCGGTGAATGAACACAAAATGGAAGAATATTTGATTCATATTTATTAATTAGGGTTTATGATTCCATTACTATTTATTAATTAGGGTTAATGATGCATTAATGAACTTACTTAATTAAATTTGCACTTAGCCTCTCAAAGATTGTGTAGTTAATTAATATTGATTAATAAGGGTTAATGATGCATGAATGAATTTAATTAATTGATATTGCTTTCTTTCTCTCTTATTAGTGAGTGATTTAACTTAGTTCAATAATTGTTCTTCAAGCTTGTGTAGTTGATTAAGAATGATTAATTATGGTTAATGATGAATGAATGAACACAAAATGGAAGAATGAATTGAATTAAATGATGTTACACAAAACCTAGGATATGAACGATGAAACTAGGATTGTAGGTATAGGAATGATGATGATGATGATGATGATGATGATGACAATGATGATGATGATGATGATGATGATGATAATGATGATGATGATGATGACATACATGTATTTTGTTGGCCTAGAAACCCATCCGAGATTTACTCATTAGGAGTAGAACTTGGACAATCCCCAGTTTTCGGACTGTTCTTGCACACTTAATCTCACTTAGGATGTAAGTGTATAATGTATATTCGGTTTTCATGATGTTTCGTCAGCATTTCCCTTTTTGTTCTCTAAGTACATATGTTGGTGGGCATTTGCCC
Source organism: Alisma plantago-aquatica (assembly GCA_963693085.1). Lineage (NCBI taxonomy): Eukaryota > Viridiplantae > Streptophyta > Magnoliopsida > Alismatales > Alismataceae > Alisma > Alisma plantago-aquatica. Next base: position 782,984,316 of record OY856414.1, on the reverse strand, counting down.
ATGTACATTAATGTACTTGGCGAACTATAGGGAAATGTTGCGGAAATTTCTTGAAATCGAATACACATTATACACTTACTAGTGAGATTAGGTGATCAAGAATGGGATAGGTGGTGCACATTTATTTTATATAAGACCCGAAACCCTAATATTTTAACCCTGAACCCTAATCTTTTAACCCTAAATCCTACTCTTTTTTTGGTAACTATAGAGGTTTAATTATTATTCACCCCGCTCTCTATTGTGGGCCAGATAGAAGAAGGAATAATCTCGATATTTGGAGTCAGCCTGCCAGGCTTATCCCGATAAAAGAAAACAGAAGAGGAAGAGTACATGAAATGTTTTGCTATATTGTCTGCCACTATATTATTCTTGCATTGGATGAACTGGAGTTGCACTTTGACCAAGGAGGAGGTAGTGTGGCAGAACTTTCTCCTCAAAGACTCAAGCTTATTGGCGATGATGTTCTGGTCTTTAAACACATCAATAGATAAAGCGGAGTCCGTAAGAATGACTGGTGAACACCAATTGTTGGCCGCAAAAATTTCAACTGCAAAGATGATGGCTCATATTTCCGCTTCTAAGGCAGAGGTGGCAAGGCCGGGGCTTCCCCTTCCGATGATGCATCTCCCCTGCATGCTTGTGACATGAACTCCCAGACCTGTTTTCAGTGAATGGATCTGAAAGGTGGCATCCAAAAAGACAATAAATTGGCTTGTTGGTAGAGGAGGGTTAACTCTGATAAAGGTAAAACTCAACCCTAAACCCTACTCTTTTAACCCTAAACCCTAATATGTACTTGTTTTCTCTTTGATCATAGGATGGATAGATCATGGATGTCCATTCGAAATCACTGCACCCCAGAGTTTATTTCTAGTCTTGATCAGTTTATTATATTTGCAGAGGAACATAGGAAACTACCTGGAGATAGGTTCTACTGTCCATGTAGGCATTGCGGTAACAACTTGAAAGTTGGCACTGGTGACAAAATCAAAAGTCACGTCATGTGCAACAGGATTGTACAAGGCTATACAGAATGGTACTGGCATGGAGAGATTTCAAACCAAAAATCAGTAGATGTCGATAGCAGTGCTTGTGTGGATGAAGAAATTGCCTCCGATGATGTATATGTGAACAAACCAGTTCCAGTAGACATTGTTGATGAGATGTTGGATAGTTTTGGGGTAGAGCACACCGATCCACCTCCCATGTTTAGGAATATTGTGCATGATGCTGAGAGACCGTTATACATAGGTTGTACTAAGTTTACGAAGCTTAGCACTGTGTTGAGATTGTATAAGCTGAAGGCTAACAATAGATGGAGCGACAAAAGCTTCATGTCATTGTTGTCTTTGTTGAAAGAAATTCTTCCTCAAGGAAATGAGATGCCAATCTCAACATACGAGTTAAAGAAATTCTTGTGCCCAATGGGAATGGAGGCCAAGAAGATACATCCATGCCTGAATGATTAAGTATTATTTCAAAAGGACTATGGGATTTGAAAGATTGTCCAAAATGTGGTGCGTCAAGGTATAAAATGATGACTTCGGGGAAGTCCAAAACTAGTTCTCCTACCAAGGTGATGTGGTATCTACCTATAATACCACGGTTTCAACGCTTGTTTGCCAATTTGATAGATGCAAATAATTTGAGGTGGCATGCAGAGGTTAAGAAAAATAATGATGGGATCCTACGACATGCGTCTGATTCCCCACAGTGGAAGAAGATTGATTTATTGTACCCTAAATTTGGTGAAGAAATCAGGAATCTAAGACTTGGGCTTTGTACCGATGGGATGAATTTGTATGGGACATTGAGTAGCCAACATAGCACGTGGCCTGTTATGCTTGTTATATACATTCTTCCTCCCTGGTTGTGTATGAAAAATAAGTACATTATGTTGTCGTTGTTGATATTGGGCCCTAAAAACCTAGAAATGATATCGACGTTAATCTTGAACCTCAGATTAGTGACTTAAAGAAACTCTGGGGTGAAGGTGTGATGAACTATGTTGCTTCACATAGAGAGACATTTCATTTGCACACTATGTTGTTTTTCCACTGTTAATGACTTTCCAGCATATGGGAATTTATCAGGATACAATGACAAAGGATCTAAAGCGTGTCCTATATCTGAAGAGAACACTGATTCAATACGACTAAAACATGGTGGCAAGACTATATGTCTTGGTCATCAAAGGTTTCTTCTAAAATTCCATCTGTATCGAAGGTTGCACAAAGCGTTCAATGGATGGAATGAGGAACGAAGTGCACCTAAACCTATACTAGGGGAGTTTGTTTATGAAAGAGTAAAAGGCTTTGTAAATGAATTTGGTAAGAGATCACAATGTACCATGGCCACACATAGGTAAAAATCTTTATTCAAGAAGAAGTCAATATTTTGGTTTGGAGTTCTTTGGCAGTCAGGCATTGTATCGATGTCATGCATCTTGAGAAAAATGTCTGTGATAGCGCCATTGGTACTCTGTTTAATATACCAGGTAAGACTAAAGATGGGATCAAATCCAGAATGGACCTACATGAAATGGGAATAAGGACAAAATTAACAAAAGTGTTTAGCAGTGATTGGAGAACATATTTACCTCCTGCTTGTTACATTATCTAGAAAGGAGAAGAAAGCTTTTTGTGAGTGCTTGGTTAATGTTAAGGTGCCACAGGGTTACTCATCCAACATCTATAGTTTGGTATCAATGAAAGATCTGAAGCTGATAGGTCTTAAATTCATGATTGCCACACTATAATGCAACAAATATTGCCCATGGAAATTCGATCTATATTGCTGAAGCATGTAAGGTTTGCAATCACCAGACTTTGTTTCTTCTTCAACAGTTTGTGCAGCAAAGTTATTGATCATGAGACTCTTGATAAGTTGCAAAGAGAAGTGGTTCTTACCCTATGTGAACTTGAGATGTATTTTCCTCCTTCATTCTGTGATGTCATGATTCATCTTGTCATCCAATTGACTAGGGAAGTGAACAAAGGTGATGTTCGAAACTGTTATTGACCTGAAGGGAGTATTATTGAGGGTTATGTGGCGAGAGAGATAATGGATTTTTGCAATGACTTTCTGAGTGGTAATGACACTACTGTAAATGACAAGAATATTGAGGAGTATTCTGTAGGCAAAGGGATTTTAGGATCACAGATGAAAGTAATCAACCGTGAGATGTTGGAACAAACTCACTTGTATATTTTACACAACATCGACGAAGGGAGTGTTTATATCGAGGAACATACCAATTTCATTGAGAAATAATATCCTCGAGCCAATTCAATGTGGCTTTCTAGAGAGCATAACAAGACATTTATTAAGTAGTTTGAAGATAAAGTCTTACATCCACTATCCCAAACACCAAATAATATTGATGAAAATAACAAATGCCTCGCCTTTAAACCAAAAATGAATGTTATGTCTTATGAAGGGTTTGACATAAATGGGTACTCATATTACACAAAACGTCAAGATGATAAGAGCATCCTCCAAAATAGTGGGATCACTCTTGAAGCGTCTTCATTATTTTTTGCCAGTGCAAAGGATAAGAGTCTGCGTGAAGCTAAAATGTCATATTACGGTGTCATCGAAGACATATGGGAGTTTGACTACATAGATTTTAAAATTTCACTCTTTAAATGTAATTGGGTTGATAACACCAAAGGAGTTATAGTGGATGAATTGGGTTTCACATTAGTGAACTTTGAAAAGATTGGCGATAAGGGTGAACCATTCATATTGCATCACATATGAAACAAGTATTTTATATCAATGATCCTACAAATGAAAAATGGTTGGTTGTTCTTCATGGTAAAATACAGTTCATTGAAGATCCTATAGATGAAGAAGAGTACTATGATAAGTATGATGACTCGAGTCCATTCTCAGTTGGGTTGCCAACACCAAATATTGAAGCTAATGATGACTTATATGTGTGTGGAGATCACACTGAAGGAATTTGAATTGATAAAAGATTGCAGTACTAGAGGCATGTTTTGATTTTTTATATGTTTTTTATATCGATGTGAACTATACAATGTTATATTATCTACTAGTTATGTTAAATGTTAAATGTTACAATGTTTTTATTTTTAGATGGCTGACCATGAGTATGATGATCGTAATGATGATTATCGTGAGGGTGAGGATATCATTGGTGCCACCTCACAATGTAAGTTTTAAAATATATCATATATATCTATCTATATGTCCATTTATAAGTTATATCCTATAAGTGTTTTCTTAACATACCAATTTTTAGGTTGAGGGTGTACCTACTAAAAACCTTGAAACACTTGTTGTGAAGCAAAAAAAATTGAAAAAGCGAGGGGCATCACTATGATGAACAAGTTAATACAACAAAGGGGCAATGGACCAAAATTGGTTGTGGATTTTGATCATGCAAGAAATCTAGTTGGAGTGAACCGCAACTCATTTATTTCATATCTTGGGGTTCTTACTCGTAGCTATTCTAGTCCTCATTTAGAATGTTCTTGGCATAATGTTCCTAAAAGGAAGAATGACTTATTATGGAAAGAACTATATGTGAGTTATTATCATTTGCAATTCTATTTTGCATAATACTAATTTTTAGGATATACTAGTCTATTAAATATATGACATTTTACAGAGTATATCTGAACTGGATGAAAACCTACATCATTAAAAGGGGATGCATCATTGTGGGAGGGTCCTAAGGAACTATAAGACAAATCTCACCAGACTATACATTCGATATGTTGAGAACAGGAAGAAGTCAACCACTGAGCATTGGAACTACCTTGAATCGAAGGATTGGGAGGCGTTTGTTGCCAGTAGAAATATCGATGAATTCAAGGTATTAACCAATTCTTATGAATTCACCTATTCATGATTGAACTTTAGTGTTACTAACCAATTCAATGTGCTTATTAACAAGGCTATCAATGATTCTCAAAGAGCAAGGCATGCATTGAATGTGCATGGCCACACGATGGGTCCAAGTGGCTATGCAGGCGTTCGCCAAAAACTACTGTCTGTTGCTGCTTCTGAGTCTGCTGCTACTCAGGAGATTGGTGAGTCCTCTACTTTTACTCCCGCACATCTGCCTCGCCATGCTTTGTGGATAGATAGGAGGCAAAACAAGAAAGGAGATATAACCAAGCCTGCAACTGCTGAGGTGGCTGCAAAAATGGTAAAATTCAACTCTCAGAGCATTCAATATTGATGATTGTTATGTTTACTTACAGATTTATATCGATGGCGATTAGCGGGAGCTTCATGAGCAGAGGAAGCAAGGCAAGTTCATCCCTCAGGGCACAAGGGATGAATTGATAATTGCTCTTGGTAACCTAGAGCATCCTGGACGTGTTAGGGCTGCAGGTGCTGGTGTGGGTATAAAAGCGTTCTTTGGGCCATCACAGTGCGAACATGTCCCAAAAGTGGGATTTTCAAAAGATGAGGTAACCTATTATTTTTTTAGAATTTTATTGTAAAGGGAATTCAATATCAAAAGCTAACATCTTTTTTCCATGTATAGGTAGATGATTTAATTGATAGGAGAGTCGAGGAAGCACTTGATAAGAGACACCATGAAGCAATGAGCAAGTGGAAGGTGTCTCAGGCTATCACTCAAACAATACCTATGTCGTGCCGCTCTTCTCCTATGATAGAGGTGGTTGGGAGTAATCCTGTAGACCCACCACCTAGCACGTCTGCTGTAAGTATTTTTATGACATAGTAGCTAGTCTTTTCAAGATGATATGTTTCTGTATATATGTATATAACATACTCTATGTAAATTTGTAGGGGTTGAGGTCATGCAGTCTAAGAGTCAAATAATTCATTGTTGCAGATACTGAGGCTTACCCATGCCTTCCAGGGTACACAATTCATGGCACTCCAGTACCCGATGGTTATGGTTGTGTGAGCCTGAGGCTTGTGCTCCCTCATTGGAGGCAACATCCATTGCCATATACCCACCCATATGCTGATACACTTGGTGAAGCAGAAGGTGAAGTGATATTGTGGCCCGCAAAGGATGTCATCTATACTGATCATGTATGGTATATTTAACATTATGTTATGTTTTTAGTGTGTATATACAAGTCAATTGATATGAAATTATAGATACAAGAGAAAAGGAAGAAACCCACTATAGCTCCGCCTCCACCTCTACTTCCTCCTACAGTACCTAGTTGGATTCCAAATGACCTATATGACTCGATAGGTCCTAATTGTAGGGGTATGGAAATATGGATAGGTGAACATAACAAACTGTGTCCTATAAATGTTTATATGAAGGAGGATTCTACAGGCCAATCATACGATAACACTATATTTATACAAGATAATTTGGATTTGTTTAGGTATGATTGGCTGAATACATCTATGATAGAGCTATGGATATGGTCAGATCTTGTTTATATATCTATATACTTTGTTTTATATACAGTAATCTGGTTTGTTATATATTAATGCACATGTAATATATATTTTACATCCACCTACACAAGATCTGTGAAGATTTTTTGTTTACCCATGTCAGATTTCTAATTCCATCTTTGATCAGTCTTATAGATAAAGACCCTCCAGCAGTTACCTTTTACTGCTCTGTCGCTTTTAAATAATTTGGTGAAAAAAAAGAGCGTGATAATAGCTCCATTCAATGTAAGTAAGTTTACTTTTCTTATATAATAGTTCCATTCAATGTTAAGAAAATTACATTTTATTGTTGATTTTGAGTTATATATTTTTAATTTTCTTATCTCTAGTGGTAAGCATTGGGAGTTACTAGTTGTTGTCCCCAAGAGGTTCATTGTTTATTATCTAGATCCTACGGGGAAGAAATTAGGCATACATGGACACGTAATGAAAAGGCCATTATTCACATGAGAAATTTTTCACATTTATATCTGTTAACATATATTATTACATTATTAATGCAATTTAATGTGTTACATTAACATGTAGGGCTTTGAAAGATTTCAAAAGAGCTGGAGAAAACATGTACAAGATAAAGGATAAACAGTTAGTTTGGGAGAGTGTGAAAGTAGTTTCCTGACTCCAATGTATATATTATTTATGTGAACTATATTTGTTTTTATTTATTAACATTTTATATGTTGAAATTGATAGTGTGTTAAACAAGACAACAGTTGGGCATGTGCATACTACATGATGCGATATATGGACCTGATTGTCAGATATGCTGCATTGGATATCGATAACATACAACATGCATTTTATAGTCTCATTAGATAATATGAAATATATCAATCTTATTAATTATATATATTATATAGTCTCATTAGATAATATGAAATATATCAATCTTATTAATTATATATATACATCATTCTCTTGCAGGTGCTTAAAAGTAGTGACTTCATTATAGGTGAAAAGTTATTAGATGTACATAGTCCCTATACGATGGAACAATTAGATGATATAAGAGAACAATGCGAAAAATCCTTAGAAGCACTGAGAATTTTTTATTACCACTGTAGTATTGATGACGATGATGATAATGATAAATAATGACATTTCTAAACTTTGATGTCATAATATTTTTCTGTATTTGATGACATGTCAAACTATGAAAGACACACTTATATATACATGTCTGAATGAATTTTGAATTGTCTTATCTATATACATGTGTGTTAATGTGCTTCTACATGTGTGTGAATGTGAAAAGATATGAATGAATGGATGTTCTTCTACACTACATGTGTGTGAATGTGAAAAGAGATGAATGAATGGAACTGTAGGTTGCTACATGTGTGTGAATCATATGAATGAATTAAATGTACTTATACATGTGTGAATTACATGATTTATATATATAATTTTTTCCATCTTGTTAATATTATGGGTTTGTGGCCTGTTGTTGGCTGAAATCAGAGGATGTTGTAACCTATAGGTTCTGCATCCTGCTGACCAGCCAGACAGTAGGCCTGCAAGCTGATAAGAAAAAAAGTAAAACATCGTTGTCGGTTGAAAGTAAAAAACCAAGAATAAATGCCCAGATCGTCGGTTAACAACTGAAAACCACCGTCTTTTCTACTAATGGTGTTGGTTATTTTTTAGTTAAAAAAAAGTCAATATATGAGGTCAACATAGTCGGTTATTTATAATCAACCGACAACTATGGTCTAACCGGGGGCCAATTTTTTTTGTTCGGAATGGATAATGGCGTCGGTTTTGGGTGAAGAACCGACACCTATGGTGCTATTGCTGGTAGTTCTTTTTTTGGTTGCAATCAGGGATGATTCCAGGTCATCAGTTTTATAACTGACGCTTTAGACATCTACTTTTAGTGTCACCCACATGGGTGTCACTTGGAAACCGACGTCAAAAGGCTTATTTAACTAACATCAAAGGTGATATCTATACTAGTGACTCTTGAAATCTCATAGTTAGTAAACCTTAACTTTGTCATATGTAACTATTAAATTTTCCTTTATCCTGAATTGACACATACATTTTTATCTCCTTTTGGTGGGTGATCCCAACCATCCATATCTAGAAAGAGGGATAGGACTAGATCGTGGTGACACTGGTCAAGTGTGAGACTACCCAGGATGACTAGGTTGATATTGCTAGATCTTGTAGTTTATTTTCAGTTTATCTTTCAAACATTGAAATAAAGCTATGTAATAGCATATGTTTTTAATTTTGTTGATACTATTAATATTTATTTGTATTTGTTCCATGCTTATTTAAATGGTATTATTATGCCTGCATCCATCATCTTCTAATTTTTTTATAATAGATGGATGTTGTGTATTTTCCATTAGATTTTAGTAAGGAGGTGATCTCGCCTCTTTACAACATGGTATCAAAGCCTGTAGGGTAGCTACTAGGGCATGAAGTTGAAAGTGATGGTGTCTAGAAAGGGTCAGAATTTGGGGGATGGAAATATTTTCCTCCGTGCCACTAACTTGGTTTATGGGGACTCCCAAGTTCATATGACACCGACATGGCCTGATCTGATACGAAATACCCAAAATAGCATACCTATAGGCAATAGTAGCCTCATCTTTTTCTATCAAAAGCTCTTAGAAATCTTACACTATGACCTTGCATTTTAGAAGAGGAAACCTATTTGGAGACTACTCTAAAAGCTCCAACCCTCCTAAGACTCCTGTCACTCCGCCTCTACCAACGATGACACCTAAGTAGGAGTTGACTATGCTATGTCAACTTCTCTCGACTACTCTGGTGGGATAGCTTTCTACTGCTGCTGTGACTTCAACTAGTAAGCCGAAGGAGTTCACACTAACAGACTTCATAAAGATGCAACCACCATATTTAAAAGGGGAAAATGAGGCCAACATGGTGGACAAAGCTGATGACTGGGTGATAGCACTAGAACACACCTTTGATGGCATTGCGTGCCCTCCTCACCAAAAGGTCTGCTTTGCAGTCTATGTTCTAGATGGCCCAACCCGCATTTAGTGGAATGGCATCTCTTACACCCAAGACACAATTGAGACGACCTGGGAATACTTCCTTAATCTATTCAGAGGGATGTATGTCTGCCTAGCTTACCTGAAGAAGAAGGAGGCTTAATTCTACAACCTTCACTAGGGGAACCTGAGTGTCTTTGAGTACATTCAACATTTCCTACTTCTAGAGCACTACACCATTAACCTAGGGACTGAGCGTAGATCAACCTTGTTTCTAGAAGGGCCTCAACTACATTATGGGCCACAATCTTGTTCCTCAACTACCACTTACCTTCTAACAAATGGTGGACAAGGCCCTGGATATAGAATCATACCCTGGCTTCCAAGCTTTCGGGTCGAGTGACAACATACATAAGAGCTCTGGTGGATATCAAGGAAGAGACCTTTGCAACCAATGCTCCCACTCTCACCCACTTGGAAAGTGCCCTATGGGCAATGAACCACCTCAGAGGGAGGATCGAACTGTACCGGTCTACCATGAGTGCGGCCATCCTGGTCATATTTAACCAAATTGTCCTAGGTTTTAGTGAGGACAAGCCCCAACCCAAGAGCCACCTCAACGTCAGAATCTGCCTCTATAGAACAACAACAAAAACAACAACAACAACAACAACAAAAACAACAACAACAACAATAACAACAATCACAACAACAACAACAACAACAACAACAACCAGCAAGGGCTCTGACCGCCAGTAGAGAGGCAGAATGGAAGGATTTTTGTTATAGATGTCGAGGAAGATGGTGAAGACAATGAGGTCATTGAATGTACTCTACACCTTAACATGCATCTAGTTAAAGCACTTTTTGATTCTGGATTGTCACATACATTCATATCTACACAATTTGCCTCTATGCTAGAATTAGAATCTGAATTTAAGGACCATGTATTAGATGTCAAAACCCCTAGTGGTAGAATATGCTCATCTTATCTCAAACTTCCGACCATGGACCTATGCATCTTGGGGAAGATGTTTCTGCAGACTTTATTTTGTTGGACATGATGGCTGTTGACATTATCTTGGGAAATGATTGGATGAAGAAATACAAAGCAGTCCTATTCTGTGAAGTGTCAAAGGCTAGATTATTACACATTGAAGAAGGAAGGATGTGTATCAAGGGTAGAAAATGAGAAGAATGATAATTCATCATCTCCACCATCAAATCCAAAAAACTCATCTCACTGTTGGCTAAATGGACATCATTGAAATCCCTTTGTTTTGATAATGACAAACATTTCATTCTTGTCGATCTAACATGCTACTTGATTGATGTAGGAATAAGGTGGATGACAAATATTATGGAAGATCTATATGCTTGAATTATTGTAATTTCATGAAATGTAATCAATTGTAAAACTTGTAAAAATATATAATGTACAAGTACTTAGACATTATGTAAATCAAGCGTTAGATCTTCCCTAGCCAATCACCACACTTAGATGGGCCATCCCCTTCAATAGTGTCACATATGCACACTCATATACACACTTAGTACTTTAATTGAAACATTGAAAAGGGTCAATCTCGGTCGACAAAATCCTCGACCGAGACACTCTCGGTCGACAAACTCCTCGACCGAGAAAGACCCAAGTAGCCGTTAGACACAGCTGACAAGGTAGTTCTTAGTTGGAGATGAATGTTGCATACAATTGCTCCAGAGAGTCAGTCGGTCGACAAACCCTCGACCGAGTAGGACTCTCGGTCGACAAAACTTCGACTGAGATGAGTTCTGACAACTTTCAGAATTAATTAACTAGTCGTTGCTAAAACAACTAAAGTGTACCTAATGGCTAGTTAAGCACTTAGAACCCCCTAGAAAGTGTCTAGAACGTCCTTAAGAACTTTTAGGACATTCCTATAAATAGAACATGCCTTAGGACACCAAAAATCACTAATTCTACACTTGAGCAATCCTTGAGCATACACTTGCATTAGCAATCTGTTTTGAGAAATTGAGCAACACTTGCAATTGGCTATTCTTCTCCTTGTTCTAAATTCGTGTCCTATAGGCTAGTATCTCCTATCCACCAAACCAACACTTCAATATTCATTGGTTAGGAGATCCATACACTTGATATAGGCAAATCAAGCCTTGTGCTTCAAAGGGTAATTGTAATTTCCTTTTTCCTTTCTTGTTCACTCTTATTGCTTGTATTCTCCTTGCTACTCCTAGGGTTGGAGGCTGTGAATTGGAGAAGGTTATTCTTGATGGAGAAGGTGGACTCCAGACTACTTCAAGAAGGCTATTGCAACGGAAAGCTACTTCTAGAGGAAGGCTACTTCAAGGGGGAGCTTGAAGTTACTTCAAGAAGGATGCTTCAAAGTTGGTGCAATTACTTCTAGGTGAAGGCTGTCCGAAGGGTTTGTGAAATAATTGTAATTTTATGTAAAGTCCTTGCGAGGTAATAAAATTTGATTCTTTCAAAATCCCGGTTGGGTAAGCAACCGGGTAGTGGACTGACTTCCTTAGTATTTGCTAAGGTTGGAACCACTCTAAATCCTTGTCCCCTTATCCAATATTCTTTTGGTTGCTTGCTTTGGTTGAATTATTATTAAAATATTCATAAAACCCTATTCACCCCCCTATAGTGGTTTTTCAATTGGTATCAGAGCAGGCTTCAAGGAACTCTAACCAAGTCTTGAAGAATGGGTGACGGGTTGCTCAACAACCTTAAACTTGAAGGGACACTTGTGGCTAGGCCTCCTGCATTTGATGGTACTAACTACACCTACTGGAAAAGGAGGATGCAATTTTACTTCCAAGGGATTAGTTGGGATCTATGGAGGATGGTGTCAACTCCCTACGAACTTCCTCAAGCAGAATATGCAGCTTGGGACACAATACAATAAAGTCTACCCAAATGAATGCAAAGGCTATAAGTATACTTTATTATTCAATTTCAGTTGGAGAATTTAATAGAATATCAAATTGTGAAACAACTTATGAAATTTGGCATATACTTTCCATAACTTATGAAGGAACTGTGCAAGTTAAGAATTCCAAAATTGGAATGCTTAAACAGAAATTTGAACAGTTCTGTATGGATCAAAATGAATCTATTAGTGAAATGTATGCAAAATTCTCTTCTATTGTAAATGGTTTGAATGCTTTAGGTAAAGTGATTAGTGAGGAAGATCAGGTGTCAAAGATTCTTAGATCACTTCCTCCGAAATACAAGCCCAAAGTGACGACCATTGAAGAAGCAAATGACCTCACCCGACTAAGGATGGAACAACTCATTGGCAACCTAGAAGCTCATGAAACAACTCTAGAAGAGGAAGAAAGAAGAGAACGTGAACTTCAACAAGGGAAAAAGAAAGATGTGGCTCTAAAAGCTTCAAAAATTATCACACCGAAAAGTGATGAGTCAAGTGAAGAAGAAGGAGAAGAAGCCTTAATTGTCAATGGTAAGAAATATAAAAGATTTAGAACGAACAAAATTTCTAGCTCTTCTTTATCTCCTCCTAGGTGTTTTGAGTGTGGAAAGAAAGGACATCTAAAAAATGAATGCCCTAAAGCAAAAAAAGGAAAGAAAAGCTCACACAAAAAGAAGGGAGAAAAAGCTTATAAAGCTGCATGGGATGAGTCAAGTGAGAGTGAAAGTGGAGAAGAGAAGGTGGAATGTCTCATGGCAAAATAAGATGATGAAGATTCTCAAGAGGTAATCCTTCTTGATCTCCCTAAAGAAGAGTTAATTGCTAGTCTACAAGAAACTCATGATAAATATGTTGACTACAAAATGAAACTAAAAAGGGTTTCCAAAACAAATGAGGAATTATATGCTAGATTAAACGATCTCTCTTCTGAAAAGAACAACATTGATCTTGAGAATTTGTCTTTAAAAACATCCTTAAATGACTGCAATAGAAAGTTACTTACTCTAGAAACGAATTTTGATCTTCTTTCTCAAGAAAAGGATGATTTGTTAGCTAAACTAAATGATTTTCAGACCCAACCTATTCTATGTAACCATCTATATTATGATAATGTTGTAAAAGAAAGAAACTCTCTATTATCTGATTTAGATCAAGCAAGGAAAGATATAAACAAGAAGATGGATGACATTGCTAAGCTACAAAGAAAATTAAATGACTTAAGAGGAAATGACATTCTTGATAATATTCTGAAAATTTCCTCTAGTTACAATGGAAGAAGAGGATTAAGATATGATCCAAAGAAAAATCAACCCAAAAGAGCTAAAGCATCCAAGACTAAGACTATGTTTGTACCTAAGAACACAATTCCTAGAAAGAGAAATGAAATTGATTCTATCACTTGTCATTTTTGTCTACGTCTTGGACATTACTCATTTTCATGCCCTTATAAGAACAAGGATTCCGAGTTGGTTTGGGTTCCAAAACCCCACACTTAGTAGACTTGAACGACATTCAGTTGAGATATGATCCAATGCTCATTTTTGAAAATTATATTATCTTATCTCAACTTAATATAAAGTCTCATGCATTATGTTAATTTTCTGAACTGATATACTGAAACAGAAATATATTCGGTCGAAGTATTGTCGACCGAGAATATAATCGGTCGAACTTTTGTCGACCGACCAGATGCCTGTGATAAATTAAAATCTACAGCAACAACCTGAGTAAAACAGCAACCGTTTCGGTCGAAAAATGTTCGATCGGGACAAAAATCGGTCAAAAAGTGGTCGACTGAGCAGACTTATGCTTCTATTCAGTTTCAATCTGTAAAACAACAACTTTCTTGATCGATAAATTGGTCGACCGAGAGATATGTCGATCGAACTTTTGTCGACCGAATGAAGTTCTGAATCAAATTTTCTATTCAGTCTATAATTAAATGTTCCTAACCATACCAGACCATCACATGGGTACCAAAACCTACATTTTAATGCAGGATTAGGTGGTCGATAGTGGATGTTCCAAACACATGACCAGAAACAAGGATGCATTTCAAACTTTTTAGGAAAAGAAGAGTGGAACAGTCACCTTTGGAGATCATGGTAAAGGTAAAATCGTTGGAATATGTAACATTGGTACAAATCTCAAAATAAAAAATGTTTTACTCGTTGATGGTTTGCACCATAATTTAATAAGTGTTAGTCAATTATGTGACAGTGGATATGATGTTTTATTCAACAAAAATTGCTGCAAGTTACTAATAGAAAATACTACAAATGTTGTTTATGAAGGAAAAAGAGTTGGAAATCTCTATATTCTTAGACCTAATTCTATGAAATCCGTAGTTGGAAAATGCTTACTTGCAAATGAAAATTCTTTACAACTATGGCATAAAAAATTGGGTCATGCTAGTTCACATGTTATCAAAAAGCTAGTTAAATATGATCTTGTTCGTGGTTTGCCTAATTTATCTTTTGATCAAGTTTAAAATTGTGAACCATATACCTTGGGTAAGCAAACAAAAACTTCTTTTAAACCCAAACATGTACTTAGCACCTGTAGATCCCTAGAACTGATTCATATGGATTTATTTGGACCTATGCAGACACAATCTATTGGTGGCAAAAGGTATTGTTTTGTTATTGTTGATGATTATAGTAGATATACTTGGGTACACTTTCTTGCAAACAAAGATGACACTATTCAAGTTTTCATAAAATTTTGTTCCAAGATTGAAAATATATTACAAAACAAAATATGTACCATTAGGAGTGATCATGGTGGGGAATTTGAGAACCATTTATTTGAAGAATTTTGCACATCTCAAGGATACACTCACAACTTTTCTGCTCCACGCACTCCACAACAAAATGGCATAGTTGAAAGGAAAAATCGATCACTACAAGAAATGGCTAGAACTATGATGCTCGAACATAATACACCTAAAACATTTTGGGCTGAAGCAGTAAACACAGCATGCTATGTGTTAAATAGAGTAACTGTTCATTCATATTTGAAGAAAACACCATATGAAATAATATATACTAAGAAACCTAGAGTTGACTATTTTCATACCTTCGGATCGACATGCTATATCTTAAACACTAAAGAGGATAGAGATAAGTTTGACTCTAAATCACATAAAGCCTTCTTTTTGGGATATTCTACCTCTAGCAAAGCATTTAGAGTCTACAACACTATTTCTCGAAAAGTTGAGGAATCAATTCATATTTCCTTTCATGAAGAGCCAAAATCAGAAAATCTTGAAATAGTTGATCTTACTCATCAATTCAAAAATTTATCCATACCAAATGATAGTGACAAAAATACTACAAGTAATGACCAAGCTGGGACACAATCTATTCCTAGACTCATTAAGGATCATCCTCAAGAATTAATTATTGGAAATCCTAATGATAAAGTCAAAACTAGGTCTTCTTTTAAAGATGTTGCAAACATGGCATTTGTTTCTATCATTGAACCTAAGAAGGTGTATGAAGCTCTTAAAGATGACTATTGAATAATAGCAATGCAAGAAGAATTAAACCAATTCACTAAAAATGATGTATGGGATTTAGTTCCTAAACCACAAGATAAAACCATTATTGGAACTAAATGGGTTTTTAGGAATAAGTTAAATGAGGCAGCGGAAGTAATAAGGAATAAAGCTAGGTTAGTAGAACAAGGATATAATCAACAAGAATGAATACACTTTGATGAAACGTATGCATTAGTAGCAAGACTTGAAGCTATCAGAATGCTACTAGCTATAGTTGCATACAAAAACATCAAACTTTACCAAATTGATGTAAAAAGTGCATTTCTAAATGGAATAATTCAAGAAGAAGTGTATGTTGCCCAACCACCTGGTTTTGAAATACCGGAAAAAGGTGACTATGTCTACAAACTTAAGAAAGCACTTTATGGATTAAAACAAGCACCTAGGAACTGGTATGAAAGGCTCAAGACATATCTTTTTGATAATGATTTTTCTATTGGAAATTCAGATTCTACTTTATTTTTCAAAACATATACATCTGATTTTCTAGTTGTTCAAATATATGTTGATGACATTATTTTTGGAGCTTCAAATGAATCATTGTCCACACAATTTAGTGATATTATGAAAAAAGAATTTGAAATGAGCCTCATGGGTGAACTAACTTTCTTTCTTGGTTTTCAAATTAAACAAACGCCTGCCGGGATTTTTATAAGCCAACAAAAGTATACTAAAGAACTCTTAAAACATTTTGGAATGGATCAGTGCAAACATGCTACTACTCCAATGGCTACCTCTACTAAAATTGATAAGGATGAAGATGGGGAACCTATTGATGATTCCTTATATAGAGCCGTGATTGGTAGTTTTCTTTACTTAACCGCTTCTAGACCAGACATCATGTTTTCAGTTGGTCTTTGTGCTCGATTTCAATCACAACCCATGCATTCTCATTTTCAAGCAGTTAAACGGATTTTTCGATACTTAGCCGGTACTCCATGTTATGGTTTATGGTATCCTAAAGGACAATCCTTGGATTTTAAAGCTTATACTGATGCCGACTACGCTGGTTGTCGACTTGACCGCAAGAGCACTAGTGGTGGTTGTTTCTTGATAGGAAGAGCCTTAGTATCTTGGTTTAGCAAGAAACAAAATACGGTTGCCCTCTCTACAACTGAAGCTGAATATATGGCAGCCGGATCTTGTTGTGCTCAAGTACTCTATATGCAACAAGTGTTAAACGATTATGGTTTTACGTTTTCATCCACGCCTATCTTTTGTGACAACACAAGCGTTATAAAATTAGCACACAATCCTATTTTACACAGCCGAGCTAAACATATTGAAATCCGTCATCACTTTTTACGGGATCATATCTTTAAGAATCATGTATCCCTTCATCATGTTGATACGGAAGATCAATTGGCTGACATTTTTACAAAACCGCTTCCACTAGACCAATTTAACAAAATAAGGAAGCAACTACTTATCACTCCCTTAGAAGATGTTTTCTTTGATATTTGCGCTTCTTAACAATGTTTTAATCGTATCATATTTGGCTTTTAAATGGACATCTTTTTCGTCGGATTTGATGGCTATTCTTTTATAGGGGATATCAAATTAAGGGGGAGCTTTTCTATTTTAATGGATATCTTTTTGAAATGACAAAGGGGGAGAAATAAACATAATAATCTCTTGGCTTTACATTAAAAGTTGCTATATTCCCTAAAGAATTGGATTTCATGTTCCATATTTCTTTGGGAATAATAAGCACACATTTTATAAACAAGAGAAGAAATTCACAAAGTAAATCTCAGGTATGAAACTCAACTCATCTTAAAGACTAGTTGATTTTTATTTTAGAAATGTTTGTCATCTTCAAAAAGGGGGAGATTGTTGGCTAAATGGACATCATTTAAATCCCTTTGTTTTGATAATGACCAACATTTCATTCTTTTCGATCTAACATGCTACTTGAGTGTTGCAGGAATAAGGTGGATGACAAATATTATGGAAGATCTATATGCTTGAATTCTTGTAATTTCATGAAATGTAATCAATTGTAAAACTTGTAAAAATATATAATGTACAAGTACTTAGACATTATGTAAATCAAGCGTTAGATCTTCCCTATCCAATCACCACACTTAGATGGGTCATCCCCTTCAATAGTGTCACATATGCACACTCATATACACACTTAGTAATTTAATTGAAACATGGTCAATCTCGGTCGACAAAATCCTCGACCGAGACACTCTCGGTCGACAAACTCCTCGACCGAGAAAGACCCAAGTAGCCATTAGACACAGCTGACAAGGTAGTTGGCAGTTGGAGATGAACGTTGCATACACTTGCTCCAGAGAGTCTGTCGGTCGACAAACCCTCGACCGAGTAGGACTCTCGGTTGACAAAACTTCGACCGAGATGAGTTCTGACAGCAACTTTTAGAATTAATTAACTAGCCGTTGCTAAAGCAACTAAAGTGTACCTAACGGCTAGTTAAGCACTTAGAACCCCCTAGAAAGTGTCTAGAACGTCCTTAAGCACTTTTAGGACATTCCTATAAATAGAACATGCCTTAGGACACCAAAACTCACTAATTCTACACTTGAGCAATCCTTGAGCATACACTTGCATTAGCAATCTGTTTTGAGAAATTGAGCAACACTTGCAATTGGCTATTCTTCTCCTTGTTCTAAATTCGTGTCCTATAGGATAGTATCTCCTATCCACCAAACCAACACTTCAATATTCATTGGTTAGGAGATCTATACACTTGATATAGGCAAATCAAGCCTTGTGCTTCAAAGGATAATTGTAATTTCCTTTTTCCTTTCTTGTTCACTCTTATTGCTTGTATTCTCCTTGCTACTCCTAGGGTTGGAGGCTGTGAATTGGAGAAGGTTCTTCTCAGTGGAGAAGGTGGACTCCGGACTACTTCAAGAAGGCTATTGCAACGGGAAGCTACTTCTAGAGGAAGGCTACTTCAAGGGAGAGCTTGAAGTTACTTCAAGAAGGCTGCTTCAAAGTTGGTGCAATTACTTCTAGGTGAAGGCTGTCCGAAGGGTTTGTGAAAGAATTGTAATTTTATGTAAAGTCCTTGCAAGGTAATAAAATTTGATTCTTTCAAAATCCCAATTGGGCAAGCAACCGGGTAGTGGACTGACTTCCTTAGTATTTGCTAAGGTTGGAACCACTCTAAATCATTGTCCCCTTGTCCAATATTCTTGTGGTTGCTTGCTTTGGTTGAATTATTATTAAAATATTCATAAAACCCTATTCACCCCCCCTCTAGTGGTTTTTCACTCACATGGGTGTCAGGCATACTTGGAATCTATAGTTCTTGATGCCAAACCTCCTGCCTCTGACCATATAGAAGTGGTGAAGGATTTCCATGACGTATTTCCTAAAGAATTACCTAGGTTGCCTCCAACTCACGACGTGGAATTCTCCATCGATCTTGCACCTGAAACTTCACCAATCTCAAAGACACCTTATCGCTTAGCACTAGTTGAAATTGTTGAGCTAAAGAAGCAGCTTCAAGAACTTCTCAACATGGATTTTACTTGCCCAAGCATCTCACCTTAGGGAGCCCCTATCTTGTTCGTGAAGAAGAAGGATGGTTCAATGTAGATGTGTATGGGATACCACATGCTTAACCAAGTTAGAGTGAAGAATCATTATCCACTGCCACGCATCAACAATCTCTTCAACCAACTCAAGTCTACCACTGTATTTTCAAAGATGGACTTACAAAGCGGGTATTATCAGATGTGGGTGAAGGATGAAGATGTATCAAAGACAACCTTCAGAACTAGATTTTATGGGCATTATGAATTCTTGGTCATGCCTTTCGGATTGACCAATATCCCTGCTACTTTTATGGACCTGATGAATCGAGTATTCTGTCCTTATCTTGATTGGTTCGTCATGGTATTCATCGATGACGTCATAATATATTTTGAGTCAGAAGAACAACATCACAAACATCTGGCACTTTCACTCAATACACTACGAGAACATCAACTTTATGTGAAATTCTTAAAGTGTTAGTTCTGGATCAAAGAAGTAATGTTCTTGGGTCATGTGATCTCCTCTAGACACATTGTTGTCAACCCTGAAAAAGTAGAGGTTGTAACCAAGTGGAAGGCTCTAAAGAACCCATATGAAATCCATAGTTTCCCCAGACTAGCATGTTACTATAAAAAATTTATCAAGAATTTCTCAGAGCTAGCCCTTCCTATGACAAAGTTGACGAGAAAAGAATTCAAGTTTGTTTGGACTCCCAAATGTGATGATAACTTCCATAAGTTGAAGCAAAGCCTGACATCTGCACCTATTCTTGCATTACCTATCGAAGCCAAACCCTAAGTTATTTTCACTGATGCATCCAAGAAAGGTTTAGGGTGTGTTCGCATGCAAGAAGGTAAATTGATTGCCTATGCCTCCCTCCAGTTGAAACTAATTGAAGAAATCTGGCATACACATAATTTAGAGCTAGCAGCCATTGTTCATGCTCTAAAAATCTGGCGACACTATATCTATGGAGTCAAGTTCGAGGTCTTCTCTGAACATAAAAGTTTAAAGTACTTGTTGACACAAAAGGACTTGAATCTGAGATAACGTATGTGGATGGAATATCTTAAGGACTACGACTTTACCATCACATATCATTCCAGTAAAGCCAACGTAGTTGCTGATACCTTAAGTCGGAAGAGAATTGGTACTTGTTCTGCTATAACATGTTCTATATGGAAGAACATGGAGTATGTTTCTTGGTGGAAACCACAGCCTGTGGAAATTCCAAATGATGAAGCTACCAAAAATTTATGTGTTCACATGGCTAGCTTATCCATCACCCCAAAATGAATTTTAGATATTGTTGTTGCCCAGTTAGAAAGTCATGAGTTAGAAGAAATGATGACCTTAAACATGAAGCCAGAATCTTATTTCTCCATCAGAGTGGATGGTTCTCTTTGCTTTCAACATAGATTATGGATCCCTAATATTGGTGACTTATGAAAAAAAGTTTTGAGCGAAGCTCATGGGTCTAACTACACAATTCATCCTGGCACAACCAAAATGTACAAGGACCTACAACGAAGCTTCTGGTGGAAGAATATGAAGAAGGATATAGCCCTATATGTGTCGAGATGTTTGACTTGTCAACAAGAAAAGATAGAACATCAACGACCTGGGGGTCTTCTCCATCCACTTGAAATCCCAAAATGGAAATGGGAGAAGATAACTATGGATTTTGTCAAATGTTTTCCCAAGACCAGAAAGGGCTGTGATGCTGTGTGGGTAGTAATTGACCGTTTGACAAAGTCTTCCCACTTTATACCTTTCAAATCCAACTATAAGGTCGAAGACATTACACAATTATATGTGGAGTGGATAGTTCATCTGCATAGTGTACTTGAGGCAATAATATCTGATCGTGACCCGAAGTTCACCTCTCGACTGTGCAGTCAAATTCAAGAAGGGATGGGAACTGACCTACATTTCAGTACTGCGTACCATCTGCAAATGGATAACCAATTTGAAAGAATTGTACAAATTCTGGAAGATCTTCTACGTGCATGTGTTATGGACTGGGGAGGTGCATGGGACACATATCTACCATTGGCTGAATTTGCATACAATAATAGCTACCAAGCCAGCATTGGGATGCCTCCATATGAAGCCTTATATGGTAGAACTTGTCGTTCTCCATTGCATTGGGATGATGTGGGAGAATGAACTCTAGTGAAGACTTATAACATGCAAATGATAATAGAGAAGGTTCATATTTGATTAAGAAGTGTATCAAAGCCACACAAGACTGCCAGAAAATGTATGCTGACAAGCATAGGTCTGATGTAAGCTTCTTTGTGGGGGACCATGTGTTCCTTAAAGTCAAGCCTATACGCTCTATTACAAGATCTAAAGTCAAAGGCAAGCTTAGTCCTCATTATGTGGGACCTTTTGAGATCTACTAAGATAGGAGAGTGTGCATATCGTCTAGCTGTTCCTCCTACTTATGATAGGATCCACACTGTCTTTCATGTCTCTATGTTAAGGAAGTACGTGAAAGGTCTTTCTCATGTGCTCACGATAGAACTTGTGGAGATTCATGAGAATCTGACCTATGAGGAGTTACCAATGAAGATTCTTGACACCTGGGTGAAACAGTTGAAGAACAAAGAGATTGAACTAATGAAAGTCTTGTGGAAGTATCATGGATTAGAAGAGTCAACTTGGGAACTTAGAGACGAGATGATACACACACTGTTGGGTTTTAGGGGAGACGGAGAAGGCAGCGGAAACAAAAAAAGTTCTCCCCAACCCATACCGAGGAAACGCGTCAACGTCTATATAATAGGAAAGGATGGTTTGTGGAATCATACCTTGTCCTGAGGCTTGCTCGGCGACAATACCTCGCGCAATGCGTGGTCTTCAACTCCGGACTTCGACGATGTCTGTGCAGCTCCTGGTCGCACCGGGACTGACAACTCCTACTCGAACCGGACTGTCGGATGACAGTTGTTCTCCTAATTGGCAGTGTCCTCCCGCCTCTGTAGTAGTCCACATGGACCACCTGGAACTCCACTCTCCTTGTCCCGCAAGGAAGTGGAAGGAGTCGCACCCTCCTGTTTACGTACTAGTCGCCAACACGCTCTCCTGCCTGCTGTTGCAACTGCAATTGTCCTTCCCTTGCTGCACCTCCCTTTTGCGGGAAGCACTTGCTCGGGCTCTCTCACGGTTACCTCAGTCTTACACATACACTGCACAAAATAACAATACGGTTGCAAGACCTTTAGAAAAGGTCCTCTAGAATAGAAAAGTATTGCTTCTTATTGAGTGAATAAAACCAATACAATGCTCTCTCTTTTATAAGACAAGAGAGTAGTCAACGTTTAGAGATAAGCAATATGGGATAAAGAAACAAGTGACTAAAAGACAAATAACCAAAATACACTAAGTAAAAATAGCAGTTAAGTGTATATACTAATACCCCCCTCAAGCTGGAGCATAGATGTCAATCATGCCCAGCTTGTCAGTCATAGCAGTGAATCTAGACTTCAGAAGTATTTTGGTTAAGATGCCAGCCACTTGATCAAAGGTATGTATGTAGGGCGTAGATATCTGGTCAGATAAGACAGCTTCTTGAACAAAGTGATAGTCAACCTCAATATGCTTTGTTCGTTCATGGAAGATAGGATTACTGGCAATAAAGGTAGCATCCTTGTTGTCACAATACATAGGGATAGTAGAATCATAAATGCCAAAGTCTTTCAGCAGGCTCCGTATCCAGAACAATTCACATGTAGTATGCGTCATGGCACGATATTCTGCTTCAGCACTCGAGCGAGCAACAACTGTTTGTTTCTTACTGCGCCAGGTAACCAAACTGAGAGATGATATTGGGCTCTCTCAGTGTTTAATTGAACTACTAAAATCCTTTAGTAATCAATCTAAACATTGCTTGTGGACAAAACTCCTCTTCCAGGTTAAATCCTATGTGTGTGACCCTGTAGGTCCATTTCACGTTGGCAGTGAAAGTCCATAACACTTATGACTTCACAAGCAAAGAGCGGTGCCTAGTCACACATCAGTGCTACCCAAGTGAAAGTAGAAAGTTGGAGAACAACTTTCATCCTACAATCCGTGAATGGTGTTACAGCGAATGTATAATTCCTTTGTCACTGTTATCCTGAATGAACTCGAGGCATGGAACAGTCATCCTGTCAACGTTCATTCACTTCCTTGATCTCAGAGTAGACTGGAAGAGATATGTATGACATCAGTATCATATAATGATTCACACATGCGAGCACGCCTTTCTCAATCCTACTCATCAAGTGGCCATGGATATCAAACTCCCTCAGGAGGGACAAATCCCATATCTATCACTCGCCCCTCAAAAGCCCCATGTGTCAAAGCCACCCAATCATCACCTTTATAACAACCCATGTTTCAGGACTGCGTTTGATGATGTCAAAGTGTGCCCAACGACATGTGTTGAGTGTAGTGATTTCAGGTCTAAGAATCACACTCACCACCATCACTGTGAGTACTGACTGTGACTACCATCTCATGGTTCCATGTGTCAAACTCACGGTGGGTCTGTCCGGTACCTTGTTCTCTAACAAGTACCTATGTGTTTGGTTTGATATCTCTATATCATGACTAATGAGATTCTGTCATCAACCAACACCACAATCTAGTCTTGTGTGTCATTGCTGTCTATCTACCTTCCACAATGACATCCGACTAGGGACATAACAAGAAAGTAAAAACTCTTAGCATCCGTATGATCTCATCGTTCAGGTCATGAACCTGAAAGCATACGTCATTGAGTACTGTCATTATCTAGACATTCAATCTGTTCTATCACTATCTCATATGACTGAACCAGAAAGAATTGGAAGCTCGCCTTTTATGTTTATCAAATCAATCTTAATGTATCCCACCAATTATCACATGATTGGCTCTCAGGGCATACATACCAACACACGCACCCTTCTCGTTTTGTCTGAGATTTTGGGGATACAATACTTTTTCATGGGTGGAGTGCTGTAATGAAATGAATCCCAATGTATTTGAAATTTCCATCTTATTCATAAAGATATCTTACTTTTCTTATCTATTTGTCCTTATTGTTAATTTTGTGGAAATTGAGGGACTTGGTGTAAATATGCATGCAAACTTAAGGAGTTAGTGCACAATTACCTCAATTGATATGTAGTTAGGAGTTATGTTGCAAAAATGTCCATAAAGACAAAATAATTACTAAAATAAAATTTGAGATAAAACACATTGTAAATACAAGTGAATAAGTGTCATAATCACCTCTCTTTACCTCTCTCCTCATAAAAGGCAAATAAAACATGAAAATGAGTATATTAACTTAATTGATGGACTTTGAATTAATGAAGGAGTATTACCTCACAATTTTGTCCAAAAATGTTAATAGAAAATCTATTTCAAATTAACTCAATATTCTTACACATTAATCAACACATTAAAGACCAATATGGTGGTTAATAGCCAAAAGGTGAATGAAAATGAGAATTAAAGGTATATGAATATTTTAGACTTTATGTTGGTCCTATGGTTCAAATTTGGGATCATTTGACCATTGTTTGACCCCTCAAATCATTTTTAAAATAATTGATTACAATGTTATTAAGAAATCAATTCGATTTTTTTAAGTCAATGCATTAAACCAAAGTTCAGTTTTAATTTAATGTCACACGTGACATTTAACTCATCCACCCAATGCACACAGAATGTAGACTATGGATTCTCAATCCAACAAATCTGACATCATATCCTAGCTCCAGCCCTTACTCGGCTAGGAGCAGTGGTCGCGAAACTCTGAGTTTCGGCTCTCTCTCCATCACAGCTAATCATTCAACTTGATTTCTCCTCCATCAAAACCGTCGGTTCTTTTTGTTCAATGTGAGCCTTAATCACCAGCTAACACACCCGGACAGTGAAATGCCATACCGGCTGAAAGGAGCCCTCTCACCTCTAACTAGTCTACACCAAACGACACCACCCCACCTATAAATACCCATGCCTAGAGCTTCGCCAAGGCACCATCAATAGTTAGCAACTCTCAATTCATATGAAGGCACTCCCCACATCTGCTAAATACTTGAACTCTCCCCTGATCTTACGGTGACCTCCTCGGGCTGGCGACAAGGCTAGTAGAGCAATTGTAAGCTCATGTTATGCTGATGCCTGCTCGCCTTCATTTCTAGTCTATTAGTTCGAGTTTTCATTTTGATTCATGGAAACTCCCAAACTCAGAGCTTTCTTCTCAAGTAGAGCTCAACTCCATGGTTGGATTATGAGAAGGGAAGTTTCCCCTGGTCGAATTGTCCAAACCACCCCCTCATTTTATTCTTCGTTTGTTTTTCACCTCAGAGCATAACCAAGTTTTCACCCTATCTTTAGCACTCGTTGACTGAAGCCAAGCGAGTAGTGGACCCGTGAACTGGCTACAAGTGATTGGGATAGATCACACAGGTCCCAACCTCTGTGGCAGTGCTTCTAGCGAGACATATTGCCCACATGGCATTTCTTTAAATTTTGATTCATTGATTTTAGAAAATTCATAACTAATTACTTGATTATCTGAAAAATATAAATAAATAGGCTATGGATTCAAAAAAATAAATCCTATCTAATAAAAATGATTCTCGAGCCTGATTTCCAAGTTTTTCGAGAAGGTTTTTCAATGAACCAAAATATCTAATTAAAAAGCCCTAAAATGCATAAATGATCCATTCCAAACTCAATTTGACTAAATGAATATGTTTTCCTAAGTAGAATAATATATCCAACCGATCTAACTAGCTTTCAAACCCAAAATTGAGATTTTATCTAGAAGGTCTAAAAATTAGGGTTTCCACCCTTAATTCATTACAAACCCTAATTCTTGTGTTAGACACTTGTACTTAGGATAAAAGGGACTTGGACATCAATAATTGAGGAAAAGTCAATTCTAGGGATAACTCAAGTGAGGTATGTGCATTCTAACCCTAAGTTGGGCATTTTTACCCAAACATATCTTCCCAATGAGGCATGAGCCTATTTTTAATTATTCTTGCTATTTCACTATAATTGTTCAAGAGTCTTGGACCCCACTTGCAATGTTGTTAAAATTTTTATATATGCCATTGAAATACTTTAGCATGATGATGAAAATGACAAATTAACTAATGTAGTGTACATGAGTACAAACCACCCATAGTTTTGGGCATGAGCCCAGGGGAATGTGACCACTCTCCCCAATTATAAAAATATCAGAGTGTCTGGGAATGTGTTACTCTCCCTCACCTAGAGGTTGAGGTCTGGTAGGTGCTTCATCCCTATATTAGTTCAATGTAGTAAAAAAAAATCATGCATGCAACTTATTATTATTTACTTTGGTATAAATTCTTATTTTTAATACTTGCCTCATACTCTTGAAATATCATAGTTAATGAACCTTTACTTTGCCATATTTAATTATTAAATTGTCCTATATCCTTAATTGACACATACATTTTTATCTCCTTTTGTTGGGTGATCCCAACCACCCAGATCCAGGAAGAGGGATAGAACCAAATAGTGGTGAGGCTGATGAAGTGTGACACTACCCAGGATGACTAGGTTACTATTGCTAGATCATGTAGTTTATTTTTAGTTTATCTTTCAAACATTAAAATAAAGCTATGTA
This sequence comes from Alisma plantago-aquatica, assembly GCA_963693085.1. Taxonomy (NCBI): domain Eukaryota; kingdom Viridiplantae; phylum Streptophyta; class Magnoliopsida; order Alismatales; family Alismataceae; genus Alisma; species Alisma plantago-aquatica. Next base: position 782,957,253 of record OY856414.1, on the reverse strand, counting down.
ATAGCATATGTTTTTAATTCCACTGCTATTATTGACATTTATTTATATTTGGTCCCTTCTTATTTAAATGGAATTATTATGCTTGCATCCCTCATCTTCTAAATTTTTATAAAAGATGGATGTTGTGTATTTTCAAATAGATTTTAGTAAGGAGGTGATCTCGTCTCTTTACAAGAATCACGTGTTTCTTGATATGATCAAGATAGTAGCATGTTGGATGGTTGGATGAGGGTCCATAAATGATGGGGTCAACTGTCTTGTAGGAAGTCCAACCGTTGTGATTTTTTCAGTAAGGACATGCAACCACAAGGTCCTGATTTCATCTTTGGAGCTTAAGAGTTGATTTGTTGAATAAAGATATGGTTTTTGGTGGTGATCTTATGGATCCCCAATTCTTCTTATTTTTTATTAGTTAAAATTTTAATTCCACATTTTACTTCTGTTCTTAGCATAACCAAACTTTGTCAACCAAATTTTCCTTTATTGTTCTTGCGATTGGCTTTTGATCTTCAACAATTTTCCCACTCTCCCTAAGATCGATACATATCTATACTAAGTTGAATTGTTGTTCATATAGAATTGACAACCTGGTTAGAAGGTTAAATTCTAGGAATCCCCAGTTCTTCCCATATTGTTTAGTTAAATTTTTATTTAGTATTTTACTTCTATTCTTAGCATAACCAAACTTTATCAACCAAATTTTCCTTTCTTGTTGCGATAAATTTTCAAACTTCAACCATTTTTTCTACCATCCTTTGGATCGATACCTATATATACTAAGTTGACTTGTTGTTCGTAGTGAGTTGACAACCTGGCTAGAAGGTTAAATTCTAGGAGTTTTCCTAATGATTGTTGTACAAAAGATACAAATCAATTTGGCTCCATTGTCGAGTACGACAACGATTGTTTTTCGAACTCAATCACTTGTATATATAGGATTCTTCTTTCTTTTCATAATTTTATTTTGGTTTTATAATTTTTAGTTTGTTCCATAATTTTAATATTATTTCATATTTTGTTAGTTTGTTTATAATTTTTAGACTTGTTCTATAATTATTTTCCCTTCTTTCTAATTTCTTTTGTTATTTTAGTTATTTGCAATTTTTAATTTTGTTCTATAATTTTTAGTCTTGTTTAATAATTTTTATCTTTGTCTATAATTTCCTTTCTTATATTTACATAATTTTTTTTCCTACCGAGACCCATTTTGTTAGTGTATCTCCTCCTTCTGTCGAGTTTTCATTCTGGAAATACTACTTTCCTTAGATTATTTTTTAACTTTTAGTCTTATTTCTTCGTATATCTTTGTAGTTTTTTGTTCTTTTGCAATTTTTAGTTATGTAGAATTGGTTTTTAAATTTCTTCTAGTTCGAATCTTTTCTTTCTATCTTAGATTCCTTTGTGTAATTTATTTCTTCAATAAAAAACTTTTCAAATGGAGTGGTCAATACATTATGGTTCAGAATGACAATTGTATGGTTATTACAACCATACATCACAAGATTTTCCAAATGTGTCCCTTCATTTTATGGTGGCACCTTGTAATATCGACTCTTCCTACCAAGTTGGATATAATGCAAATTATAATCCGCAAACTTCTGAATATTATTATGAGGAACAATTCTACACATTATTATGAGGGATGCTATGACCAATAATGTTGTTGTGGTTTGGTGAGGATAACTAACAAATTTTTGGGGGGTATGAACCTCGTTGTGAAAACTAATATACACTTCAACAGGAGGACTGAATTAACAAACCTGAAAGAATAGTAGTAGAGAAACATGAAATACTAGAAAACTAACAAGTCATGGTAACTACTTTACTAGAGGCCCAATCAAAGAGCCCACCAGAGAAGTTAGTGAAGCTTAAGATGATTTTTCCTAACAAAGACAATGATGATCACATGTTTATGTCATTTATGTCATATCCTATCAAATTAACACATACCAAGAAATTGCAACCTTTATCTGATGAGTACCTTGGTGTTCTGACCCTTCCGCTAGAGGCTTTATTACTTGAGTATGAAAAGTCATAGCATGAGGATCATCCTTATCCAGAAGCTCCAACAAATCCTCCCATCATAGATAAAAATCTTGAAATTACACAGTCTTCTTGGGTTGAACCCTCTCTGGATAATGAACTGCCACCCCTCCATGATAAATAAGTAGATGTTTTTAGAGAGAGGCTTAATTACCAAGGACCTTACACTTCACCACAACTAGTTTATTTTTCCATACAACTGATCTAGATGGGGAGCCACAACCACTTAAAAAAGTCACATACCCCCACTCCTAAATTGTAAAGATATTTCCATTTTATTTTTTCCTAAACCCTTGGGAACATATTGCAAAGAGGAACTTGAGCCATATTCTATATTAATAAGAAAACCCACTAATCACATTGACCACAATGTTGATTGCATGATTTTCTAAGAGAACTAAGATATTTATAATGATAATTTTATTGAATTTATTATATCAACACAACTTCCCTTGTGTGCAAATCTAGGTGATAAGAAGAAACCTGAGCCAGATCCTCCGCCTGATCTTGCACAACTGCCACCCCGTATGCTACCAAACCAGCTCAAACTCCACCTTGAGTCAACCCTTCCCGATCTACATACATCAATAACACTTCCTCCACTACCTAAGGAAGAATTATGGATCTTACTGGAAGGATAGCGGGGCAAAAGGCAACATCAGTTTTCCCTACTTGAATTACCCTTTCAATCTTCCATGATCTCCCAATCACCGGGTGTAGTATGAAGATCCTCCTTGTAAGGTTCCATCCCTTGTCAACATTCCATTCAATTGGTCATTCTTCAAGCTATCATGACACCCTGGTTTTTCCTATACTTCTCTTCCCTCCACTTACAATTTAAGTTATGCTCGGGACGAGTAAAATTTTATGTTTGAGGGGAGGTGGGTGGTACTTACTCATTTCACCCACTATATCTAAAAATTATTGCAATATCCATTATGTTATATAGTTTAACTTTAATTTTTTCAAAAATAATTCTTCAACTTTTTTTGGTATGTATGCCCAGAGAGCCAATCATATGATGATTGTAATGGCATAAATGTAAAACAATTTGATTATTAATGATGGCAACCTTCTAATTTATTCTGTTTATTTAGTTTGAGATAATGAAATAATATAATGTCTAGAGAATGATATTACTCAACGACGTATGTCTTCATGTTGAGGACCTGAACAACGAGATCATATAGATGTTAATAGTATATGCATTCTTGTTATGTACATGATCGGTTGTTATTGTGGAAGGTAAATAGACAACAATAACACATAAGATCAGAGTGTGAGTTGGTTGATGACAAAATCTCATTATTCATGATATGGAAATATCAAACCAAAGCACACAGATACATGTTAGAGAACAATGTACCAGACAGATCCACCATAAGAGTGATACATGAAAACCTTGATTAGGTAAGTCAGAATTACATCTTGTAGTGATGCTGGTATTTGTGATTCTTAGACCTAAAATCACTGCACTCATCACATGTCTTTCGGTATGCTTTGGCATCATCAAACGCAATCCTAAAACATGGATTGTTATAAAGGTGTTGATTGGGCGACTGTGATACATGGGAGATGACTGTGAGTGATAGAGATGGTGTTTGTCCCTTGTATGGGAGTCTAATGTCCAAGGCCTCTTGATTAGCAAGATTGAGAAATGTGTGGCCACACACATGTGAGTCAATTTTTGATATTGAGCTTACATATATCTAGATAGTCTACCCTAGTTCAAGAAATAAGATTGAATAGTAATGAGGATGACTACTCCACACCTCTAGTTCAATCTAGATATTAGGTGACAAAGGAACTATAAAAATACTATAACACCATACATAAATTGTAGGTTGAAGTTGTTCTCCAACTTTTGTTTACTTGGATAACAATGATGTGTGACTAGGCACTGCTCATTGCTTATGATGTCATAAAGTGTTATGGACATTCACTGCCAATGTAATATGGGACCTATAGGGCCACACACATAGGAACTTATCTAGAAGAGGAGTTGAATCTTGAATGACAATTGAATTAATTGCTAAAATATTTAGGTACTTGATTCACACAAGAAGCAGCCTGACAACACTTCCAAATGGCCATATCAAGTGTTGAGACGGGTGTCTAGAGAGTGAAAAATTCCTGTATCATGTGTTGAGACGGGCATCTAAAGAGTTAAATTTGTTTGTAGTTGAAATTGGCTAAGAAGCAAACCGACCAACTGACTGGCTTGACTCGGGTCACCAGACGACGGTGTGGGTGACCAAGACGGCCATCTCGCATGGGCGAGATGGTCCAATTTGGTAGAGTGAAGGTTCTAGACATTTTCCCTATTTGTTTTGCTTGTACATTACTTGTTGTGCTAGGAAATCAATGTCTAACATTGATGGGAGTTGAGTTGCCAATTTTGTGTACAACTGGGAAACAACCAATGACTGTCTAGGCTGTGACAAATGAATGTCTGGGTTTCTAGATGACCATCTAGGCTATCACAAATTGTGATATTTCTATAATTGTTGCAAAAATATACGATCTTCCAGTCCCTTACACTCTCGCATAGATTGGGAACCCTGGCCCAAACCCCTCCAGCAAATAAAGGGGTACTAGACGCTTCCCAAAGTACACCACAGAAAATTGAGAATCAATTTATCTAACAAATATTGTCCTCTCTGGTTGTGGTAACCATGAGAGCCCAAGCAAGTCCTACCCAACTAGGGAGGGATATCCAAGGGAGAGAAACAACTAAGATCAGTGTTGTAGGAGAGAAGGTTGGTGACTAGTACACCAATGGGAGGGACAACTCCTTTTTGTCTATTCTAGCTAGATGACATGATTTCTAGTTGGATGACATGAGTTCTAGTTGGTACGTGTGGACTACTCTAGAGGCATGAGTCCTTTGGCTGTTGCTAGGAGGGCAATATCAACTCACAGTCTGTGATGAGATCTAAGGAGCCGCTACAACAGTTGTTCGAGTCTGTTGTTCGTGGAGGAGTAGTCAGACGAGTCCAAGTGCAACCAGGAGTTGCACAGACATTGTCCAAGATAGAGTGTGTATCTATATCGATGAAGATTGTCGCTAGACTTGCTCCAGGACTAGGTATATCTTTGTGTAAATGTATTTTCTATTGCATAGTTATTGACGCGATCTGCTGGTTAATGGGAAATATGTCAGTAAATTTTTTGTTTCCGCTGCCTATCTGATGCCATATTTCCCTGTAGTGGTATTAGAGTCATGTCAATTAATTATGTTTTGGAATAATCAATATGATTAGATTTTTGTTTTACTGAGTTAATTTTTTGCATACGATGCAAATATTTAACATGGTTGATGTGCACATCCATGTAATCACCACATAAGAACCCAAAAATATATATATATATATACATTGTTATATATATATATATATATATATATATATAACAATGTATATGCATTGCCCTTAAAGTGAAGTTTGATGGTTGATGTGTAGCATGCTTATGACCAATAACTGCTATTATTTGTGCATGGATGTGTGGTTAGTTTATCATGTTTATCTCGGTCTACAAACCAAGCCTCTCTCTTATCTTCCCAATGTAAAAGTATTATTCTCTTATACCTTTGCTCCCCTCAAATGTAACTCGAGATTTCTAAATAATTATGTAAAAGTTGGATTGTTTACTTTCTTGTTTTGATGAAGAAGAGAGATGCCAACCAGATGCACGGAGGAGCCGAGTCGACTGTCTGGCAGGGCCAAGATGACCAGCTAGCAGCTGATGAGGAGCCCACCAGACTAGACAAGATGACTATTTGGAGGAGCCAAACGATTGACTATGGTATGACCAACTGGTTGTTTGGAGAAGCCAGATGACCGGCTAGAGGTGACCAACCGACCTGCCAGGGGGTGATCTGACCAGTTCAAAGGTTGAACCAGTCAACCTAGACTGACAAGCATGAGTCTTCATCATCAACAAGTGTATGCATGTGATGTGGACCAAGGTTGTGGTAATTCCTTGTGGATCCAAGGAATTACATTAGGCTGGCCATAACCATCGCTTTTGTTTATTGCATGTTTTTGTTGTGGGTTATAACATGTATAAGATATGTACTCTGTATATGTGGTGATTGGTTAATGTATATGTATTATACAAACTCTCTCATTATGATTTTAAGTCTTAGATGCTTTCCATAAGCATCACACATGAAAAGCTTGATCAACTAAGAATGGGCACACCCTAGAGTGGTATGTCGTCTATCACGTGGAAGTGTGATGGTAGATATGTGGGTCTGCCCTAGTAGGGTGCATAGTCTATCATGTTGACTTATGGGTCAGGCTTAACTAGGTGATCTTAATTGGATTAAGAACCTAGAAGCATACATATGATCAATGGAAAGGAGTTGTGCATATTATCTATCCAAGAGTTTCATATGTTGCAATTGGCAAAAGTTGCCTACCTGATAGAATCAAGTTGTGGGTGACAACCCTAGATGGCTCATGATTTGATGAAATTAGGATCTTGGCCCACTAGAATATTGTACGCTACAATATTTCATATTGATATTGAGGGCTATCAATTTGAATAAAATAGTGGGAGCGATAGTTATTTAAAGATCTAATTAATATCAACTTTTCAAATCAATAAATTTGTTTTTGAAAAATGAAAATTTTCTCTTGTAGAATCAAAAGGAAAACATTCAATCATCACCATCGTACAAATTAAATGAGATTGATTTTCATAACTAGTGTAGGACCTTGAGAAGTGTTGTGCATGTTCCTGAAACACCTGTGTCAATATCCACTCCAAATTTACCTAAGAGAGACATGGATGCTTATTTAAAGCATGCCAATGATGTTGTGAACATCAAGAACCTTATGCTAGGCAGTATGAACTATAAGTTTCACAAACAACATGTGAAGCATGAATGGTATAATGTCTCTAAGGTGCTATTTGAGTGCGAACTGACAGAGGGAGATCTAGTAGGACCTCACGTACTTAATATGAGGCATATGAAGCATCTTGAAAGACTGGGATTTCCTTTAGGTCAAGAGTTGGCCACAAATATGATTTTGTAATCATTGCCTAAATCATGTAGCCAGTTTATCAAGTGTTATAACTTGAGTAACATGGCTAGAATATTGTTAGAGTTTCTTGACATTCTGATATTTGTCAAAACAAAACTAAAGATGGACAAATCCTTGATGATGATCATCAGAGTTGAGTCCTAAGACAAGAGCATGTCCAAGAAATTTTTGTGGCTAAGCTAAATTTCAACTCTTTTGCACTCAAAATAAGGAGAAGGATAAGGTAACCTAGGAAGATGAAGAAAAGGATTGAAAACTCTACTTCTGGTATATACATTATTGAAGTTAGCTTTACTACTTTCTCATCATTGGTACTAGATATCAGATGTGGACCACACATGTAATGACCCCGCCTCCCAATAACCCCCAATTAAGGGATACTAAGAGGTCAGAGCCATTATCCCAATTAACATGATCAAAGGTTCGACAAATAATCAATAACAACTATCAAATTCTACCAACTAAACTGAAAGGCTATAATAAAATAAAACCTTGCATACCATTTTCAAAAACTTGGATATCTACTTCTATTCACATCTGGAGTCTATTCTAACTAACCCTCCTTTTTACTTTAACTCTTATTTCGTTCCACATATGCCACTTTACCGTTTGTCCTTTTCAATCATATACCTAAAACGCCGAAAAAAAAACGTCAGTCAGCATATGGAAATATGTCGGTATGTGGGGACAACCAAAATTTTGCAAATATGGCTAACAATCTAAATATCAAGTTAATTAACAAGCCAAATTATGCTTTCAATGTGACATTCTCCCCCGCTTTTGCCCTAACCCTGGCATACCCACCTTAGGGTTTCTCTTTTACCATTGACTCAAGGCCACCTTCTCAATCCCGAGCTTGGTGCCTAGGGTCACCCTTCATGGTGCCCTTTAGTCATGCAATATCATAGGCCACCTTCTCAATCCTGAGCTTGGTTCCTGGGGTCACCACTCATGGTGCCCATTGGTCTTCCCTCATGGGCTTGACCTTTTTGTATCATCCATTAGGGTGGCATGTAGGTGCGAGAATACACACTTATTTTACAGTTGTGATAATCATAGTGACTTTATAATTTGCAAGTATGAACATCCAACTGATAAGTTGCATTCAATGTGATGAATCATCTGAGAAATTCTTCGGGAAACTAATGTGATTAACCATAATTAACCACAAACCTGTCAAGCTGACTTGATTGTAGAAATAATTCAACCAATTAAGAAACCAAGCAAGCACACATCAAGTTGATCCTGAAATAGGCATCCAATTTTCCTATCATTGATCATGCCATCAAGATCTATTAAACTTAGCTTGCTTCCTAGGGTTTTTAGTCCACTTTTAGGGTTTCCATTACAATTAGGGTTTCCTTCATCTTTTTACCATTTTAAACCCTAATTTTAGAAAAAGCACAATTGACCATCAATTAAGCCCATTAAGCCTCTTTTACATTAAAGCTGCCATTTTTATCCTTTTAATCCATGAAAAGATTCATTATGCTCATTTATCATCAATTCATAGTTCATTATGGTCTAAAACACACATGAACTCTATTTGTCCTTAATTCTACCTTTATCCATTAGAAAACCCTAATTACTACATTAAGGGTATTTATCCAAAATTAGGAACTTTTATACTTGAAATAGCTTGGAATTATCATATCTCAACTTTATTCATGACTTTGAATAATTAAAACCATTATGAGTCACATTAACTAATATTAGGGTTTTAAGGCCCATTAAAGCATATTTATGCACATGAATTTCTAAATTAAACTAATTACGTGTAAAGTTCATCCATTTTATTCTTAATGCACCTTTTTACGGTAAACATGTTTATATCAACTTTAATCATCCATTAAACCCTACTAAATTCATTAATCATCTCAAAATAGGGTTTCTTAATCTTTAATTCATTAAAGTTGATAGCTTACACTACTTTTCTAATTGCAAGAGGAATTAGCCTATAAAACCATTTTTAATGGATTCCTCTCATTTTTCTGAGAAAAATAGATAAATTATATGTACCCATCCGAGTTACCATTATTTAAATATGAATTTTGCAAGAATAACTTACTTGAGCCAATCAGTACGCGACACGTCACTCATGGCATGCAACGTTGTTTGCAGATTTGGAAACATTTAGAAAAGACCTATCTGCCCTTTGGTTAAGTGGTTGGCGTTGTTTAGCACGGAGGGGCAAAAGCATCATAAGGGCATGGTTCATCTTCTTCCTCGCGACCCTTGCTGGATTGCCCACTGCAACTGTCCGCGATCCATTCCTCCCCTCCCCTATGGCTCGAGGGTCGCCGCCCATGGCCGCCCCAACTTCGTTGCACCTTGGCGCACGCAAGGTGCCCCCAAGCCATGACCAATATGGCCGTTCATGCACGAGATTCTGCTATGGTTGCTGCTGCACCTGCTACAGATTGCAGACCAACGGAAGGAGCTGCTCAGAGACAGGGGCGCGGGTGTGACATCCAAACCATCCTAGGTTGTCGTGGAGTCTTCCTGCCTCCATCAAGACCACCAAACGAACCTCCATTGCTCTAGGGATAGATCCCTACTCTCGACTAGGGTTTGCACGAGGAGGAGAGCATGGGATCTCTCTCTCTCTCTCTTGGACTCAAACCAAGGCTCTACCCTATATATAAGGGTGGGTATCCACGCCCTAAGATGACCATCTATGGGTCAACTAGTTCTATTCCCAATAGGAACCCAAGTTCCTTCATTAGGAAGCAATATTCTCTCTCCTACTTACCTCTTTAATATTCTTTATTCATTACATATTAGGAATTAAAAAATCCTCTTTCATACTCTTTGTACTTGCCCTTTTAACCCATTGGCATGAAATTCTATTTTCATTTAGTAGAAAGTACTTCCTTTTTAGCAATGCCACCAAAATCATTAATAATATATCACATTATCCTCTTATTTTGCATTTTTGGTATTTTCTCTTTTCTTTCTTCTCCATTGGGGCTCCTTGGACCCCAAGAAACTCCAAGATTTCAAAATTCCTTTTTAAGGATACTTATTATCCTTCTAGATGCATTTATATTCCTTATTTCACATTATCTTGTTTATTTCTTATTAAAATATCTCTTTTTGAGGATTTCTCTTTATCTTTCTTTTTATTTTCCTCATTGGTACTCCTTTTATCATTAGGAATCCTTGGGATACAGAAATCCACCAAGGATAACTCAATTATACCTCTTTTCACTTATTTCCCACATTTTATCATTGTTTTCAATTTCTTTCTTAATAAAGAAATATTTACTTATTCTTTTCTTTTCTTATTGCTTTTTCTTTGCAACTTTGGACTCCTTGGAACCCAAGGAACCCAAGAGGCACGAAATCCAACTTTGGATTATATTCTTTTGCCTTCTAGAGGTTTCTACATCTTTCTTTTCTCCATTTCTTATTAATAATGGAGTTCCTTTTGTCTTTATCTTGTTATTGGGCCCAATAGCCAATAAAGCCCACAAAATAGCCAACAAGGCTATTGTAAATGAAACTCATTTATTCAAGACAATTATATCATTATTTGTTCCAATATCTTTAATATGAGAAATTACATTTCTCACCAAATGAACCCAAAAGTTGGGGTTGTAACAACACATATGCTCAAATGTGAAGGATCTAAAAAGAAGTATACCTTTAGAGAAATGTGAGGTAGAACTACGAGTTGTCAATGGTGCAAGAGTTGTGTCCAGCACAATTGGAACCTATGAGTTAACTCTACCAAGTGGGATAGTAATAAAGTTAGAGAACTACTATTACGTACCTTCCATTAATAGGAACATCATATCAATGTCTTTTTTGGACAAGAATGGATTCAAATTTCTTATAAAGAATGGAAGATGTTCAATTAGTGAAGATGGGATCTTTTATGGCAGTTCCCCAATGTCTTATGGTTTATACTTGATAGATCTAGAGACAAGTGTATATAACATAAATACCAAAAGAAAAAAACCCAATGACTTAAACCAAACATACATTTGGCATTGTCGTCTAGGGCACATAAATGAGAATCACATATATAAACAGCATAAATATGGTTATCTAGACTCTTATTATTTTGAATTAATATAGACATGTGAATCTTATTTATTGGGAAAGATGACCAAAACTCTTTTTATTGGTTATAGTGAGAGGGCTAGTGATATATTAGGACTCATACATACTGATGTGTGTAGCCCTTTATAACAAATGCTAGAGGTGTTATGAGTACTTCATTGCCTTCTTTGATGATTTCAGTAGGTATGGTTGTGTTTATTTGATGAAACATAAGTCATAAACTCTTGAAAAGTTTAGAGAGTTTATGAATGAAGTAAAAAACCAGCTTGTAAAAAGTATTAATGCACTTCGATCTGATCAAGGTGGAGAATACTTAATCCAATAGTTTGAGGATCTTCTGAGAGACTGTGGTATTGTATCACAATGGACTCCACCAGGAACACCACAACATAATGGTGTAACAGAAATAAGGAATCACACATTATTGGATATGGTGTGGTCAATGATGAGTTCCTTCTGGGGGTATGCTCTTGAAACCGACGTGTTTACAGTTAATCGAGTACCATCTAAGTCATTTCAAAAGATACCATATGAGATATGGCATGGGCAACGTTCCGATGTGTCTTTTATGAAGATTTGGGTATGTGAAGCTTATTTTAGGAAAATGTTTCCTGAAAAGCTTGGCCATAAGTCTGATAAATGTTATTTTGTTGGATATCCAAAAGAGACAAGGGGATACTATTTATACCACCCAAATGATAAGAAAATAGTTATTGCTTGAAATGTTGTATTCTTGGAAAAAGGAATTTATTTCCAAAGGAATTAGTGGGAGGAAAGTGGAACTCGAACAGATTTGAGACCGGTAAGAGATCATTGAACCAACAAATGTACAAGAGGAACAAAGACACTCACAATGTAAGGCCCCTTACATGAGTTTTGAGGTAACCCTATTTCCTTTGGCTTAATCATGTGTTTAGGACCCTAATCTAATCCTTTGAGATGTAATTAGGGCTTGTAGAAAGCTTAAGTCTCAAGTTTGAGCTTGTTTTAATGTTGTTTTTGCTTTATGTGCTAGTTTTGGTGCAAATTGCAATTTACCCAAAGTACAGGGTTGATGTGAAATTTGTCACCTGTAGAGTGATCCTTCTATTTCTTGACATCATCTAGAGGAGAGAGAAAGAAGTGGGCACCTTGTTTGAGCCTTGGTTGAGGAGTGTCACCCTTAGTGGTAATTAGGGTTTCTGTGAGTGTTGAGTGTCTCGACCTATGTGTACAGATGGTGTGTTGTCTCGACCTAGGTCATGACCTAGGGTTGGTTTGGAGGGTTTTGTGGTCGGTACACCCACTCTAGTTGGTGGGATCATGACCAAGGAGGTCTTGGGTTGAGATGGTTTCCCTCTTATAGGATGTCTTGACCTAGGGTTTGAAGTGGTTCCTTCTCACAACCTTGTGTTGATGGCTTGTGGTGTCGTGACCATGGATGGTACACCATGGGAGGGTCACGACCGCGACCATGTGTGTGACCATGATGGTTGAGATCCAACCTAGAGTGTATCACCATGTATTTCATGCTAGGATAGAGTGGTTGGATATTGATCTTTTGAGTGGAAAAGTGTCCCTTTGGTACCTTGGAGTGTTGACACATCATCCCTTGCCATCTCTCTCATATTCCACCTATATAACCACTTATCTCTCCATGCTTGTAAACCTTTTCAGCCCTCCACCTTCTTCCTTCTCCTTTTCTTGTTCTTGGAGCTTGGTGGAGCAAGGAGATATGACCTTGGAGCTTTGGTGATCGATCTCCTCTTGCATGTGGTGTTTGTGGTGATCCAAGCTCATCTTCAACCCTTGGTAAGTGTTTATCTTCCTTGATGATGTTACTTTTTATCTCTTACCTCCATCTTCTTCTCTTTTCTTAGACCTAGACCAAGGTTCCTCCATGGTGATCGTTTTGGGAGAGAAACTCCTCATCACAAGGATCATAGACCATGTTTTTACAGGTAGACCCAAGTGTGAGGATGGTTTCTTCTCTATTTCTCCCTTTCTCTTTTTGGCTTGTCCTAGAGCTCGTTGTCTCTCTTTTCTTGGATGAACTTTGAACTTGGTGTCTTCTCCTTCTTGAGGTGATCTTGTGACCAAGAGTGGAACTTTTGGTGAAGCTTCTTCAACCCTTGGATCGTGTGCTTGGAGCTCTTGATCTTGGACCTTGGAATCCTTGGTGGTGACCTTCTTAAGGCGGGTTATATAACACTTGACCTACTCTATTATTGCACTCTTTTATGCATGTTTGCTATTGTATTCTCTCTCTAAAATGCTCCCTTATCATGCTAGTAGATAAGATAACCTCTTGAACTTGTTTGATGGAGATATCTTGCTTGGTTTAGTAAAAATCTGAAACCCTAATCTTCATGTTCCCATTTTTGTGTGTTCTTCCCTATCTTTTGACATTAGTCTTGATCTCATGCATGGTGTTCGTATTCCTAGATGTTGGAGGGAGGTTAGGTTTAGTTTTGGATACCTCGACTATGGTTTTATCTCCCTTGGATGAGATCTTTCTTGGTGGTTGCATGATCTATGACCTAGGGTTCTTGATGATCGTGCATGGGTTTCTCCTTTATGTTGAACATGGTTTTCCTTGGTCTTACCTTCTTCTTTGGGACCAATATGTTATTTTGCAGGGTGGTTGAGACATCTTCCCCTTCATGGTAGCAACCATAGTTAGTTTTGGGTTGAGATGTCCCTCTTGTTGATGGGTTGGATCAAGTGTTCTTTAGGTCACAAAACTTGATGTTAGTGGACTAGTTATCCCCTGTTTGGTTGGGTGGTTACCCTTGTGATTGGGTGTTGGCCTTGCCTTTGATGTTGTCAAGACATAACCTTATGAGAGGTCACGACCAGGTGGTCTCAGGTCATGACATGTTGCTAGGTATGATTGAGACCGCCTTGACGTCGAGACACTTCTAAGTCAAGACATTTGTGGAAGGTTAGAACCCTAACCCTTGATGTCGCAGGAGCAACATGGTCTAGGTGGAAGAGGTCCTGACCTACTGGTATGAGTGGTCGAGATACCATAGGTGTCACATTCGTGACATGGACCAGGTTGGGTGGTCGTGAACTAGTTGTTATGTGGTCAATACAAGATGATGGGTAGGTGGTTGAGAGGTATACGTGGACACTTAATGATACTCTTGTATGTGTGATGTATAGGCCAAGTATAGTGTTGTTTGTAATAACATTTAATCAACCTTAATGATGTTCCTTAATCCTAATATACTCCAAGATGATGGGAGGTGGTGAATCTAGGGTTGATGGTTGAATCTAACTTTGTAAATCCTAATAGGCTAAGAAGAAAATGTAATCCTAATAATGTGCAATGAGATTTTCTTATTTCTCTCTCTTGGAATGGTTATGATATTATGTGGCTTTTAACCATGTAGGTGATATGAGCTTGATAATCATAGCTAGTTTATGCTATGGTGATTAAAAAATATATAGGTGGAATGAGCCTTCAAGAGGCATGTCGAAACACTTGTGATACAAGAATAATGAGTTGAGGAATTTATATCCCATAGTATGTGATTTTGGTATTGGTAATGTGGATAATGGCAATGATACATGCATCATGTCATGTTAATGTGACAAGTTCACACCTTATATGTTTATATTATCTAAAGTGTACTATGCCCTTACCTTTATAGAGTTTGTTATGAGTTTATACATTGTAACTTGATTTATGCTAAAAGACACTTAATTAACTTAACTAATCAAGTGGAACTTAATCATGTAGTTTTTCCCTATGCCATAGATCCATCTCAGTGTCATCACTCAGTGGATGGTGAGATGGGATTTTGCTAGTGAAAGCTTGGAGTCATATATTGTTGAGTATATGCATTCACATGATTGGTTGCGAGCAATACCCTGGTAGGAGTGTGGCCACGGGCTGTAGCTCAGTGATTTGATTCTTGTGAGGTTTCATAGGATTAGTTGGGGGCCACACCCTGGTAGGAGTGTGGCTGCATGCCGTAGCTCAGTTTCACTAGTGTTGTGACCTATACCAAGGCATGTTAGGACTTACATTGTTTGACTATATATCACAAGTTGTAGGTGACTTGTATGTCTCTATTGTGTACTCATATACTGACCATGAGGTTTGGTGAGGTTGTGGATTCTG
The DNA here is from genome assembly GCA_963693085.1 of Alisma plantago-aquatica. Taxonomy (NCBI): domain Eukaryota; kingdom Viridiplantae; phylum Streptophyta; class Magnoliopsida; order Alismatales; family Alismataceae; genus Alisma; species Alisma plantago-aquatica. The sequence goes on along the minus strand of OY856414.1, from coordinate 782,941,980 downwards.
ACTCTTCCATAGACCTTGTATGTCACCGATTTCTACTTAGTAGTGGTCAGTTCGATTTGGGTGGTACGACTCAGATCCTCAGGGCATAATCAAACACATAATCAATCATGTAGTATACTTTCTTAGGATCAACTACGAAAACATTAGATGAGGCCTTGCTTTTCTCTTGTAATGCTTAGTTGGTAGAACATACACATGTTCTTCATATTCCTTTCTATGATGATAAGATGTTCCACAATCCAATTGCAATTTCTTATAGTGTTTAGTGATGATTATTTGTTTTATACATGTTACTTATCTAGATTTCCCTATCATAGTTGTAACCTTACTTTTGTTTGTATTTGTCTTATGTATGTTAATAATAGCGTTATTGGAGATTTATATCTCCTGTTGAGATTTGGATCCACCTCGTGGGTTTCTCAACATCTTTTAGGTGGATGTACACAAGGAGGTGGAGATTGTGCAGTTGAGGTAGAGTAGCAGTAAGAAGGATAGTAGTTGATAAGGTTGGATGTGGTGCTAGTCTTTTGGTGTAGAGTCCTAGAGTCATCCTTGTACACTCAGGTCTTTGGGATGGTTTTTGGGTGTGATTTGTAGATATGATTTTGATGTGTGGTTTTGGTTTACGTGCCCTTTGATGGAAGGATATGGCAAATGTTTAGATGTATATATATGGGACAAGTTTCTCTTATAGCAGATTGATGGTATTTGTGATAAGAACATGTTGATGTAAGCACCTTATAATCTATGTGGACTTGTATGTAAATGTTTTTGCAGCTTTGGTGCTTAATGAAATCAATTTTAATTTTTAGTTTTTTCTAGTAATCCACTTGTTTAGTTTTGTTCCATGTTTGGTTTAGAGTTATCTCATTGGTTTGTGGCACGGTGCATCGCACACAAGTTGTTGTGGAATCTCAAATTCCTCAAGTAACACAGAAACCTTGTAGATCTAATAGGACACACGCTGAACCTAAAAGATTTGTATATCTTGTAATTACCTATCAAGATGCTATTGAGGGGCCATAATATGAGAAATTTCTTGAAGCCATGAGATTTGAGATGGAATCCATGTATACCAACAAGGTATAGACCTTGGTGGATCCACCTGAAGGGGTAAAACCCATAGGGTGCAAGTGGGTCTTCAAGAAGAAGACCAACATGGATGGAGAAGTTCAATCCTATAAGGGAAGATTGGTTGCAAAGGGTGTCAGACAAGTTCAAGGTGTTGACTATGATGAATGCTTTTCTCCAGTGGCCATGGTTAAGTATATCAGGATCATGCTTGCTATTGTATCTTATCATGACTATGAGATTTGAAAATTGGATGTTAAAACTGCATTCCTTTATGGGAATCTCATTGAGAATGTGTATACGACAAAATATGGGGTTTTATAAATCCAATTTGCAAATAAAGTCTGTAAGATACAAAGATCAATCCATGGATTGAAGCAAGCATCTCAGAGATAGAATCTTAAATTTGATGAGATGGTCAAAGTGTTTGGCTTTGTTTAAAAGGAAGATGAACCTTGGGTGCACAAGAAGGTTAGTGGGAGCATGGTAGTATTCCTCATATTGTATGAGGATGACATACAATTGATGGGGAACGACATCCCTACTTTACAAAAGGTAAAGACATGGCTTGAAAATACATTCTCTGTGAAAGACTTGGGAGAAGCATCCTATATCATGGGGTAAAGATGTAAAACCTATTTTCCATATCACATGAGCAGAAGCATTTTACTCAATGTGGGTGTCACAATATGCTAATCATGCAATTAAAGTATATGAAACACTTGCATTGATTTAAAATTGATTCATACATAGTTCTTGATAACATAATGCTCAAATATCAAATATAATCTTGATGATGCTATGACTAAACATAACATGAATTATATCTATACCTCTGGATAGACTTGGTAAATGGAACCCCACCAGGAAAAGCTTGAAGATCTGCTAAGTCTTAATTTGCCTTTTTGTCTTTCATTTGCTCCAAGTCCTGCAGACATCTTGTCCCCAGTCATGCAAAACAAACAACACATTAGTAAGCGGTATTTGGCAATTTATATGACATGAAAGTAAATATAACTTGACATGATCAAATTGACATGACATAACTTGACATAAACTTCAACATGGTTTTTTTCTTAAGCATTCATGATCCATTAATTCCATGAAGAATTGAACAGTTACAACATGCATCCCTCTATAACACCCACTTAGGAGCACATGATTGCTAGGAAATCCCTTGATGCTAGGAAAACCCTTGACGACCCCTTGAGGTCCATGATTCAGGAGCATATAAGAACTAATTCAATTCCATTTGTCTCAACATTAACATTAATATTATCTTTGAATATTTAACATGATTATTTGGAAAAGTAGTTATATTCCACCTCTCTTAATGCCCCATAGGAGTCCATAATGCTAGGTAATCCCATAACGACCCTTTCATGTCCATAAATGAGGCACATATACAAAATTAGAAAATTCCTTAATTTTCATCTTTAACATAGCTCTTGACTCTTCTTAATCATAATCTTTAACATGGTGGGATTACTACCTCTTAATTCCATGATGGGATTTCTCCCTCTTAAATCATAATAGGGTTTCCCCTTCTTGAATATGAGTCATTAAATCTTAATTCCTTATCATAATCATAATCATAATTAGGTTTCTACCATAGACTATAAGTAATCAATCAATCAAACAAACAATGATAAGTGTACATGGTATTATTTTGAGAAGCATTCATAATTTGTGAAACATACTAAAGTGCATAATCATAAATAACATTCATTAAACCAAATTACTTGTTCCAAACATGCATGGCCCGCTTACCTAGAGTAGGTCACCTTTAGTTCAAGTCCCTTTACTTGATTGATCCTCTGCCCACCTATAATTTTATTAAAATCATAATATCTTTATTAGTTCATAATCCCTAAAATCCTAACATTGGTCTTTAAGAGATTGAGGTGATTGAATGCGTGAAACATCATTTGGAAAATAGTCTAGATCGATATAAAATGAAAAGAGCTTTCCAAGGAATATATTTGTATATTTTTCTAAGTTCGTATGCAAATTTATGAATTTTGCAATGTGGACCAATCAGAAGTCAGGAAACTATAGCGTGACATTAATTTATATTAAATACAAATCCATTGTAAATAGTGTACAGAAAGACTGAAAAACCATGGGCATGTGTTACATTCGATCAAATCAGTGAGGGAAAATTTGTCATTTGGTTAATAAAATGAACCTCGCGGTTGATGGATCCACAACATGTGTCAAATCTCTAAAATGGCTATTTAATGAAAATCACTTGATTGAATCTGCTGGGGAACCATGGTCATTTTATGGCCTGGCATGTTCCTTCTCAAGCCATGGTGCCAGAGCAGCTTGATCTCAGCTCCCAGGCTCTGGTCTAGAGTGGGAGATGTTGCCTCCCTGGAAGGGCCAATCCTCCCCTCAAGTTCTGGAGAAGGAGACAAACCCATTGAGCCTATACTTGGGGTCAAGGCAACACAAGAGCATGAAATCCTGCTCGACAATGGCAGAGAAGCCTGTCATGAACCAGAACTGCAAAACATTGCATTGCAAACATAAAGGAGAGGTGATCGATTCCGTAAAACTGATGTGAAGACAACAAAGGCATGAGGAAAAGGGGGGCAACAGTCCACTGGTTCATTGGAAAAATAGCTCAAATAGAGTGATCCAACTCGATGCATTCAAACCACAAACAGAACCTGGTAGCAGTTCCACTGAAGGTTGGAAGACACTCTGAGGGTTCAGGCGAAGCTAGGGATAGGTTTTACTTGGCTAGAGGGGCCCTAAAGCATAATCGTGATGAACACCAGTGGCACCAAGATCCTGGTTGTAGGGTATGCCGACTGGAGAAAAACTAGGGCCAGAAAACTATGGCAAAACACAGAGGGAAGTTCACTTATGCTTATCACCGCATCAATTGGATTGAACAAAGGAGGAGGGGCTAAGCCAAAATGATGGTTGTCGGAGAACCAAACTGAGTAGGACTCAATGATTAGGAGCATTGGGCATGCAATAGGTGGTGGAGGAGAAACACCCTAGGGCCGGCGATTCTTTTGCGGCCCTTAAGTAGGCATGAGGAAGGGTACGACATCCTCTGTAAACTGGGGTGTCGAGCAAGGAGGCAGCCTGAATTGGGTATTTTCTGTATAGCCCATGAGGAAGAGTGAGTAACAGCTCATTTGAATTGGAAGATTCTCCCGAACTTGGAGGAGAAGGAAAATCATGAAATGGAGAAATAAATAGGGAGCGAGAAACCGGCGAAGAAATGTGTTAAACTATTGTCGGGTCAGCGTGAAAGACGGAGGAAGGACATGACCATTTGGTCATTGAATTGTGATGATTTAAACTATTAATCATCAGATCACGTGCTTGAAATGAAAGTAAAATAAGTGGGCTTCATGATAGGTGGAAACTAACTGAACTTTAGGTTACATTAGTGCATTAATGATCATTCCAATTAAACCTTAGTCAAAACTATATGCCAACTTTTTAAATTCATTTGAAGGGCCAACATGGTCAAATCTTGACCAAATTTGAACCACATGTCTAATAAATGATCTAGATTCTTGCTATGCCCTTATATTTAAATTTTCCCCACATTTTTCCCGTAATATCCATAAGTATCACTCTACTTGATTTTAATGCATTAAAGATACATTTTCCCCTTGATTTGTTTCCTTGAGTCAAAATGAGGTAACAACTTATTACTCACTCAGGATAACATTTTTGAACTTCAAATCTCTTGTCTTTCTCTTCTATGTCCATCAAGAATCATGAATGATAAGAGAGAGAGAAAATGGAAAAAGAAACTATTGGTATATCACTTTTGAATCAACTAATATTCATATTGTACATGTGAAATGGGAAAAGTATTCTGAGTCACATTTAATATCTTTGCCTCATCATCCTTTATGAAATATCATTTCATGGTATATTTGCATTAAGACCATCAACTATTCTTATTTAAGGAAAACCACATTATAAGGCTAGAAAGTTGGGATGTTCAATTCTACCCACCTTAAATCAATTTCGTCCTCAAAATTTTCTAGGGACTACACACCTTAGGGTTTTTCTTACTTCTTCTTTTAATGTTAGATAGCACACAAAAATTTGCATGATAGAAATCTATTTCGTAAAAGGTTCGTGTATGTTCAATATTTTGCATGAAAGGGTTATGTAACATATGATAGTTAAGTTTTGCATAGTATTTATGTGAGCATGAATTATCGGTTACCTTACTCCTCATATTCTGAACTCATACATAGGGTTTATGAAGCCAAACCTATCTTTACACTTAGGTCATCTACCTCAAACTTGTCATGACTACCTATCACTAGGTATAGATGACTATCTAATCTTAGGTCCTTTAGGTAACTACCACATTCCTAGATATGTGGTAATCAGTCACATACGTAGAGATGTGGGATTCTAACATGATACCTCTCACTAAGTTACTAATTCAACTGTCCCATACCACATGCACTAGTAAGAAAGGAGAAATGCATATAAGGTATCCTGCTCATGACATTCCTCTTCAACTCTCAACTGGTTGGCCATAACCATTGAGATTGGAGAGGCTATCTCATTATCTAGGGTTAGGTTTATACTTTAGATCTAAACTAGGTAATCGTCAATTTCTAACACCTCCATCTCTTATTATGTAAAAACTCTAATCATTCTAGGTCATGGTATCCTTCCTTGGGAAACCTTTGCTAAACCCTAATTAATTCTAGGATGACTATGAGAATCATGTTTTCCTAGTGGCCATTTACCAAAATTTCTCTGATACCAAAATGTAACACCCTATTTTCCATATCGCATGAGAGGATGAATTTTACTCAATGTGGGTGTCACAATATTCTAATCATGCATTTAAAGTAAACGACATCCTTGCATTGATTTTAAATTAATTCATACATAGTTCTTGATTAGATAATTCTCATCTATCAAATCTAATCTTGATGATACTATGACTAAACATAACATGAATTATATATAAACCTCTAGATCGACTTGGTAAATGGCACGCCATTAGGAAAAGCTTGAAGATCCCCTAAGTCTTGATTTCTCTTTTTGTCCTTCACTTTCTCCAAGTCATATAGACATCTCATCCCCATCCATGCAAAAAAACAACACATTAGTAAGCAGTATTTCACACTTTATATGACATGAAAGTAAATATAACTTGACATGATCAAACTGACATGACATAACTTGACATTGACTTGAACATGTATTTTTCTTAAGCATTCATGATTCATAAATAACATGAAGAATTGAACATTTAGTATATGCATCCCCATGTAATGCCCACTTAGGAGCACATGGTTGCTAGGAAATCCCTTGATTCTAGGAAAGCCCCTGACGACCCCTTGAGGTCCATGATTCAGGAGCATATAAGAACTAATTCAATTCCATTTATCTCAAAATTAACATTAACATGATCTTTGAACATTTAACATGATGAATTGGCAAAGTAGTTATATGCCACCTCTCTTGATGACCCATAGGAGCCCATAATGCTAGGAAAGCCCATAACGACCCTTTTAGGGCCATAAACGAGGCACATATAAAAACTTAGCCATTTCATTAATTTTCATCATTAACATAGTCCTTGACTTAAACATTAACTCTTCTTAATCTTAATATTGAACATGATGGGATTACTCCCTCTTAATGCCATGATGGGATTTCTCCCTCTTAAATCATAATAGGATTTCCCTTCTTGAACATGAGTCATTAAATCTTAATTCATAATCATAATCACAATCATAATCAGAGTTCTACCATAAACTATAAGCTATCAGTCAATCAAACAATGATAAGTGTACATGGTATTATTTTGAGAAGCATTCATAATTCGTGAAACATACTAAAGTGCATACTCATAAATAACATGTATTAAAACAAATTACTTGTGCCAAACATGCATGGCCCACTTACCTAGAGTAGGTCACCTTAAGGACAAGTCCCTTTAATTGATTTATCCTCTAACCACCTATAATTTGATTAAAATCATAATATGTTTATTAGTTCATGATCCCTAAAATCCTAGTCTTGGTCTTTAATTATTGAGATGATTGAATGCATGAAACATCATTCAAAAATAATTTAGATCGACATAAAATGAAATGAACTTCCCAAGAAATGGTTTTGCATATTTTTCTAAGGTCATATGCAAAAGTTATGAATTTTACATTGTGGACCAATCAGAAGTCATGAAACTATAGCATGACATTGATTTAAATCAAACATAAATCTGATGAAAATAGTGCGTACAAAGACTAAAAAACCATGGGCATGCATTACATTTGATCAAATCAGTGAGGGAAAATTTGTCATTTGGTTATAAAATGAACCGTGCAGTTGATGGATCGACAACATGCGTTAAATCTCTAAAATGCTCATTCAACACAAATCATATGATTGAATCGGTTGGGGCACCACGGCCATTTTAAGACATGGCATGTTCCTTCTCAGGCCATGGTGCCTGAGTAGCTTGATTTGAGCTCCTAGGCTCTAGTGTAGAGAGGGAGATGTTGCCTCCCTGGAAGGGATGATTCTCCCCTCAAGTTACTGAGAAGGAGACAAACTCGTTGAGCCTATGCTCAGGGTTTGAGGAACACAGGAGAACGAAAGCCTTCTCAACAATGGTAGAGAATCCTATCATGAACCAAAACTACAAAATGCTGCATTGCAAACATAAAATAGAGGTGATTGATTCCGTAATACTAACATGAAGACAACGAAGGAATTGCATGAGGGAAATGGGGGCAACACTCCACTAGTTCATCAGAAAAATGGCTCAAACATAAGGAACGAACTCAATGCATTCAAACCACACATAACCTGGTAGCACTACCACCGAAGGTTGGAAAACACTCAGTGGGTTTAGGAGAAGATAGGGATAGGTTTTACTTGGCCAGAGGGGCCCCAAAGAATAATGGTGATGAACCTCAGTGTCACCAATATCCTAGTTGTAGGGTATGCTGACCAGAGAAAAACTAGGGTCAGAAAACTATTGCAAAACACTGAGGGATGTTCACGGATGCTTATCGACAAAGGAAGAGGGGCGAAGTTGAAGCAGTGGTCTTTGGATAATCAGACTGAGTAGGCCTCAGTGATTGGGAGCATTGGACGTACAATAGGTGGTGGAGGAGAAACACCCTAAGGCCAGCGGTTCTTTTGGTGCCCTTAAGTAGGCGTTAGGAAGGGTGCGGTGTCCTCTGCAAATTGGGGTGGCGAGCCAGGAAGAAGACCAAATTGGGTGTTTTTTTGTATAGCCCATGAGGAAGAGTGAGTGAAGGATCATTTGAATCAGAAGGTTCTCCCGAACTTGGAGAAGGAAGATCGTGAATTAGAGAAATAAATAGGGAGTGAGAGACCGGTGAAGAAATGTGTTAAAACAGTTGTCGGGTCAGCGTGAAAGACGGAGGAAAGAGATAACCATTTGGCTGTTGGATCGTGCCAAGAATCAGATTATGTGATTGAAATGAAAGTGAAATAAAGGGATGCATGACAAGAGGAAAATAACCGAACCTTAGGTTGAATTTGTGCATTCATGGTCATTCCAATTAAACCTTAGTCAAAACTATATGTTAACTTTTTTAATTCATTTGGAGGGTCAAACATGGTCAAAACTTGTCCAAATTTGAACCACATGTCTAATTAATGATCTAGATTATTTCTATGCCCTTAGATTTATGTTTTTCACATGTTGTACCCATAATATCCATAAGTGACACTCTACTTGATTTTATGCATTAAAAGATATATTTCCCCCTTAATTTCTTTTCCTTGAGTCAAAATGAGGTAACAACTTATTACTCAGTCATTATATCATTTCTGAACTTCAAATATATTGTCTTTCTCTTCTATGTCTATCAAGCATCATGAATGATAAGAGAGAGAGAGAGAGAGAAAATGGAAAAAGAAACTATTGGTATATCATTTTTGAATCACTTGAAATTCATAATGTACATGTGAAAATGGAAAAGTATTCAGAGTCACATTTTAATATCATTACCTCATCATCATTTAAGAAATTTCATTTCATGGTATATTTGAATTAAGACCATTAATAAGGAAAACCACATTATAAGGCTAGAAAATTGGGATGTTACAAAAGATCTATAGAGATAGACCAAGAAGGCTTCTTGGACTTAGTCAGAGCAGATACATTGACAAAACATAGGTGGTTAGCATGGGGAACTCAAAGAGAGGAAACCTACCTACATTGCATTGATTGACCATATCTAAGAGTCAGTGTCCCCGTTCTTATGAAGAAATGGAGCTCATGAATGACGTTCCATATGCGCCAGCAATGGGATCAATCATGTATGCATGTTGTGACCCATCCAGACATCTCATATGCTTTGAGAATGATGAGAAGATATCAGTTGGATCTAGGTGATTCTCACTAGACAACTATGAAGAACATCCTCAAGTACTTGAGAAGGACTAAGGATCAGTTTTTGGTCTATGGAAGAGAGGAGTTGGTGGTAAGAGGTTACACCGATGCAAGCCTCCATGCCGACAAAGATGATTATAAATCACAATCAAGATTTGTGTTTTGCTTAAATAGTAAAGCAATGAGTTGGAAGAATTCCAAGCAATAAATAATTGTCGATTCTACAATAAAGGCCAAGTGTATTGTTGCATCTAATGCATCAAAATAGGTTGTATTGATCAAGAAGTTTATCACAGAACTTGAGGTCTTTCCAAGCATCAATGATGCAATTGAGATATATTGTGACAACAATGGAGCTATTGCACGGGCTAAAGAACCCAGATCACATCAGTGCTCAAAACATATACAAATGTGGTATCATATTATACGATATATTATACATTGAGGAGATGAAAAAATTTGTAGAGTGCCAACTGAGAACAATGTTGTTGATCGCTTGACTGAAGCACTTTCAAAGCAGAAGCATGATGGTCATGTTAGGTCATTTGTTATATGATGCATGGGTGATTGGCTCTAAGTGCAAGTGGGAGTCTATTAGTATGTATGCCCAGAGAGCCAATCATATGATGATTGTAATGGCATAAATGTAAAATGATTTGATTATTAATAAAGGAAAGCTTCCAATTTATTCTATTTATTTAGTTTTTTAGATAATGAAATAACATAATGTCTAGAGAATGATATTACTCAATGACATATCTTCAGGTTGAGGACCTGAACAATGAGATCATATGGATATTAAGAGTATATGCATTCTTATTATGTCCCAGATCGGTTGTTATTGAGGAAGGTAAATATACAACAATAACACATACGATCAAAGTGTGAGTTGGTTGATGAAAAAATCTCATTAGTCAAGATATGGCCATATCAAACCAAGCACATAGATACATGTTAGAGAATAGTGTATTGGACTGACCCACCATAAGAGTGATACATGGAAACCTTGATTAGGTAAGTCAAAATCAGGTCTTATAGTGATGGTGGTGTTTGTTTCACTTAGAACTAAAATCACTACACTCAAGACATGTCGTTCGGTACGCTTTTACATCATCAAATGCAATCCTAAAACATGGGTTGTTATAAAGGTCATGATTGGGTGACTGTGACACATGGAGGCTTATTGTGAGTGATAGAGATGGGACTTGTCCCTTCTATGGGAGTATGATGTCCAAGGCCTCTTGATTAGCGAGACTGAGACATGTGTGGCCATGCACATGTGAGTCAATATGTGATATTGAGCTTACATATATCTCAGACAGTCTGATCTGGTTCATGAAACAGGATTGAATAATAATGAGGATGACTTCTCCATTCCTCTAGTTCAATCTGGATATTAGTGACAATGGAACTATAAAAACACTATAACACCATAATAGTTTCTAGGCTAAAATTGTTCTCCAACTTTCCATTTACTTGGATAGCAATGATGTGTGACTAGGCACCACTCATTGTTTGTGATGTCATATAGTGTTATGGACATTCACTGTCAATGTAATATGGGACCTATAGGGTCGAACACATAGGAACTCATCTAGAAGAGGAGTTGAATCTTGAATGACAATTGAATTAGTTGCTAAAATGTTTAGAAATTGATTCACACAACAAGAAGCCTAACAACACTGCCAAATGGCAATCTCAAGTGTTTAGATGGGCATCTAGAGAGTACCAAATGGCCATCTCATGTGTTGACGCAGTCGTCTGGAGAGTCAGGGTTGTTTTGAGTTGAAATTGGCTAAGAAGAAAAACCGACCAATAAAATGACTCCACTTGGGTACCTATAAGATCGTCTCGGTGACCGAGATAGTTATCTCGTATGGGTGAGATGGTCCAATTTAATCAAGGGAAGGTTCTAGACATTTCCCTATTTATTTTTCTTGTACATTACTTGTTGTACAAGGAAATCAATTTCCAACATTGATGGGAATTGAGTTGCCATTTTTGTGTACATTTGGGAAATAGCCAAACGGCCATCTGGGCTATGCCAAATGACCATCTGGCATGCCATACGACCGTTTGGGCTATTATAGGTTTTTTTATTTCCAGAATTGTTGTGAAAATTCAAAATCTTCTGGTCCCTTCCACTCTCGCATAGACAGGGAACCATGTCCCGAACCCCACCTATAAATAGAGGGGTATTGGGGCTTCCCATAGTAAAACACATATAATTGATAATCAGTTTCTCTAAAAATCATTTTCCTCTCTGGGAATAGTAAACATGAGAACCCAGGAAAGTCCTACCTGACTAGGGAGGAATAGCCAAGGGAGAGAAACAACTGCGATCATTATTGTGAGAGAGTAGGTTGGTGACTAGTACACTAACGAGAGGGACAACTATTTCTTGTCCGTTCTTGCATGACAACATGAGTTCTAGTTGGTCTGCATGGACTAACTTAGAGGTAGGAGTCCTTTGACTACTGCTAGTAGGGAAACATCAACTCGCAGTTCATGGCGAGATCTGAGGAGTCATTACAGCAGTTGTTCAAGTCTACTGTCTATGGAGGAGAAGTCAGATGAGTCCCAGTGCAACTAGGAGCTACACAGACACCATCCAAGACAGAGTGCACATCTACATTGACGAGGATTGTCACTGGACTTTCTCTAGGACCAGATATATCTTTGTGAAACCATCCTTTCCATTGCACAGTTATTAACGTGATCTGCTGGTTAATGAAAAATATGTTAGTAACATTTTTGTTTCCATTTCCTATTTGATGATGTATTTCCCTATAGCTTTGACCATTATCTAGTCGGCTAGGGCTTTATCTAGTTGGCCATGATGATATGAATGTTTATCAATGATGATATGAATGTTTATTAATGTACCTCTTGAATGATGCAACTTCTTGTCTTTGGATGAAACGGCATGCATGGATCAACGTAGAGGTAGAGACAGACTCGCAGGTGGTGGCCAACAATTTTCACAAGACCGGCGTGAGGAGAGACTACTTGGGAGGCATCTTGGATGACATTAGGCTGCTACAAGGCAACTTTAGTTCTTTCTCTTTATCGTTTAGGAGTCGTACCTGTAATAGTTTAGCTAATTCTATAGTTATGATACCCGTCGTGGGTCAGTCGAGGCTTTTGATATGTTATCATCTTTTCCCAGTATGTATTTGAACCTTGCTAGGGCCGATTGGCCATCGTAATGATATATGGCACGACACCTTAAAATTTTTTTTATAAAATATACCCTTGATGAAAATTATCCTTCACCTAAGATCTGAATTAATGCCATCCTTTAGAAAAGATGGCAAGTTGTAGAGGACTAATAGGATTAAAAAATAATGCTTCCTTATCTAGAGTTATATATTTACTTGAAAATTTTCTTGAATTTTCATAACTCAGAAATCAATTGACCCAATTTATGATAGTGCCAATGCACTTAAATTCAAAAATACTAGTTGCACAAGAATAGTTTTTGTTCACTTCTTCCATCACCTTCTTACCTCTCCATCTTAAAAAAACAATGTGCCAAACTCCAAATTTGGGGTGGCACACCCCCTTCTCCTCCTTCTTTCACTTCTTTCATACCCCTCCTTAATTTAATAGGGGTGTACCATCAAAAAAAGATGCCAAAAGAGCACACCAAAACATGTTGTAAATGTAACTACAATTAAAAATATAAAAAAGTCTCAAGTCGAATAGAGGATATACGAATTCCTTCCATACCTCCTTTCACTCTACTTTTTATGCCCAGGGGAATCTACATAAACCCCATCAATTCCTTAAGTCATGTTCTTATGTAATAACTTGAATGAATATGCTTAAATACCAAAAATGCAAAGGGGATATGAAATTTGTTTTATTACAAGTCTTGGAATGGAACCAAATTGTGAAATAATCATGAAGTAGGGGATATAATAATTGTTTTATGTGAATCTAGGAATTAAGGTTGCTTGACCGTATAAGGTGGAAGGACTCAAATGGTGTTATGCAAGTTAGGATTATGGTCAAATGTGTTGTGCGACAATGTTTTAAATTCAATGTTGCTTGAGGACAAGCAAAGTTTTAAGTTTGGAGTATTTTGATGAGTGAAAACTCATCACCTTTATTTGTACATTTTTAATCATGAATTGACAATAAAGTATTAGCTATTAAATAGTTTTATCATAAATTATCTTAGTTTAGTTTTCTTGATTAAATTTAAGTTTGTACTTGATTATTGTGCATTTTGCAGGAAAATAGACAATTTATTTCAAGCACAAAAATTCCTAAAGATATTTTCATAATTTCCCGCGACGCCTGAAATACATATATACCGGCACCAAAAGTATCACAACTTTTGTGTACAAACTTCAAATTGATTGTACAAATATTTGTTGGAATGCAAATTTAATTTTCTAAAAATATTATATTTTTGACTGCTTTTGGAACCATTAATGAGAATGGAATCCGCTTGAAGTTTCTATTTTGGAAATTTACAGAAAAGAGAGTTTGATTAATATAAGGAGCAATCAGCGTGACTAAAGGAAGAGGAAAGTTGGCCAATTCCATATGCTTTTATATGGAGGATAGAGTGCAATAAAAACTCAATCAGATGTCATAATGAAGAAGTTATCAATGTAGTTAAAGTTTGACCAATGTGACTTTTGGCTGAAACAAGCCATTCCTATTAGGTTTCCCCCCTCATTTCTCTCTATAAAAGGAGAGGTGGCTGCAAAGAAAAAATGCATATCTTCTTCTATCATATTTTGTATCACTACTTGTAGGATTCTTGTAATTTTTACATTATTTCCTAGTAGATTTCTTTTGGGGCATGGGCAGTAGCCCCATATCCTATTTTTATGCAATGTAATTAGCTCTCTTGTTATGTTGAAAGAATGTTTTCTCTCCATTTCTTCTTGATTGTTGGATGATATGCTATACTCTGATTGGGTGATATGATTGTGGATTCCTATAAGAATAAAACTATAATCCCTTTATTACGATTATCATATTTTCATGCTCCTAATATCATACTCATTATAATCCATGGTGATGCGATCATCTGATCTATGGGTTTGAACTTCAAATATGAATCACATGTTTCTTGATATGATCTTGGATAATAGAATGTTGGATGGTTGGATGAGATTTGTAAACGTCATGATCAATGGATATGCGGGAATTCCAACCCTTGTGAGTTTGCTTGTAAGGACATGCAACTTCAAGGTCTGAATTTGATCTTTGGAGCTTAAGAGTTTATTTGTTCAATAAAGACATGGTTTTTGGTGGTGATCCTCTAGACCCCCAGTTCTTCCCATTTGGATTAGTTAAAAGTTTAATTCAGAATTACTTATATTCTTAGCTTAACCAAACTTCAGCAAATGGATTTTATTTTCTTGTTTTCGTGATTCATTTTTGAAATTGAACCATTTTTATCATCGTCCATTGGAATGATACATATCTATACTAACTTGACTTGTTGTTCGCAGTGAGTTGACAACCTATTTAGAAGGTTAAAAGCTAAGACTTTTCCTAGTAATTGGTGTGCAAATGACACACATTAGTCCACATAAAGGTCAAGATAAATACAGAATTAAAATTTTTACTTCACTACTCTATTAATCATTGAATACAGAATGTGTCGTACCATGATCTATCAAAATCATAACTAAAATGTTATTAAAGAGAATCATCTCACATGTAAGAACTCTAGACGAGACTAATGGAAGAAACATCATGTAGCACTCTCTTTACCATTTGGTCCTTTCTCTTCATACTAGTACTAGGTGCTCCTCCTCTAGAGACTGAGGCTACTGAAAAACTTGCCTCTCTAACTACAACATGTCTCTGAGGAGTCTGAAACTACTACCGTGGACTCTATTTAGGTATAGATTGAAGCTTTGAGTAGTCCTCTTAATATGTCCCATCTGTCCACAATAATAACACACTTGAGTATTAACTCCCCAAAACTAAACAAAATTTGTCCTACCACAATTGTCACACATAGTTTTATCATGTCTCTATGGACCTATCATTGATGTTGATGACCCTCAAGGCCTTGATGAACGTGACCACCTAGGTGTTGTAATCCATCCACTGGAACTAGACCTTCTTCAACTATGTAAAGAACTAGATCCTTGTATTTCAACACAATAAAGACCTCATCCTATATTGGAAAAGAAAGCAAAACATTAGTAATGTCCCAGAATCTTGGATCTTATCCTATTCCATGATCAGAAATATGGCGAGATTGGTTTCTTAGATTTAACCAAACAAGGATAACATGAGATACCTAATTGAAATATGAATAGCTTGTAAACACATATGATAAATACTCACATATTAACCAAATGATGAGTAAAGAATCACAAAACATGTCACATGAGATAATATTGACTAAGGTATGTTGTTGAGAGAAATAATATGATTAAAACATGTATTACAAGAACAATGTCAATTTACATGTCCATAATTGTGAATAATGTTGCATTATTCAAATAAATATAGATTTATGGATTTAATGGGATAAATAAGAAATATGTAGGTTCTTGTGCCTAATATTATAAGATGACTCTCCTAGTAACAATGTGAAATTTGACGGGACTCCTAATTCAATATCAGTTATGAAAAATGGGATTTACAATAATATATATGTAAATAAATGACCCAAACCATAATGGTGATATAACTCATGAAAGAAAACTACAAAACCCAAATTGAATATGAAAATTGTATTCCTTGGGTCCCATTTGCCTTGGATGCCAAATTTCACATTGTTTGGATAATAATAACTATCTTGATTCTATTTGGAAAAGAAAATAAGAATGAGAGCCAAAAGTACTAAATAAATTACTAAATATCTGTAAAAGTAGATATAAACCCCAAATTTGAAATATGCACACCAAAATTATTCTATGTGATAATTTCCACATTAATTGGTCAATCTTAACTATCCTAGTCAGTTTAGGAAAGAGAATATAACTTAAAAATCCAAATATCGTAAACAAAATAGTGAACATTCCCAAAAGGAAAAACTAATGCCAAAAATGGATTCTTCATGTCCTAATTAATCCAGGTGTCAATTTTAGTATTAATTGAACTTTATTTGGACTCTCAAACTCATTTAGGAAGAAACATAAATCATTTAAATTAAATAAATAAAATACTTCAACTTCCCAAAATTCTTATTTGCCGGACATTTTAATCTCAGATTTCTAGAATAACTAATGTCACACCTTATTTACGATTTTATATTCGGTCATTGTATCTTAATCATAAAAATCACTTATTTTCTTCTAACTTCCACTTTGGGAGGTATACAGTATGAAAAGTGACTACATTTTCCCTTCTCCTCTTTGACCTATCTCTACCTCATCTCTCAAGAGTTTTCTCCATTTTCTACTTCCTCGCTTCCTTATCTCTCCCTAGACTCACATGCCCTATAAAAGCTAGGGTTTCATGGTCTTATCTCTACTTTATTATCTTGGCTCCTGACTCACATGTCTTCCATCTATTTCATCTCCCTTTCCTTCTCTGATCCTCTCATGGACCTTCAGACTCCTATAGAAAACCCCCGTAATCATCCTCTGTACGTTGGTAGCCAGAATCACCACTCAGAGAGCCATGGTTTCCATTCCTCCTACATCTCCAAACTTCATCTTACTGTAGGAGACCCTCTAAATTCATTAGTGAGGATCTCACCATAGAGCGTTTAGGAATTTCCTAGGATTACTCCCTACAACAGAATGATTCTTTGGGCACTTTTGATTTCATCATTGGTACAGTACAACTCGTTTCCCTTTTTTTTCAGCATCCTACTTCCCGTTTCATATTGATAGACCAATTAGATTAAACGAACTCTATTTTCTTTCATTTTCTTTTGTGCTCAAGCATGTCCCCTCACAGACTCTTAGAGGTGTTCTAAGAAGCTTTTGGGCCCCATTTAACATCTTGTTTTGTTTTCCTATCTTCCTTCCCTTGAGCTAATAATGGAAGATAAACCTTGAATGCTTCTAGCCATCCCAAAAATCCCCTAAGGGTCCCTTGGGACCTCCCGAGTCTTAGAAACATTAATAAATGAAGTTTTGGAGAGGTGTTCTCCTACTTATGGGATTGATCCTTAGGTTGATCTCGATGAGCATTGGTTCATCGCACCCAAAGAAGGAGAATAAGGGAGAGTGAGATACCCATTTTCCCTGGCCCAATTCTTATATTATATCATGCCTCGATGGTCAGTTTTAGCTTTTAATCTTTCTTTTCAGAGAGAGCATCATTAGATTTCTTTGGCGTGACCTACCTAGGTGGTTGTTCCTGATAGGTCCATCTCACATATATTATTAAAATTGATAATGTTGCATATGTGGATTATTTAATTTTCTAATTTGTTGATACTTGAAAAATTAATAATAAATTATTGATAGATAAAAAATAAAATAAAATCATTTTAGAATCTTGATGTCATTCTCTATCCAATGGTACCAATTCTATCTCATAAGTACAAACTAATAAATATGTGATTTTATGGATTTTCCTAAATTAGTAAGATATTCTAAAATTCATAATTGATAATCTAAAAGTCAGATGAATAAAGTAAAATATTTTATGAACTCAAAAAAGATATAGTATATGAGATCACATGATTTTGATAACCCAATTCATTAATAATAATAAGGATATTTTAGGGTTTACATGCCTTTAATAGATTACTTGTAGACTAAGATGGAATTAGGATTTTGACTTTGGACACATGTAAACTCTATCTGAGGTATCTTTGCATTCCCTAGTATTCCTACTAAGTAATCACCCAAATTTACATCTTTCTCTTGGTCCTTTGGGCATATGTGCTACACAATATTCTCTCTCTCTTGAGAGGTTGCCTCATTTGAATATTTATAAGATTTTATTGATATTGTTTACCAAATGTGATGGATATTCTTATTGGACTCTCATTATACCATGTTCATTTAATTCTATATGGAAACCCTAATTTGAGTATTTGATGCTCTACCGTTCCTATTATGAACTTTATGAACTTATGTTGCATCTTATTTTTGGAGATGTTGGATAGTTAGTTATGGATCCTATGACACCACATGATAATTGTTGGTTATTCTCATATTATTATTCCAGATGACTGAACTTTCACTTGCCTATACATTTATGCATGCTTTCTGATTCACTAGCGCTAGAGTAATGTAATAAATTGGTTATTTGGGTTTTATTCCCCTGGGGTTTTATTCACCTTTGTGATGTAATTAGGCATTGGGTTTTATTCCCCTACTATGCATTGAGGTTTTTGTCCTCCTACACTTTTATATATTAGGATGGAGGAGTCATATGCCCCATACCCTGGCTTGTATGGCAAGGGTGTTTTGTTGTATGCCATTCTCTGCCAGGTTTTAAGGTTGTGAGCCTTAGATACCGCTGACTTTATTATATTCCAGTGGTATGTTATCTCACATGCATGCGGGTTGATATTATTGTGATGGGTATTATGCCCAAAAATTTATATGCTCTTGTGTGGCACAACTTTAATGTTTTATTAAATGGAAAGTATTTTCCATGTTTATCATATTTTGAAATTCATATCTTTTTGTACCCAATTGGGCAATCCTTTCATTTTCGATGCAAAGCCTTATATATTTGACATAATTTATTCCTTATATTGCTCAATCCTAATTTAGTATGAACATACCATCCTTTATCATGATATCATCTAATTTTTCTCCTTTTTTGGGGGGCATGCTTCCAATCCCAGGTGTAGGACATGGAAGATTGGACATAGTGACATGGACATGTTTGTGGATCTCTTGAGGATATAGAGTTGAGAGAGATGGATATACTTGTACTTAGATCCTCATGTTGTAACTTTCATGTAAATCCTTTATCTGAGATGATGATGTACTTTTGTAACATTGAATATAGTCATGAAATTTTATTTTGCTGCTATACTTTGGTCTCTTTTTTAATATCATCATTTGAGAAGAAAAAATGTACACCTATTTTAGCATACGTGTTAGTATGTTTGGAGTATATGGGTTTCTTCTATAATTTAGTAGGGAGTGGATCTCATCTTGGGTCCCACTCCTTATAATATGCTATCAGAACCATAGTGGTCAGATTTCTGACTACTTCAATTTTGTCTCCATAATTAGAACCCTTACCTTACATAGTTATCCTCTAAGTGAGATGGTTACCCTAGTTTTGGCCTATTTTATTAATAATATTATGAAAGGTCTACTTAGATTTATATGAGGTACACATAATTGTCAGGATTAGTACCTAACATGATAAGGAAGTAGGTGCTTTTACCCTACAATGTAGGTTAGTGGTCATATATCCCCATGTCTATTAAGATCAAACTTTTGGATGAAGGTATGTTATGAGTATGTTGAAGTGGTAGGATAAGGAGATCTTAAATGGAAAATTGTGACTTGCTTCACGTAATTGATTTTCATATCATTTGTGTTTTAGCTCGCTTGGATTCTTATCGTGAAAATTATTTTCATTATACTATTATCTGTATAAAAGATTTTTTTTGGATTTTATCAAAGTTTTTCTTGAACTAAGTCACAATGAAGAGATATTTGAAGTTTTAGTGGAGAAACCCTAGAATTAGTTGGAATAGATGTCCTAAATCCTATTTCAGGTGTTTGTAGTGGTGACTAAGAAGATATGTCTTGTGATAAAGGTTTAGTTGACCCACTCGTTGTACCCCCATGACTTTTTAGATGTTGGTGTGGGACTTAGAGTTGATAGGTTAGTAACACAAGGACCTAAAACTCAACCATAGGCAAGTTTGAACTGTTAGTTGGATTCATGATCTATGACCAAGAACATAAAATCCTAAAATATTCACAACTAAAAGATACATAGGTAACCCTAGTACCTTGATGTTGTTTATCTTGGATTACTAGGTTAAAACTTTTAAGGGCTGGAGAGTATTGTGGATAAGATATGGATGTTGTGATTTCAAGGAAAAAATTCTTTTTAGGGGTGGAGTGTTGTAACATCCCAGAATCTAGGATCTTATATTATATCATGATTAGGAATCTTATGAGATTGGTTTGTTAGATTTAACCAAACAAGGATAACATTAGATACCTAAATGAAACATGACTAGGCTTGCAAAAAAATATGACACAATACTCTCATATTAACCAAATGACCAGTAAAAAATACATAAAGCATGTTACATGAGATAATATTGACTAAAGTATGTTGTTGAGAGAAATAATATGCTTAAAAAAAGTATGAGAGGAACAATGTGAATTTACATGTCCATAATTATGAATAATGTTGCAGTAGCCAAATAAATATAGATTTAACAAATTTAATGGGATAAATAAGAAATGCATAGGTTTTTGTGCCTAATATTAAAGACGACTCTCTTGGTAACAATTTCAAATATGATGGGACTCCTAGATCAATATTAGTAATGAAAAAAGGGATTTGTCATTATATATATGTAAATAAATGACCTTGGCTATAATGGTGATATAACTCATGAAAGAAAATTACGAAAGACAAATCTAATGTGAAAAACGTATTCCATGATTCCCAATTGCCTTGGGTGCCAAGTTTCACATTATTTGCAAAATAATAACTATTTAGATTCTATTTGGAAAAGAAAATAAGAATAAGAGACAAAAGTGTTAAATAAATTACCAAATGTCTTCAAAAGTGGAAATAAACCCCAAGTTCAAAATCTACACGCCAAAATTATTCTATATGATAATTTCCATATTAATTGGACAATCTTTACTATCCTAGTTTAGTTTAGGAAAGAGAATACAACTTAAATTCCAAATATGTTAAACAAAATAGGGAACATTTCCAAAGGGAAAAACTAATGCCAAAAACGAATTTTTTATGTCATAATTAGTCTAGGTGTCAAATTTGGTATTAATTGACCTTTGTTTGGACCCTCAAATTAATTTGAAAAGAAAAATATAAATCATGTAAATTAGATAAATAAAATACTTCAAACTTCCCAAAGTTCTCATATGTCACACAGTTTAAGCCCATATTTCCTAAATAACTAATGTCACACATTGTTTATGGAGTTATATCTGACCACTAGATCTTAATCATACAACTTGCTTCTTATCTTCTACCTTTTACTTTGGGAGGTGTCCAATATGTATAGTGACCGCATTTTCCCTTCTCCCCTTTGACCTCTATCTACCTCATCTCTCAAGGTTTTTCTCCAATTTCTGCTTCCTCACCTTCCTTACGTCTCCTAGACCCAAAGGCCCTATAAAACCTAGGGATTGGTGGTCTTATTTCTACTTTTGTATCCTGGCTCCTGACTCCTCTATCTTCTCTCTGTTTCACCTTCCTTTCCTTCTCCAATCCTCTCATGAACCTTCAAAATCCTATAGAAAACCCCCACGATCATCCGCAAAATACATATAGTCAGAATCACCACTCAGAGAGCCACGGTTTCCATTCCTCCCACATCTCCAAACTTCATCTAACTATAGGAGACCCTCTGAGTTCATTAGAAAGGATCTCACCACAGAGTGTCTCGGGATTGCTTATGATTTCTCCCTACAACACAATGATTATTTGGGTGCCTTTGATTTCATATTTAGTATAGTATTGCTCGTTTCCCTCTTTTTTAGCATCTTGCTTCTCATATATGATCGATAATTCAATTTGGATGAAACAAGTATTGTTCTCTTTCATTTTTCTTCCATGCTCAAGCATGTCCCATCGCAGACCCTAGGAGGTGTTCTGAGAAGTTTTTGGGCCCCCATTTACATCCTAGTTTGTTTTCCTATTTTCCTTCGCTTGAGCCGGTGATGGAGGATAAACCTTGAGATCTTCAACGCATCCCTTAAATCATTGAAGGGTCCTTTGGGACCGCCTGAGTCTTAGGAACTTCATTAAATGAAATTATGAAGGCTAGGTGCTCCTGCTTGTGGGATATATCCTCCGATCACTCTCTAGGAGCATTGGTTCATCACAGACAAAGAAGGAGAGTTAAGGAGAGCGAGATACATGTTTTTCCCTGACGTAATAATTATATTTTGTCATGCCTCGATGGTCATTTTTGACTTTTCGTCTTTCTTTTGGGAGAGAGAGCAATGTCAGATTTCTTTGTTGTGACGTACCTCAGTGGTTGTACCTTATATGTCCATCTCACATATACTATTAAAACAAATAAGGCTACATATGAGGATTATTGGAATTTTCTGATTGGTTGATGCTTCTAAAAGTAAAAATAAATTATTTATAGATAGGAAAAATAAAAGAAAATTTCTTTTGGAATCTAGATGTCATTCTTTGTCAATGATACCAATTTTTTTGCTCAAGTACAAACTAATAAATATGTGATTTTATGAATTTTTGTTAATTAGTCAGATCTTATAAAAATAATAATTAATAATTTAAAAGTAAAAAATAAAGTCAAATATGCTATGAACATAGAAAACAATAATCTATAAGATTACATGATTTGGATAACCTAATTCATTAACAATACAAAGGGTATTAATAGGATTTATAGAATTAATTTTAATCTAACTTTAATTTCATACATGTTGTTAATAGGTTGCTTGGTTACTAAGATGGAATTAGGATTATGAATTTGGACACATGTAGACTCTATCTGAGGTATGTTTGCATTCCCTATTTTTCCTATTGAGAAATCACCCTTTATATATTTCTCTTGGTCCTTTGGACATATGCCCTACACTATGTTCTCTCTCTCTCTGTGTGAGAGGTTGCCTCATTTGAATACTTATATTTTTTATTAGTTTTGTTTACCAAACTTGATGGATATTCTTATTTGGACTCTCATTATAAGATGCTCATTTAATTCCATTTGGAAACTCTAATTTGAGTATTTGATGTTCTAACCTTCCTGTGGTGGACTTTATGAACTTATGTTGCATCTTATTTGTGGAGTTGTTGGATAGTTAGTTATGGGTCCTCTGACCCCACATGATAATTGTTGGTTATTATCATCTTCTTGTTTTATATCATTGAACTTTCACTTGCCTCTACATTTATGCATGCTTTGTGATTCAATAGCTTTAGAGTAATGTAATACTTTGGTTATTTGGGTTTTTATTTCCCTGGGGTGTTATTCACCTGTGTGATATTATTAGGCATTGGGTTTTATTCCCCTACCATGCACTGAGGTTTTAGTCCTCCTACACTTTTATACATTGGGCGGAGGATCATATGCCCCATACCATGACTTGTATGCCATTCTCTGTCACGTTTTAAGGTTGTGAGCCTTATTCGTGACTGACTTATAATATTCTAGTGTTATTCTTATCTCACATGCATGCAAGTTGATATTATTGTGATGGATATCGTGCCCAAAAATTTATATGTGCTTGTGTGGCACAACTTTTATATTTCATTTCTTGGAAAGTATTCTCCACATTTATTATCTTTTGAAATTCATATTCTTTTTGTACCTAGTTGGGTATTCCTTTACATTTATATGGTAATCCTTATTTATTTGACATCCTTTATTCCTTATATTGCTCAATCTTGATTTAATATGCACATACCAGCATTTATTCTGATATCATCTACTTTGTCTCCTTTTTGCTGGGGTATGCTTCCAACCCCTATTGTAGGACTTGGAAGATTTGACATAGTGACATGGACCTATTTGTGGAGCTATTGGGGAGATAGAGTTGAGATAGTTGGATATCCCTCTACTTAGATCCTCATGTTGTAACTTTAATGTAAAATCTTTATGGGAGATGATGATGTACTTTTCTAAAATTGAATATAGTCATGAAATTTTATTCTGCTATTATATTTTGGTCTCTTTTAGAATATCATCATTTGAGAAGAAAATAACTACACCTATTCCAACATGGGTGTTAGTATGTTTGGAATAGATGGGTTTATTCTTGAATTTAGTAGGGAGTAGATCTCCTCTCAGTTCCCACACCTTACAACTTCTATATCCACTGCTTCTCCTTCCTCCTCTACCGAAGTCTTCAAATATTTTTCTACCTTCATACTACTTATCAACATTAGCTAACTCCTCTATATGTCTTGCAACCTACACAAACTCTTAATGTTATTTGTCTCCCTTCATCCAAATATTGATATGTTGTACCTATTTCTAGCAATAATCCTTTTTGAAATCTTCTACACTTTTCTATTTCATCTAGTATCAACTACAAACACAGTCGGCTAATCTTGTAAAGTATGCCTCATATTTTCCATTTACTTTCCCACCCCGCCTTATATTTTCCATATGCCTAATCTGATCACTCAGTGAGGTAGGAGGACAATACTTTAAGTGGAACTTATCCAAAAAATCCTTCTAGGTCATCAGTGTATCTCTCCTCTTGTCTTCTACTTCATACCACCATAGTTCAACATCTCCTTTAAGCATATACATTGCATAGTTGATCAACTTGTCTTTTGATAACTCCATTATATGAAAATACATATCCAGTTGTCGGGGCCACATGTCTACCACATCTAGGTTTTTAGTTCCAAAACTCAGTGCCACCAAACTTCTCTACTAGCTCATAGGATCTTAACATATCCTCACCAAAAGATGAAGCCCTCTTGTCCATCTTATATTTCTCTTTTGTTTCTAGGATGATATGATACACCCTTGCATGTTTCATCCCAATATTCTCCTCCATGATCCATTGCTCAAGGGTCAGGCCATAATGACTCTCAACATGTTCCTCACCAAGACCATGTCCTCACCTCCATTGACATAATGCATCACATGATGCATATGCTAGGAAATTTGTAGCTTAAAGAGGAAAGCATCCTAACCTATTGGTCTCGTATCGCCTTTATCCCAAAATTAGGACAAACTCCTAAGCTCAAACCTTTGATCTGATACCAATTTAGTTGATGTGACCAAAATCATGCTAACCAAAGTTTAGGTCCATCAATGAATGAATGAAACTAACCATTCACTTTTAGTTACTAATTGGAAACCAAACTTAATTTACTTTCTTCTTCTTTTTTTTGGTCGGTCAAAACTCCTGTTGCTTTTTTTCATTTTTGTATAAAATGTACAAAACTTGTTAGTTCTCAAAGTGAGAAACCAACTAAAAAGGAAGAAAGAGAGAGATCTATCTCTACATATATAACCTCTGAGGGAAGGATGAGATAATACACAAGGTGAAGAACTTCCCCCAGGAAAAAGAAAACAAGAAAGAAACCCCAAATAGGGGACAAGACAAGGGACCCAACAGGAAGACCAACATCTAAGCACAAGGATCAGCTCACAGCCTCAAAGCGTCCAACAGCAAAACCCACCAGATCCAATCAAAACCAGCAGCACCAGGGAATGTCAAGCACCACTTCAGTCCTTGCGAAAACTTTAAAGCTACAGAAACAAATAGCAGCTTGAACAGAGCATCAAAACCCAACGTCATTCAACAGAACAGGATCCATCAACACCCCTGCCGCATAGCAGAAAAAAAAACTCTCAAAATACTCAAGAAAGAAAGTTGAGTGAGCTCTGCCACTCCCAACCAGGATCAGCTCAACCACTCAACAAGAGCCTACAACACACCAAACAACCACATCCAACCGTGAAGGAGAAAAGATTGAGTGAGCTCTGCCACTCCCAACCGGGATCAGCTCAACCACTCAACAAGAGCCTGCAACACACCAAACAACCACATCCAACCGTGAAGGAGAAAAGATTGAGTGAGCTCTGCCACTCCCATACCGGGATCAGCTCAACCACTCAAATGAAACCTACAGACCACCAACACACAAAACCAGGGAACCAAAGGCTACAAACAACAATGGGTGAGCTCTGCCACTCCAAGAAGGATAAGCTCGCAACCAACCCAAACAAAAGACCAGAAACCAGCCGTCCAAAGCTACCAAAGGAATAAAAGAAAGCCGTACATAACACATAATATCTAAGCACATAGCAGCACCAACAGAAAGCACTAAGAAGAACTGAGCAGGAAACGGAAACCCAGCCTTCAAGCAGCAAGGAACAGCAGCGTATACCATCTGCAAGCAATCATAGCGCCAGAGCATCCAGCTTCAGAAGCCATGATCAAAAAATAAAGGCTAAGCCTCCATGAACCCACAACCAGAAGAAAGCAGAGAAACAGCAAACGTCCACCACCATCAAGAGAACAACAAACAAAAAAACCAACACACTAGCTAGAGCCTGAAGCAAAGAAGACCAGCTTGAAAGAATTCTGCCACTCCCGCAGGATAAATTCTACCATTCAAGCCCAACCATAGGGCAGCCAAAACAGCTACATCTAGCAGATACAAAAGAACACAACAGCTCCAAAGAAGATAGCTGCTCATCGTATCAGCAGAAACAAAGGACAACAACAGCTCAAAAGAAACCAGCAGCTCATCATAACAGAAGAAAAAAGAAAGAAAGCAGCAGCTCCCAACCATGCACGGATACAACAGCACCAACAATTAGCAAGGCCCAGCAGCAACCAGGCACAGCACCTGAGAATCCAGCAGAAAAAAGCCACCAAAAAAGAAGAAAGGCAGCCTTCCAGGAACACCTTTGATAAGAAAAAAAGCGCCACATAAACACAGCAAAAACTACTGGCTCCTCTTTAACAAGCAAAAACCTTCATCATCAGAAATACGATCATCTTCTCAACACCAAGACTCTAACATAGAAGTACCACATCATACAGGAAATCCTCAACAAGAACCCACATGCACGGACACAGCAGCACCAAACCATTAGCAAGGCCCAGTAGCAACCAGGCACAACACCTTCAGAGCACAAGGAGGCAACAGATTAAGGAAAAACAGAGCATAATCACAAACTTTAACCACCAAAATAGAACCAAGGCAAGCCCCTGCCCACACCAGGACAGCAGCCACCAACATCCTTCACACCAAAGACAGAACAGAGACCAAACCACCACTAAATCTCAGGATAGAAGCAACTAACATCTTGATTAATAATCATCCACAACTGAAGAGGATTTTTGTACTTGTCTTCATGGACTCTCAGGTTCCTTTCAACCCAAGAGTGATAAAAAATAAGACTCATAACACATTTCAACCTCAGGTCAGTAATATGTTCAACATGATTCCAAGATTTAATCATAGGAGCACTCACAAGAGTCTAGAGCTTCTCAATGTATTCGCAATAAAAAAGAAGGTGATTAGTATCTTCATAACCATTAAGACAAAGATAACATCTAGAAGCTAAACAAATCCCCCTTCTTCTTGAGTAATCAGAGGTGGGCAGTTTATTATGCATGGATTTCCACAAATGAAACATAGCATGCTTATGAGTTTTAATCTTCCAAATCCACTTGAAATTAGATCTGCAGTTAATCTTTAGCCTTATAGAATTCCAGACATCATAAAGATTGACCTTCCTTTTCCCTTCAAACAAAATAGTATCCTTCTGCCCCTGATAGATACCAACATCCTTGACAGCATTAAGGATATCCTCCTGACCACGATTATTATCTTTAGGCATTCTCCAAACACCATTATGAATCAAAACATTAAGATGAGAATCCCAAGAAATCCCAGACCTGATAATACAATCTCTTCCCACAAGATACTCAAGAAACTGAGAGTGACACCAAGGATCTTGCCACAGCATAAAGGAACTACCATCACCCACATAGAACTTGATGTGATTTTTTAGCTCGTCTCTAACACGAATAAGATTATTGATCATCCAAGAATAGTTTGGAGACTCCTTAATAAACCAGAAGGACTATCTTCTTAAATACTTCTCAGAAATCCATTTAACCCATAAAGTGTCTTTCTTGCTAGCTATATCCCATGCATTAATAACAAGACAAGCTTTAGCAACATCTTTAGGCTTCTTAATACCTAAACCACCGTCTTCTTTAGGCTCAGTAATAACATCCCACTTAATCAGATGAAGATTCTTTTTAGACTCAGTTTCACCCCACAGGAAATCACGACAAAGCCTGTCAATATGATCCAAGATAGAACTTGGAATAGGGAAAGAGAACAGCCAATAGAGATGCATATTAGCAAGAGTACATTTAATCAACTCCAATCTAGCAGCATTAGACAAAAGCTTATATTTCCAAGAGTCCAATCTGGCCTTAAATTTGTCAATCAGAGAACCACAAAGTCTTTTAGACAACTTCCATGAAAAGAGAGGCAGACCAAGATATTTAGAGGGAAAACTACCCTCTTTGATCTTCATAATATCAACAATAGGAACTTTATCAGTATTTTTGCTAAAGATGATAGAGGTCTTATCAAAGTTAACACAAAGGCCAGACATTTCAGCAAAAGACTCCAAGGAAGATTTAATAGCACAAGCATCCCTATTAGTAGCTTTGGAAAAAATCATGAGGTCGTCCACAAAGATAAGATGAGATCTTTTCAAATTCTTTGAAGCAGCAATAGGTTCAAGATCACCACACATAACCATCTTTTTAAAAAGCTCAGAAAAACCTTGCATACAAAAAACAAAAAGATAAGGAGCAATAGGATCACCCTATCTCACCCCATTGGCAGGTATAAAGGCATCTGAAGGCTCACCATTAATAATGACCTGGTAAGAAGTAGAGGAAAAAATTTCTCTAATCCAATTAATCCAAATAGAAGGGAAACCCATTTTGAACATGATAGAGAAAATGAAGGACCATTTGATAGAATCATAGGCTTTCGAAATATCAGCCTGAATACACATTCTAGGCTGCAAATTAGCCTTCTTAAAATCACTTAGCATTTCATTGGTGAGCAAGGTAGCATCTTTAATACTCCTATCCTTAACGAAGGCACACTGAGAATCATCAATAATGAAAGGCAACACATCTTGGATCCGATTAGCAAGAATTTTAGAGATGATCTTGTAGAAGGTATTACATAAAGCAATAGGTCTCCAGTTCTTGATGTCCGACGAATCAGTACCTTTAGGAATAAGAGTCAAGAAGGTTCTATTAGCTTCCTTCAACATCTTACCATTAGAGAAGAACTCAAACACAGCATTACAAACATCATCTCCAATAATATCCCAACATTTCTTGTAAAAGAAATAATTAAAACCATCAGGACCAGGAGCCTTATCAACTTTAAGATTTTTAATAACCTCCTGAACTTCATTTCTAGTGACTCTTGAAATGAGAGCATTCTTTTGATGAATAGATAAAGTGCTGCCAAGTCACTCACCATGCCAAACCCCAACATAGTTCGACTTATTATTAAAGATCTTGGAATAGAAATCAGTATTAGAATGTTTAATAGCAGCATTATCATAAGACACCTCACCATCAATGAGAAGCGTCCTGATAGAATTAGACTGTCTTCTCACCTTCATGGAAGCATAGAAAAAGGAAGTGTTAGAATCACCTTCTTTAAGCCAAGTAACTCTCGACTTTTGCTTATAAAGAGACTCTTGAGCAGCAGCATGATGATAAGCTTCAAGTCTAAGCTTCTTAGCAGTAGCCCTTAAGTCTTCATTAAGCGGATCCAGGTCAGCTTCCAACTGAGCTTGGTTGGCTTTGAATTTAGCAATCTTAACATTATCATTAATATCACCATAGATTTCCTTGTTCCAACAAACAAGATTCTTCTTGAGATTTTCCAATTTCCTGTAAAGCTTAAACATAGCATACCCAGAGGGGTCAACATCCCAAGATCTTCTAACAACAGACATAAAACCATCGTGGTTATCCCAAGAATTAATAAACCTGAAAGGAGACTTAACTTTCTTAGGTTCACCAATTCTAACAACAATCTTTCTATGGTCACTAATAATATTAGATACCACTTCACCAAAGAAATCCAGATTAGCATTAAGGAAGTCAGAGTTATAAAAAACTCTATCAATTCTAGACATAACGAAATGACTTCCATCCAACCTGTTATCCCAAGTATATAAAGGGCCTTGAAGATTCATTTCAAAGAGATTGCAATTCAAAATGCACTCATTAAAATCATCCATAGACTTCTTAGATGGCATTTTCTTACTGATCCTTTCACTATTTTTACGCACACAGTTAAAGTCACCCAAGACTATCCAGGGCTTGTCAACAAGAGGACTGAAAGAGGTAATAGAGGACCACAGTCTTTCCCTATCAAAATCAGGATTGTGACCATAAACAACAGATAAAAAGAACTGAGATTGATCAACAGTAACTTCCATATGAAGAACTTGATCATTTTCAAAAATACTGGTAACATCACAGTCATTAGCATTCCAAAGAACAACAATCCTCCCAAGAACATGAGACTTATGATTCGAAATCCAGCTATAGTCAGGAAAATACTTATTAACAAAAGCAGAAATCCTACGAGGTCTAATCTTTGTTTCAATTAGGACGACGATACTATTATTCGCCTTCCTTATTTCTCCTTGGATATCCTGGATTTTGTTACTGATACCACGGACATTCCAAGAAGAAATGGATAAAGAGAAGGTCATTTAATCACTTGGGCTGTTGAGCTGTCAGCCTCAGCTTCATCAGAAATAGAACAAAGTTCATCAACTTGAGCTAATATAGGAGAGAAATTCGATTCAGAGATTCTATGATATATGCCCGAATTTTGTTTAGGCTGGTGCTCAGGTGGAAAAATATTCCGTCTTCTATCACTGGATTCAGTTGGCGGAGCACTAGTGTTCAGGTTCACTGGAGAAATGCTTAGAAAAGTCTGTGTAATGACAGGAGTAGACGGAACTGAGCCTCCATTACTACCAAAATATGTGGACGATTCAAACCCTTCATTAACTAACTTAGATAAGCCTTCATCTTCAGTGGCTTCAACCATCTTCTTAACAGCAGCTTTCTTGCGCTGAATCTCCACTTCATCCAAGACTTCCTCAATGATGTACCCAAGCTCCTCGTTTGTCTTGGCTCTAGGAGAAGAGTCTGTCTAAGGACCTGCAACAGATTTCTTAATCTCCCATACCTTCTTCATTCTAGTTCTTGCCATCTCCTTATGTCTTTTCTCATTCAGAGTAGGTCGACAATCACCATGGCCCAGAAACCCACACCTGCTGCATCTATGTGGGATCCATTCATAGCTTAGCTCAATAGTGTGTTCCTGACCTGTATCACTTAACAATGTTAAGGACTTTGGATACTTGGCATCATACTTCATTAGGACTTGAATTCTCGCCATGTCCAGACGTTTAAAGTTGACAGTAGAATCAACCGTCTTCACTGGATGACCCAGAAAGGATCCAATCCTGTTAAACGTCCTCGAATCCCATAATTCCATCGGCAGCTTCTTAACATCCACCCAGACAGGTACTTCAGAAAAAACGGCTCTAGTTTGTACCTCTCCAAGCGACCACTTCTTAAGAATAACCGACCTCCCAAGGACAGTCCACTCACCATCCATGGCAGTCTTCAGATCCTCTAATTTCTCAAATCTTATTAGAAAGAATCCTTCGCCCATATCAAAAACCTCAAATCGATCTCGAGTTTTCCAGACAGCATCAAAGTGATCCGCAAGGGTGCAGATCTCAGGCCAAAAATCAATAACATACCCGATCAAGAACTTGCTCCATTTGTTCACATTTTCCTCCACCTCTTTGCTTGGGTACAGTATCTTGCCATCCACAGTAAGAACCTCCACCCTATTCAGCTTTGCAGTGCTCCCGGTAGGAATGGGCTTCAGACTCCCCCACTGTATCGGCGAATTAACTATAGCTAGATCTGCAATGCTAGCTGCAAGGAGGGGGACAGATGGATCAATACCTCCTCCACTCCCACTGGGATCCAAACCATCAGGAAAAACTGAGGAAGAAGAACGGTTGGATACCGGCGCCTTCAGAGTCACCACAACAGAAACACGGGAAGCCATCTTCAGAGTCTCTTGAATTGTAATTATACTTTCTTCTTCTTCTTTCTCATATATATATATATATATTATATACACACATCATTTTACTTATAGATATCATCTTTTTTAAGAATAGCATGAAAAACTACAGAAGAGTTTGACTTTTAAATAAATGAAAGAGTTCTCTCTTAATATACATCGAGTACAACTTATTACAAACTTTTGTCTTTTCTCATTTTCTCATTACCAAGATTCAGAGGAAGGATAGTAGACCATCTAACTATATCTATTGAGACCTCATCTGGTCCATTACTAATGAAAGATAGCTTCTGACTCCTCTTATAGAGATGGTCCATTTCCTAAAAAATGTTTTAGTAGGTCGATGAGCTACTGGTTCAGTGCATAGGTAACCATGATAAAGTAGTTGGGAGGGATTTACCATTTAGAATGCAAAGCAAGATAAACAAGGTAATTGAAAACAATCAAATCTTTCTAAAATAGAATGAGTATGAATAATAGAGGTAACCATGATAAAGTAGTTGGGAGGGATTTACCATTTAGAATGCGAAGCAAGATAAACAAGGTAATTGAAAACAATCAAATATTTCTAAAATAGAATGAGTATGAATAATAGTTAATCAGACTAAATCACTACTAGTTCATTTGGTTATTTAGTTTATTTATTAAATTCCCTATACCCACATGAGGTGTACTAGAACATGTGAAAATACCACAAAAAGCTAAGATCTTATTGTACAAGACTTAGAAGAATGCATGAGATTCTAAGTCTAAAATCTCTTGAAACTCTGTCCGCAGTGGGCCTTGCAATGTCTGGTTCTTGGGGGCTAATGGCAGTGGCCTAATATCTAGAATTATCCTGTAAACATGGGTACTCAGGTGGAAAGTCAAACACTTGCTATCTGTGCATTATTTATTCCACGAGGACTAACCAACTGACGAGTATTAGTGGTATCACTGACATTTACAATTAGTATTGAGTACCACACTATTATAAGGAGTATGGCCTAGACCCTACACCCTTATCTGGTATGATCCGACTATCTTGATTTGGACTTATCCTCCAGTCAGGAAGCATATTTCCTCCTCATACAATAGGCCTCATGTGAAGGATTCTATAGTGTTTGGGACATTTAGGACAAATAATAAAAATATGTCCTGAAATAGCACCAAAGCCATCTTAATTCCCGAAATAGCCCACTTTCTAGGGAAAGTGCCAACACTTTTGACGCTTTACTATTTCTGGGACCAAAAGTGCCAAAAACACGGCTTTTTTAGTTGAAAGCGCCCAAAACTAGGCATTTTCAGCTAAAAGCGCCAAAAATTAGGGTTTTCAGGTGAAAGCGCCAAATAGTAGCGTAACTCACTAGGCGACGGTCGGGATCCACAGCCGGAATGGTAATTGAGCACATTGTTGACTGCGAAGAGCTCAGAGCTAACTGAGTTGTAGCTGGCTGACTGAGAGGTGCCGTGTCCATGGAATGGGCGGTTGTTGGAACAGAACGACCCAGCACAAACAAAGGGATCAGAGGCTCCGTCTCCACGGAACGGGCAGGTGCTTCGGAGCTCAGCGGGGGAGCACTTGTAGTACCCTAAACCTATGATCCCAAACTTGTTGTAGACGAAGTACGAGATGGAGTTGATGAAACTACTACGGGCCCATAGACCTCCCTCGTGACACTCCCTACTCTCCTTTGGGCTTCGCGATCGTCAGCGGTGACTTCATACTTTACTTGATGATCGGTCCTTACCGTGGCGGAGCTCGGACGTCGTGAACCTGCGGCTACCTCCTGCTGCTGTTGCTGGAGTAGCGAGGTTGATGGCGTCGTATTCGAGGCAGAAGAACTCACAGGGTGAGGGATGGGATCCCCATCCCAAATGGTACTTGAGCATGTCATTGACTGCGAAGAGCTCAGAGCTAGCTGAGCTGCGGTTGGCTGACGGAGAGGCACTGTGTTTGTGGGACGCGAAGTGCTCAGAGGTAAATGAGCTACTGCAGGTGGACGAGTGGAGATCATAAGCTTTGTATCCGTGGGACATGCGGTTGGTCGATCAAAAGAAAGTGGCCTGTAGATATTGGTTGTAAACGACTGAGGTTGGCGCTGTGCCAGAACGCTGGCGTTGGGGTTTATGTCATGGTGATCGGCACGCCTACTATTTGGCACTTTCACCTGAAATGCCTAATTTTTGGTGCTTTTACCTGAAAACGCCTAGTTTTGGGCGCTTCAACTGAAAACGCCATGTTTTTGGCACTTTTGGCCCCAGAAACAGTAAAATGCCAAAAGTGTTGGCGCTTTCCCTAAAAAGTGGGCTATTTCAGGAATTAAGATGGCTTTGGTTCTATTTCAGTACATATTTTTATTAAAGTGTGCTATTTTGGTTTTTTGTCCAGACATTTATTATCTAATAATATTTAACTTGTCCAGACAATATCCTTAACATTGTTAATATTACCCTATCTTTGACAACTGACCATTTAACATTAATCACCACAACTATCTGCAAATAAAAATGATCAAATTTCTCTCAAATCATAATGCAATTGTTTAGATCTAGAATTAAGGAAAAACTGAGGCTTTTAGTACCTCTAAATCTACCATTCCATTCACCATATTGTGTAGTATTTCATACAATAATTGCATGCAACAACATCATATCACATATCATGTTGAATAATTTATTTTTCCTACTAAAAACACTAAGTCAACATAATAAACTCATGATATCAATAACTGAGTAAAAATCAACACAGTAATATGAGTATTTTAGGCTTGTTTGCTATAATTCAAGGTTATAAAGTGATTTTCCTCTCACTTGGATGTGGTTCTAGCTTACTAATCTTATACTTATACTTGGATAGGTCATTTTCTACTCCACTAAGCTTGGGTTCAGACTCTAAGCTTCAAGAAACAACTTCTATCAGCCTCACGCTGGTCTAGTAGACCTAAACAAAGTGTTCTGGAGGTAGGAGATAAAGGAAGAAGGTTAAGAAAAACCATTGTTTGATGAATCAGAGTGTTACAAGCAATGGAACACGAAAAGAAGAAGGGATATACAATTATAACCTACATACCAAGGTTGATCTATGCTGAAACTATTATTTTCTCTCATTCTCCACATTCTTACCCAAAGATCATCCTAATAGCCACCTTCTAGTTCATTTTATGGGTGGTTTAAGGAGTTGATGATGTAAAGGTTCAAAAAACAAATTAAACAATACAAATTTCAATATATTTCTATATATGTATATATAGAAAACGTTATGGCCATTTTTGTGATTTATTGTGTTCGGAGGTGATGCAACTCAAAACTATCAATTTGTGAGTCTGTCGAGCCATTGGTTTGTAAGTCTATAAAATGTTTAGTTTTTGAACCTTTGGTCTATTGAGCATTTTCTTGTTGAACCATTGGTCTACCAAACCTTTGGTTTGCGAGTTTGTCAAGCCTTCAGTTTTTGAACCATCATCCTGTCAAGTCTTTGGTTTATTAGTATCATAAGCGTTTGATCATTGAACCATCAGTCTGCCAAGCCTTTGGTAATCAAGTTCGCCGAGCCTTTGGTTGTCAAACCTTTGGTGTACCAAGCCTTCAATTTGTGATTCAGTCTATCCTTCTATTTATGAGTTTTTCGAGAGATCAGTTTGTGAGTCTGCTTAGCCTTTGGTCTGTGAGTCTTCTGAGCCATCAATTTGTGAGTCTGTCGAGCCATCAATTTTTGAGTCTACCTAGCCATCAATTTGCGAGTCTTCCTAGTGGTATTTTTATGTGAAAACCAAATGTGCCATCTCTCTCTCATTTTAACTTTTATTTGGTTCATTATTCATTGGGTACATAAATGAATTCTCTATCATTCTACAATCAAATTTTTATAAAAAAATATAAATTAATAATTTATTTGTTGATTAATTCCTTAAATGTCTATAAAGTCCTTACACATACATGTGTGGGCTATTACTATATTAACTAGGGATAAAACCTTGATTTATTCACAATATATATATATATATTTATATTTATCAAAGATCAAGTTTAAGATGAACCAAAATATAAATCAACAATTAATAATGCAAAGTATTAATAAAGGTGTAATTAACAACATAAATAACTTAAACACTCAAATAACCAGTAAAGCAAGGTAGGGTTGTCACATAACGCTTCACCATATAAGTGATGTTTAGACATCTGAGTCAAGTGATAAAAGTGTGTAGTGCATGTCAACAAGCAAAGAATCATGATATTAATGTAAAACATATTGAGTACAAATTGCAAAATAGTAGGAATAACTTACACAAAAAAGTTTCCTTAACATTCAAAATTTTGAAAACTATTGTTGGTAAGATTTAAACTAAAATGCGATTAAATTAGATTCCCCTCAACCCAAGTAGTTAGTGTTGAGCTTACATTTTATGTGGGGAAAGCATTAATGATAAGAGAAGAAAATGAGAATGTACAAGAAGGTAGATGATAATTGTGGGAAAGAAGAGGAAGTATCACACATCCTGCTTTTCTTTTAACAACTAGTGCATCAAAAGATAAGATAATACCTTTTCAATTGTATTATGCCCAAAAGCTTACAACAATAAGCGTTCTTATACCATTTTAAGCAACTTCTAATGCAAAATTTCAACTCTAAATTATTTGTATATAATTTTCTACTAACACATGGGGACTTTTTATAAATCTTAAATAAATAATATCTTACTAACACGTAGTAGCAATCCGTTGTATATCACATTAAGCATTAATGACCCAGGACAATTCATCATATACCTTATCATTTTAGATCTGAGAAAAGAACTAGAATGTCTCTCATGTGCCATATATCTTGACATGAATGAGTCAACATAAAAATAAAATCTAAAACCTAATAAGTTCCATCTAGAAGCTAAGAATGAGGCAAGATACAGGATAGAGATTGAATAAATAGACTTGTAGGCTCTAACTATATGAAATGAGATTTTTTTCAACAATAATATGAGAAGAAAAAGAACAAACTGTGAACAAGAATCTTTAACATCATCATCCCAACAACATGTATCATCCTTTTTCTACAAATGATAGGAATCACCATAAAGAATTAGAAGGCCTGAAAGATAGAAAGTGTAATATGAAATTACATTGTATGTTGGGGAATAAGAAAAAAAAGCAAACCTTACATTTTCCTTATTCCTTTTCTAACAAGTATTGTTATTGTTATTTCCGATGGTGGCATATGTAAAAGAGTCAAGATGCCTTCAATTAGACTAATAATGATCGGGAAATGGTGTGTCTGATGTAGAAATAAGCATACCAAGTCCTCTTCCTATATTTTGTAGCTCACATTTTAACTAATAAAATTGAAACTATAGCATCCATACAAGGATAAGATAGTCTATCTTGCATCTTTGTCCTTTCTAAAAGTGGAACTTCACTCCTCGTCACGTTCTCAATGAGCAACACATATGATAATTGAAGTGCAGGAGAAGCTCATCTTCGATGACTATACAAGGTATGCCAATCTTTTTACCCATTATAAGGAAGGGTACTTTAGCCAGGGCGTCATTTCGAAGGATTGCATGTAGCTCCCTCTTTGACTTGGTAGAGTTTCCTTTATGATAACCATCAACTAGATACACCATTGCATCGCTGTGTTTAAATTAAAATGATCACACCCTTTAAAAAAGTTTGTCCTACAGATGTTTTAGGGAAAAAATTGAGAGTATCGTTATCAATTTTTAAAATAGGTTAGCTTGGAAAAAAGATGCTACAGAGGAAAGATCTATTCATTCTATCCTTATTCAGAATAGTTTTACTTAAATAAGCCCATAGAAGATATTCTAGGACACTTCGATACCAAGGGTTTTTTACAAGAAATCTTAATGAACATTGTAAAACAATATTAGGAGGTAACCAATTTAAAAAAAAAGTTTTTCAAACAGGGTCCTAAAAACATAGCAAGCTCATAAATGTTTACACACATTTCTCCCAACTAAAATGTTAGCAGACCAAAGTCCCAAGAAACATTGAGATGAAACACTTTCTAACCTTCTATTTTATTTTAGGGTCAAACCTACGTACACCCATTGTTACAAATTGGGGTGATGGGTTTCCTCTCTAAAATGATGGGGGAATATTGAAACATGTATAAGTCGTCAATCATTTCTATAATGGAATTGTATTACACCCATTGTTGACTAATAAAACTAAGCATTGGCTATGTAGATGTCAGTAGTACTCCCATCAAACCATATTACAAGGGGAAACAACAATTTATACATGTCCTAATAATCCAAAGAAAATGCCTAATAATCTCAATAGTATTACCTACTAACCTTGAATATTCAAGTTTTTATTGTAATGAAAACTCTTCCATATACTATAATCCAGGAACATAACTCATCATTGAATCATTAAGACAAGGAGAAATAAATAAGTGGTCCACATTTTATTGTTTGTATTCTATGAATCAATTCTAAACACTATGTTGTATATAGAATCAACCACTATAGACACACACCTTTTCTTTTCCAAGGGCCATCTTGGTAGATATATACTTATAGGGTAAACAACCAGAAAAAAAATGAAAATGTGGAGCTTGTAGATCACAACTGGTGAAACAAGCTCATCTTCCCATGTTGATAAAACACAACCAAATTGTAAATGAAAAACATCAATTTTGGGAGTCAACAATAAATTATGATAAGTACTCCTTGAATTGGAAATTTATGGATTTGTAGGGATTTGTACTGCATAAGAAATTTTAGATCTATAGGGATATATTCCATCATCAATTTGGAAGAATACACGTGCCCAACACGTGCATGCCTTTGTCTAATCCATCTCACTAGATTGGCTAGATGATCTTGGACGTTAAACATGTTGCCATCCCTCTTCAGTCCTAACAACTAAAATTACTATCACTTAACCAGCTACAATGGATTGTTTCTCAATAGTTTCTTTAAGAAACAGGAGCTGATGTTTATACCAGTGGCATAATTTGTGGTTCAAATGCATATTTATTATTTTTTATCCTCCTTTCTATGAGTAGGCTCAATTTTTTTGTGGTTCTTTATGGGAAACCTTATATAGATTCTCACTTGCTTATGCATTAGTACTCGCAAAATTTAAGTTTTGGGTAAAGGATCCCTTGACCTGAGAATGAATTATCAAATGACTACAACTAATAAGTTAGAACTTCTTTTGTGATCAAATAAAAAGTAGATAAATTATTCTACTTACTTTAATCAAATACTACATTTGATTTTGTGATCTACTAAATATTAAAAACCAAACATGATTACTTATAAGTTACAGTCACGTCATATTGTTGCATTAGGTTGTCTCGATACCTATATTCTTAGTTCCTAACTATGAAGTTGTGTCCTCCACCATAATCACATAATACATGGAAAAGTAGTCAATAAGAGTACAAAAGGCTGGCCCTAGTCTCACTAATGTTGTAAGAGAATTTTTTATTCTCATACAACCAGATACAGATAAGTTGTTACACCAATACTTGATTAAAATAATTTTTAAAGCCATATAAGACTTCCACATATGGCTAGGAGACAACCAGTGACCATCGGATAAATATGACACCCCGCCATCACATAGACAATGAGATGACATGCGAAAATGTGTGGAACCATATATTACTGAAAACACGGGTTAATTAAAACTGATTGCGAAAACATACATACAGAACATTTGCAACCAGGCCCTACAAGAAGATCAGATCATATATAGATATATTCAAGATCACCTGCCAAATATGTTCACATCTTAAAGCCACCCACTGTCGCAACAACGTATATTAGTTCATCATCTGTTTATACATACATAACATGCCACGTACGGCCAGCAACAGGATATGCAAAAGTTACAACAGTTAAACATCATGAAATGTCGTCAAAACACTTCCAAGGACCTCAGAGTACATGGATGACTCTAGGACTCTACTACAAAACCACAAAAACAGCAGTATGTCCATCTCTTGCCTTCTACTGCTCTTCTTGCTGCTCGGCCGCAACCTCACGACCACCACCACGTCTAGAGCGATCACCTAAAAAGGGTGTAAACTAGAGGGGTGAGACACATAGTCCCAACAAGAAACATAACTCCCCACCACAACTATAAAACCTCAATGGTTTAAAGCAGATAACAACAAATAACTGAATAAGTGTATAACAAGAGCAGCCACTGAGCAAAGCTATTATTACCATCCAGCTTACCAAGATATATCGGAGGTATATTACCAAGTATTCCTTTATGGAACATGATTGACAAGATAAGCTTTATAAGAATTTATCACAAGATATAAGGATCGTACACGTATCTACAAGGTGTAACTAGATCATCTATGCAAGCAAGGCCTCAATCAATGTTCCGTGTTTTGCTCTAAGCAGGATGTATTTCTTCGATTGGAATACATTTTGTTATTCCCTGAGGAAGTGATCCTTCCCTGCTCAAATCCAACCATTAGCTGCAAAGCCCAATCCGGTTCCATACAAGGTCTAAGGAGATCCGGACTCCATGACCTCACTTTCTAGTGGTCAGTACACGAATCATCAAGCAAAACTGCAGTCTTATGCTTATAGGCCTCAGTCTCTGGGTTAGCTCCGCAAGCTACCCATCTCTAGCTCACCTCATCATAGGTGCTAATATATACATCCAAGTCATGAACGCATCATGCTCATCATCACACATCCTGAGCCATGGGTATGTTCACCATGCTCCATACATCTCGAGTCTGCAACCACAGTTGCACTCAACCCTTCTATTTTAGGCTAGGGGAAACCTCACATATTCAACAATATGCGCTCCAGGTAATCCCGCAGGATAAACCTGTTTCACCATCACCAATTACTGACGGTAATGGGTCTATGGCCAGGGCAAACTACATGATATGTTTATCTATCGTTGATTAGTATATTTTAAGCCAATTGTTAAGGAAAAATAAGGTATAAACATAGCCTTATAGAATTACATCACTGTTGCCATCAACATACTATCTTGGGACCTCAATCCCTCATGATATCAACCATTGCCTCTCAAGGCATCACAAATATGCATCAGCATTTTGGGAACGCATCCCTTATCTCATCATCAGAGGATAACACCTCTACTAGGCACTCAGCCTTATATCATGTAACATACTGCATGTCAGGGTCTTTCCTACAATTTACCCATTGTTTGATCTTTTCTTTGCCTTCTAGTCCTTTTGGACCAATTTCATAAATTTCCCTTGTTTTATATTCTTTTTGGACTCCTTGTGCAATTTGAGCACAATTCAAGATTTAAATTACATTTTTCCCTCATTTATATAAATAAAGGGGTATTTGCAAAAATAATTCACTTAATGTAATAATTGAGGACTAATAATGCAAAATAAAGTTTTATGAGTGATATAAGTAGATAATATTAATTTGGTGCTTTTTAGATAAATATATTAGCAATAATGTGTATTTAAGTTAATGTATGAGAACATTAACCTTAATTGTTTCTCTCTCCTCAAAATATGATTTTAATTCATGAAAATATGTTATTTAATTGAGAAATGATTATTGAAATCTTAATGTGCTTAATATCTCGAAATTTACTCACATGTTTCATTGAAATAAGTCTTTTCATATAACTCATTCATTTTAATATATTAATATACACTTTAATGAGCAATATATTTATTAAGGGCCATATTATGAGTAAAATGAGAATATAATTGCATAGGATTGTTCTAGACTTTAATATGAGCATGTGGTTAAAATTTGGTGGCTTTTGGAGTTGGTTTGACTCCTCAAAGCTATTTAATACGCTTTTAATATAGTGTAAATTAAAATGGTGAATAATAACCCACCTACATACCTCACTCTTCATATAGGCTAATAAAACTTGTAAATGCATGCTATTAGTGAGTGGAGCACTCTTGGACTCCAAATCTCGAATTTGGGAACCAAGGGTTGCTTATAAAAGCAACACATAATTATTTGCCCAAGCATTATATTAATATATGCTTTAATAATCAATATAATTTTTTTGGAGGCCAAAGGTTGGGTGAAACGAAAATCTAATTATATAGCATGAATCTAGACGTCATTAGCAACTTGGGGTTAAAATTTGAGGTCCTTTGGAGTTCATTTGACCTTCCAAATGTATTTAACAAGTTTTTAATATAGTGTGACATAATAGTCATTGATATAATAGCTATGCACATCATTTAAGCCAAAGTTTGGCTTAAATGCATGTCACGCATGCTTTGGCCACGCAGGTCCATTGTGGACTCAGATCCAGTGGCTCCCGTTAAGCCTGACCACGATCCAATGGCCTAGAACTCGTCTTCAAGCTCCGTCAGTTACGTGTACAGTAGGCTGCGCCTTCTCCGCTTCGATCTCCTCAGATACTTGATCATTTTGCGAGATTTATTCTCCGTTCTCTTCGTCTCCTCCTCCCAGTTCATTTGAGCCCTCACTCATCTAGCAAGGTGCGGCTTAGCCTAAATGCCAAGGGGCGCCGGCCAAGGCCTCTCACGGCCACCTCGGCTAGGCCAAAGGACACCTCTACACCTATAAATAACACCCCCACAGCTTCGTCGTCCCCCTAGCAACCTTTCTATCCACTCAATTTGGTCTGACAAAGTGTGTGAGGCCACCGATGAGGATCTTTTCACCCTGAGCTTGTGGAGCTTTTTCACGGAGCTAGGAGCGACTAGTAGCAAAATTGAACCTGTACGTACGTTCCTCGTTCAATTCCCTACGTTTCGAGTACCTATACGCTTAATTTGGTTTATAATTGTGGATTTGCCCAACTTCGCAAGTTGGGACCTCGGAGCCATGTCGCTGGCCGAAGGTAGAAGAAGGTTGAGTGGTTTTTGACTATTTTTCCCCTTCGTTCTCTTCAGTTCGCCCTTTTTATTCGCTTCCCTTTTGGTCTTTCGGCCACATAGCAATGATCTAATTTCTGATTGGTTAATCGTGTTTAATTCATAGAAAATCGCTCGAATGTTGGAGAAATGCAAATAAATAGTCGTTGGAAAGGATTTTTTGAGTAGAATCCGAATTTCCAGTTTTTGAGTCCTGTTTTCCATCCCAACTCTGATAATTAATTCAAACATCAATTTAAATGTATAAAGTGTTATAAAATGATAATTAAAGTGTTTTAACTCTATTTTTGGTAAATAAATATGTTTTATCGATCAGAATAATATTAGGAATCGTTTGGCCCTATTTCCAGACCCAAAATCCAAAGTTTTAATCCATGGTTTATAAATGTGGACATTTTACACTTGAAGTACCTTTAAGTAACCTAATACATGTGTAATGTTTGCAACTAGGGAAATATGGAATTGGTGATACAATCAGATTGGTGAATGTGATGGTAATTAATTAAAACAGGTATGTGAAGCCTGTTTTAGTATGTGACATCCAT
Source organism: Alisma plantago-aquatica (assembly GCA_963693085.1). Taxonomy (NCBI): domain Eukaryota; kingdom Viridiplantae; phylum Streptophyta; class Magnoliopsida; order Alismatales; family Alismataceae; genus Alisma; species Alisma plantago-aquatica. The sequence goes on along the minus strand of OY856414.1, from coordinate 782,898,374 downwards.
GATGAATGTGAAATCTATGTGAATGATTATTGTGCTAACAATCCTAGTCTCTCAGTTGGGTCTTTTCCAACCCCAAAATCATTATTGTGCTAGCCTTTTTATTCTCCTAAATGCATGTTTGGCTCTTTTACTTCTTTGATGAATCAATTGCATTTGTGGCTCACTTATGTGAAATATTTAATCTTGCTATAGCCTATGTTGGCTCCTTTATGTGGTTCATTCATGGTTTTTATTCCCAAATGCTATGATGCAGATGATACTTTTATATCTCTCAATACTGCCAAGTGACTATTTAAGCATGATGTATTTTAGGCCAAATGACAATGTAGTATGCATGAGTACAAACCACCCATAGGGCACTGAGGTTTTAGTCCTCCTGTCGGGCATTGGGGTTTTAGTCCCCCTGCCATTTTATATATTAGGCACTGGGGTTTTAGTCCCTCTGCCACTTTTTAGGCACTGGGGTTTTAGTCCCCCTGCCACTGGTGAGGTCCGGTAGGTGCCTCACCCTACATTGAGATGAGTTTGTGTCTTAATATATTCATGCTATGTGATTGTTATTGTGGTGATTGATTATGACAGTTTTCTCTCTCTTATTCATGTACTTGCCTCATTTCTTTTAAAATCTCTTGATGTAGAGAATCTTTTATATTTTAATGCTTTAGATTATTTAATTGTCCTATTTCTCTTGAATAACACATACCTTTATCTTTCTCTTGCTGGATGACCCCAACCATCCAGGCTAGGATCAAAGTACGCATGGAAGCTTGGTGAACCTAAGGCTAAGGATAGAACAAGAAGAAAAGGAACATATACCTTGCATGATCATAGTTGCTTTTATGTATTAAGTTGTTTTGTTTGGAGATAATATTGTCTTAGTCTAAGTCTTCCTCTAACTAGATCCTATGTTTTGTATAAAGTTGTACTTCCTTATGGAAATTTTGTAAAGTACTCTTTATACATTTTGAATAAAGTCAAGTTTTATTTCTTCCGCTGCCACACATTTGATGTACTTGTTTATCATGTTTAATAGTAGAGACTTGGTCTTTACATATCAGGTCCTCAGACCTATCAACTTGTTATTTTATTAACAAGAATTATCATCACACTGTCCTAGTCAGAGCACATATATCTCATAGATCTTACCAGGCTATGAATCCACATGAAATACTTGCATGGTTAGTATATACATAACTGAAACCATCATGGATTAATAGAATGGTCATGCTATCAAGTATAAAGAAGCATCCATGAGCATATCACACAATCTTTATCATTTATAGTATTATTATCAATCATGGGCATATATTATGCCTTATACTTATGACCATATGCATGTGTTATATCAACATGTGAAGCAACATCATAAGCTTCCAAGCTTCCTAGTTCACAACCTATCATTATATCCCATCATCATGTTTGCAGGATGCAAGGTGATTACATCATGTCACTTGTGTTATCATTAATAAAAGAGAACCATCAACTATATACATTCCGAGTTATCAGAACCCTCACCAAAACTCCTGCAACCCTCACTACAGGTATGGCGAGCAGCGCCAACCCTCACCTAAGGGTGTACCGGCTAGGGTTCCAAACCCTAAAGAAACTCACCACCATACCAACCAAACACTTCACATCCTCAAACATGCACCAAGGTTCCACTAACACTCATGGTGTCGGACAGCCATCCACGAGGTCATAACGTGCATCACTACCAAGGATATTCACCAAGGGTCTAACGTGCACCAAGCTAGGGTTAGGGTTAGGTTCCACTGTCGGGCTAACCTTCCACATGAGCCATATCGGCCAAAGGGGTGTTGCCCAAGGTGCCCCTATCATGCAACCTTCTAGCATCAACCGAGGGTTAACCCTATTGGCCAGGGTAACCGTGATGCCCAAGAAAGGTGTCGTGCATGGCCATCATCATAGGAAGAAGGTGAGCTGATCTTTTGTTGGCAATGCCTTTTGGTTGTCTTTTGGGCTTTTGTGGGTTGTTGTTTGGGCGATACCTGCAAATTATAAGCAGGAGATGTATTGGTTGGATGTTTTTGCCCACAAGAGAGGGGTGGGATGAATAAAAGATCCCTCTGGCTTAATTAAAAAAAAAATGGCCATCATCATATCGGTCAGCATCCTAGGATTGGCATGTCGGGCATGAAACCATATTGTCCAAGCTTATCAAGGATAACGGCCAAGGCCACCTAAAGACAAGGGAGTGAAACGAGCACCCTCTCTACATGGTGTGTCGTCCAAGGCTTAACCCTAAGGAGGATATCAGGCAACATCTCATCAAGGGTGTATCTCCCACCTAACAACTCCACCAATGGTATCGTCAAAGGGACCACGACGAGCACCAACTAAGATTCAACTAGGCATATCGTCCACGGATACAAGGATCACCCAAGAAAGCTTATCTACCAAGGATTACATCTCAAGGACATATCGTGCATTAAGGGTAGACCACTCATGTCACCTAGAGCAGTACTAACGCCCAAGCTTGTGTTGAGGCTTCATATCGATCAAGATGCCCATCCAGGGGTTTAGCAACCATGTCATCCAAACCCTAACTCTAGGGTGGATAAGGGATATCGAGAATCAAGGTAAAACTATCTCAACAAGGTGTATCAGGTAGGGCACTCAACAACCCATAACACCCAAGCACACATAGGTATCGGCCAAAGGTATAACCCAAGACCAGAAGGTTATCGGGTAGCACTATCCCCAAATACATATCATGCAAGACACAACCGGATAAGGTCGTCTTCAACCTCAAGCACAAGGGCACCAAACCCTAATTGATCAAGAAGGTCGGCTCACCTCTCAACAACTAAGACAGAGGGGTGTTGCACAACCTCTTTCACAAATCGGACAACCACCAGGATCCAACCTCAACATAGGTCATGAAAAGCTCACCTCTCAAATCCATGGTGAGAGGAGGGTATTTCCCAAGCAACTAGAATATAAGCTCACCTCTCAACTTAAATGAGAGAGGGGTATTGCCCACATTACTAGAGCTCAAACTCACTTCTCTAGACCAAAGAGAGAATGGAGTGTAGCTACCAAAGAAAACCTCAACTATGGTTCGGCCAAATAGGTGTAAAGGCATATAACCCATCAACAACAACAACAACAACATGCTCGTACTATCCATAAGATCAACAACATGTTCTAGAGCAAGAAACATACATGCATGGCCGATTGTCAACATATATGAAACATGCAACATAGACAAAGTAGTATAGATAGAGTTAGAAGTTATGTAACCTGCCTTAAGTAAACTGCTCAAGCTCCAAAGATCCAAGCTTCAAGTTCCTAGCTCCAAGCACACTACTTCGACCACCTCAAGAAAAGGAACAAGAAGCATAACCATCATGGCCAAAGAGTAAGCAAGATGGAGAAGGAGATGCTAAGGAGAGAGGGAAGATGCTTACCAAAGAACAAGACCCACCTAGGGTTTGGCCACCAAGATAAAGGAAGAAGAAGGGATCACCACCAAGGGAGAAGGATCGACCACCAACTTGCTCCAAAGGGTAGGTGTATCATGCACCAAGGAAGAGAGGAGAAACAAAGAGCTAAAGGGTTCCTAAGGAAGAGAAAGGCAAGGCATATATATATGGGGGTCAAGATTAGACCAAGGAAAGGTGTCACCTTACCAAGGGACACTTGTCCACACATTCCACCACCTTGCAAAACACATGCACATGCCATGCCACAACTCAACCAAGGATCGACCACATGTCCAAGCTAGGGTGACACAACCAAGGCAAGAAGGTCAACAAGGGTCAAAGGCTGACACACTACACCTCCATGGCCGATACACCCCATGGGCGATACCCCATGGCCGACACAAGGTATCCTTGCCTGATACAGGGCTCAACCAAGCAAGGCAAGACCCAAAAAAGGGAAAACAAGGCCCAAAAGAGCTCAACCAAGCCCAAGACAACTCAAGGCACAATCCCAACCCTTCCTCTCAACCCTAGAGGAATCAAAGAGAGAGAAAGACATCTCTCAAGGTGAAAAACTTTCTCTTCAACCCTATCTTAGGTTATTTTGCAAGTAGCACCCCAACTCTCAACAAAACACAAGCAAACCCTAATCACCACTAAAAGGTGATTAGAAAGCAACCAAGTACTAGGTTTAGGCAAAACAAATAGGGTAAGCCCAAAATGAAGGTCAGGGTCCTTACAAGCCATAAACCTTTAAAAAAGGATTTTATCCCCGAAATCCGAAGAGAAAAGTGAGGGATACTTCCGCCTCATCTCTTCCTTAAGCTCCCACATGGCTTCCTTAACACCACAGTGATGCCACAGAACCTTCACAAGAGCCAGGTCCTTCCTCTTCAGATTCTTTACTCTTTTGTCAAGGATCGCCACTGGACCCTCCTCGTAGGTCACGTCTTCATCAAGCTCAACCTCAACTGGCTGTATCACTGTCCCTTTTGTCAAGGATGACTTTTCTTCAGCATACTGACATGGAACACTGGATGCAACCTGTGCAACTCTGGCGGTAGATCTAACTTGTAATCTACCTTGCCAACACGTGCTCTTACCGGGTATGACCCCATATACCTGGGTGCCAGTATGCCCTTTCGGCCAAACCTTAGCACTCCTTTCCAATGTGAGACCTTGAGATACACTTTGTCTCCCACTTGGAACTCTAGAGGTCATCGACGATTGTCTGCATAAGACTTCTGTCTGTCCTGTGCTGTTTTCAACTTTTGTTGTATCACTCTGGTCTTTTCTGTTGTCTGTTGTACCAAAAGATGATTTTCACCAGACTCATACCAGCATAAAGGGGATCTGCACTTCCTTTTGTATAGAGCCTCATAAGGAGACATGTCAATGCTCCACTGGTAACTATTGTTATAAGAGAACTCTATCAAACTGAGATGCATGTCCCAACTACATAGGAACTGCAAAACACAAGCTCAGAGAAGATCCTCCAAAGTCTGAATAGTCCTTTCAGACTGTCCATCTGTCTGAGGGTGGAAAGCAGTACTGAACCTCAACTGCATTCCCAACGCTTTGTGCAACTGTTCCCAGAAATGACTTGTGAACTGAGGACCTCTGTCAGAAACTATTGTTGTTGGTACACCATGCAAACACACTATCTCGTCCACATACACCCGAGCAAGATTCTCTATTGTATACATTGTTTTTACTGGTATGAAATGAGCAGATTTTGTCAACCTATCTACTATTACCCAAATGGAATCAAGATTCCTTGCTATTTTTGGTAGACTAACTACGAAATCCATGGTTATATGATCCCATTTCGATTTGTGGTATCGACATAGGTTGCAACGTACCTACCAACTTTTGATGCTCAACTTTAACTTACTGACATACTGTGCACTTAGACACAAACTCAGCTACATCCTTCTTCAAGCCAAACCACCAATACATGTCCTTTAGATTATGATACATCTTGGTGACTCCTGGATGCATAGCATACATCGATGTGTGTGCTTCCTTGAGCACTAGATTTCTAGATTATCACCATCAGGAACCACCATCCTACCATGATAGCAAACTAGTCCATCCTCAGACTCATGAAACCCATCATGCTTTTCACTACCAAGCTCTGACCTGATCAGCTGCACTGTATCATCTGTCTACTGTGTGTCTTTGACCTGTTGTCTCAGTGTAGGCTTAACTTGCATCTGTGCCAACAGTCCTGCCAACAAGGAAACTTCCAATTGTACATTCATCTGCCGCAAGGAGACAAACATATCCCACTTATGGCATACTAAGGAACTCAATTGTGCCTTCTTTATGGAGAGAGAAGAAGACTTTCTGCTAATCACATCAGCTACCACATTTGCCTTACCAAGATGATACTCAATGGTGCAATCATAATCATTGATTAGTTCCATCCAATGACATTGTCACATATTCAGCTCACTCTGCGAAAAGATATACTTCAAGTTCTTATGATCTGTAAAGATCTGACACACTTCCCCATAAAGATAGTGTCTCCAAATATTTAACGCATGGACCACCACTGCCAACTCCAAATCATGTGTCAAATAGTTCTCCTCATGTTTCTTAAGCTGTCGTGAAGCAAAAGAAACCACATGATCTTCCTGCATCAGCACACAACCTAAGCCTTTCTTGGAAGCATCACAGAAAACAACATAGCCCCTCCCAGGCTTTGACAACACTAGCACCGGAGCACTAGTCAGCTTCTCCTTCAAACTTTAGAAAGATTGCTGACAACGATCATCCCAAACAAAAAGTACATCCTTCCTGGTCAGCTGTGTCATCGGTAACGCGATTGCACTGAAGTCCTTGATAAACCTCTGGTAGTATCCGACCAAACCCAGAAAACTACAAAATTCTATCAGCGTCTTTGGTTACTCCCAATCTGCAACTGACTCCACCTTTTTAGGGTCCACTCTGACTCCTTCTGCAGATAACACATGACCTAAGAAGGTCACTTCCTTCAACCAAAACTCACATTTGCTGAACTTGGCATACAACAGATGTTGGCGACGAAGAGTCAACGCTTGTCGAAGATGTTGTTCATGCTCTTGACTGTCCTGACTATAGATCAAGATGTCGTCTATAAAGACTACAACAAACTGATCTAGGAAGAGATGGAACACTCGGTTCATCAGGTCCATGAAAGCAGCAGGTGCATTGGTTAACCCAAACGGCATAACTACAAACTCAAAGTGACCATACCTCGTCCTAAATGCTGACTTTGGTATGTCATCCTCGTTAATCCTCAACTGATGATATCTAAACCGTAGATCGATCTTTGAGAACACTGTAGCACCACACAACTGATTGAACAAATCATCTATTCTTGGCAACGGGTACTTATTCTTGATCGTAACTTTGTTCAACTGCCGGTAATCTATGCATAGCCGCATCGACCCGTCCTTCTTCTAAACGAACAACACTGGAGCACCCCAAGGTGACATGCTCGGTCGGATGAAACCTTTCTCCAACAACTCCTGTAACTGCTTTTTCAACTCTGCCATCTCTGCTGGAGCCATCCTATACGATGTCTGCACAACTAGCTGTGTTCCTAGTACCAGATTGATCTCAAAATCAATCTCTTGGGGTGGGGGAACACCGGGAAACTCATCAGGAAACACATCTGTGAACTCTCAGACAACTGTTACCTCATCAAGGCTAGGACCTTTTGCCTTGGTATCCACAACGTGACCTAAGAAAGCCATACAACCTTGCCGCAACAACCTTTCTGCCACCATCGTTGACACTATACATGTCGGAAGAATCTTCCTATCTCCTTGGAAGATCCACTTCTCTCCATCTTCATCAAACACTGCCTTCTTGGAACCACAGTCCAAAACAACCTTATACTTCTCTAAGGTATCCATCCCAAGGATCGCATCGTATCCATGCATATCAAGTGGTATAAGGTCCACTTGTATCTTGTGTCCCGAAAAAGATAGAATACAGGATGGACACACTTCTTGAAGCATCGAGGAACCATCAAGAGGGGTTTCTCACAACAGGCTATCTTTCTTACAACTAATAGGTAAAGGACAACTATCAAGCATACTATGTGCAATAAAAGAGTGTGTAGCACCCGGGTCGACCAAAACAGATATAAAGCAAGAAGAAGACAAATCAGAATGAAATAACTCCATCTGACCTGTCACCACTCGCGGGTTGACTATCACCATCGGGTGACTCATAGCATAGAATCGAGTCATTATTTGTTTTCCACGTCCTTTACTTCCTTGAGCAGAAGATCCCGCTTGCGATTCTTGACCGCATCCTCACCCTATGCTAGCACTATGCTGATGTCTGTCTGGTCCTTGTTGATTCTATCTCAGGTGTTGTTTTACCTCAACGTCTCTTCTTGGGCAATTTGACTTTAAATGCCCCATTCATCCACAGTGATGACATGACCTGCCTTCTGTCTGCGGTCTAGATGGCTTTGTTACTGCCACAGAAGTTGTACTATGCACCTTTGACGGTGAAGAAACATAACCTCTTCCCTTACTCGGGGACCATTGTGACGGTGCACTAGAACCTCTCATCATGGAAGGTGCTGAAAACCTTGATTTCTTAAAGCCACTAGATCTCTGTCCCTGGAACTGAGCAGACTGTTTCCTGGTCATGGACTCCCTTTTCTCCCTAACATATTGTTTAATCCTGTGGGCGGACTCCACAAACGTGGAAAACCACTCCTGATTCTCTAAAGTAGCAGTAGGTGTCGACAGTTCAGTGCTCAAACCTTTCTTAAACCGCCTGATCTGCTCATCATCTGTCGCTGCCATGTGAGGAAAAAACCTCAGCAAGTCCATGAACTTGGATTCATACTCGGTGATGCTCATCGCTCCTTGGCGTAGACGCTCAAACTGGTTGATCTTCTCCTCCAGATACGTCTTCGGAAAGTATCTTCTGACAAACTCTTATTGGAAGATCTCCCAACCGATCTCCTCACCGGGTCGCTTCTCCTCCTCGATGGCCCACCAGTGGCCACCACTGCCCTTCAGAAGGTAGACAGCGTGCTTGACTTTATCTACTTTGGGGATGTCGAGGGTCCGGAAGGCCTTCTCAAGACCTGTCAGCCACAGATCTACATCCGCTGGATCAGCCTTTCCAGCATAATCTAAAGCTCCGACTCGGCGAAGCCGCTCAAAGGTCTTCCCAATACCTAATGCTTCACCATGGGGAGCATGTGCTCTTGGTTGAGGCACTGGCAACCTCTCCACCATGTGATTCATCGTAGCCATCATCTGCCCCATAAGCTGTTGGTAGGCAGGGTTTTTGAGAATGGCTGGGTCAAGTTGTGGGACCTCAGGCACTCGATATCCATGTGCCTGCCCTTCTGCTCCATCAACTGATGCTGCATCACTGCTCTTGGCAGCATGTTCTTCATGGTTTCCAGCCATCTTTAAGCTTTATCTTCTGCTGAGGTCAGAAGGTTATTGTAAGAAAATCTGGAAAACTCACAAGAACAGACGCAAACCTAGTCCTAGATCCCTATAGACTCAGCGAACCTAGAGCTCTGATACCAAACCAACTGTTACACCCTGCCATCTCATAGAGAACGAGATGACATGTGAAAACGTGTGGAACCATATATTACCAAAAACACGGGTTAATTAAAACCGATTGCGGAAACATATGTATAGAACATTTGCAACCAGGCCCTACAAGAAGATCAGATCATATATAGATATATTCAAGATCACCTGCCAGATATGTTCACATCTTAAAGCCACCCACTATTGCAACAACGCATATTAGTTCATCACCTATTTATACATACATAACAGGTCACGTACGGCCACCAGCAGGATATACAAAAATTACAACAGCTAAACATCGTGAAACGTCGTCAAAACACTTCCAAGGACCTGATAGTACAGGGATGACTCTAGGACTCTACTACAAAACCACAAAAACAGCAGTATGTCCATCTCTTGCCTTCTACTGCTCTTCTTACTGCTCATCCGCAACCTCACGACCACCACCACGTCTAGAGCGATCACCTAAAAAGGGTGTAAACCAGCATGGTGAGACACACAGTCCCAGTGAGTAACATAACTCCCCGTCGCAACTATAAAACCTCAAAGGTTTAAAGCAGATAACAACAAATAAATGAATAAGCATATAACAAGAGTAGCATACTGAGCAAAGCTATTATTACCATCCAGCTTACCAAGATATTTGGGAGGCATATTACCAAGTATTCCATTATGGAACATGATTGACAAGATAAGCTTTATAAGAATGTATCACAAGATATAAGGATCGTACATGTATCTGCAAGGTGTAACTAGATCAACTATGCAAGAAAGGCCTCAATCAATGTTCCATGTTTTGCTCTAAGCATGATGTATTTCTTCAATTGGATTATGTTTTATTATGCCCTGAGGAAGTGAGACTTCCCTGCTCAAATCCAACCATTGGCTGCGAAGCCCAATCCGGTGCCATACAAGGTCTACGGAGATCCAGACTCCATGACTTCACTTTCTCATGGTCAGTACACAAATCATCAAGCAGGACCGCAGTCTTATGCTTATAGGCCTCAGCCTCTGGGTTAGCTCTGCAAGATACCCATCTCTATCTCACCTCATCATAGGTGCTAGTATATACATCTGAGCCATGAACACATCATGCTCATCATCACATATCCTGAGCCATGGGTATGTCCACCATGCTCCATACATCCCGAGTCTGCAGCCACAGTTGCACTCAACCCTCCTATTTTAGGCTAGGGGAAACCTCGCATATTCAACAATATGCGCTCCAGGTAATCCTGCAGGATAAACCTATTTCACCATCACCAATTACTGACGGTAATGGTTCTATGGCCAGGGCAAACTACATGATATGTTTATCTATCATTGATTAGTATATTTTAAGCCAATTGTTAAGGCAAAACAAGGTATAAACATAGCCTTATAGAGTTACATCACAGTTTCCATCAACATACTATCTTAGGACCTCAATCCCTCATGATATCAACCATTGCCTCTCAAGGCATCACAAACATGCATCATCATTCTGGGAACACATCCCTTATCTCATCATCAGAGGATAACACCTCAACTAGGCACTCAACCTTATATCAGGTCCTCAGACCTATCAACTTGTTATTTTATTTACAAGAATTATCATCACACTGTGCTAGTTAGAGCACATATATCTCATAGCTCTTACCACGCTATGAATCCACATGAAATACATGCATGGTTAGTATATACATAACTGAAACCATCATGGATTAACAGAATGATCATGCTATCAAGTATAAAGAAGCATCCATGAGCATATCACACAAGCTTTATCATTTATAGTATTATTATCAATCATGGGCATATATTATGCCTTATACTTGTAACCATATGCATGTGTTATAGCAAAATGTAAAGCAACATCATAAGCTTCCAAGCTTCCTGGTTCACAACCTATCATTATATTCCATCATCATGTTTGCAGGATGCAAGGTGATTACATCATGGCACTTTTCTTATCATTAATAAAAGAGAACCATCAACTATATACATTCCAGGTTATCAGAACCCTCACTAAAACTCCTACAACCCTCACTACAGGAATGTCGAGCAGCGCCAACCCTCACCTAATGGTGTACCGGCTAGGGTTCCAAACCCTAAAGCAACTCACCACCATACCAACCAAACATTGCACATCCTCTAACACGCACCAAGGTTCCACTAACACTCATGGTATCGGGCAGACATCCACAAGGTCATAACGTGCATCACTACCAAGGCTATCGACCAAGGGTCTAACGTGCACCAAGTTAGGGTTAGGGTTAGGTTCCACTGTCGGGCTAACCGTCCACATGAGCCGTATTGGCCAAAGGGGTGTCACCCAAGGTGCGCCTATCGTGCAACCTTATAGAATCAACTGAGGGTTAACCCTATCGGCCAGGGTAACCATGACACCCAAGAAAGGTGTCGTGCATGGCCAACATCATATCGGTTAGCATCTTAGTGTTGGCATGTCGGGCATGAAACTATATCATCCAAGCTTATCAAGGAAAATGTCCAAGGCCACCTAAAGACAAGGGAGTGCATCGAGCACCCTCTCTACATGGTGTGTCATCCAAGACGTAACCCTAAGGAGGATATCAGGAAACATCTCACCAAGGGTGTATCACCCACCTAACAACTCCACCAAGGGTATCGTCCAAGGGACCACGACGGGCACCAACTAAGCTTCAACTAGGCATATCAGCTAGGGATACAAGGATCACCCAAGCAAGCTTATCTACCAAGGATTACATCTCAAGGACATATCGTGCATTAAGGGTAGACCACTCATGTCGCCTAGAGCTACACTAACGCCCAAGCTTGTCTTGAGGCTTCATATCGATCAAGATGCCCATACAGGGGTTTAATAACCATGTCGCCCAAACCCTAACTCTAGGGTCGATAAGGGATATCGGGCACCAAGGTAAAACAATCTCAACAAGGTGTATCGGGCAGGGAATTCAACAACCCATAACGCCCAAGCACACATAGGTATCAGCCAAAGGTATAACCCAAGACCAGAAGGTTATCGGGCAGCACTATCCCCAAAGCCATATCATGCAAGACACAACCCAACAAGGTCATCTTCAACCTCAAGCACAAGGGCACCAAACCCTAATTGATCAAAAAGGTCGGATCACCTTTCAACAACTAAGAGAGAGGGGTGTTGTACAACCTCTTTCACAAATCGGGCAACCACCAGGATCCAACCTCAACACAGGTCATCAAAATCTCACCTCTGAAATCCATGGTGAGAGGAGGGTATTTCCCAAGAAACTAGAATATATGCTCACCTCTCAACTTAAATGAGAGAGGGGTATTGCCCACATTACTAGAGCTCAAACTCACTTCTCTAGACCAAAAAGAGAAAGGAGTGTTGCTACCAAAGAAAACCTCAACTATGGTTCGACCAACTAGGTGTAAAGGCATATAACCCATCAATAACAACAACAACATGCTCGTACTATCCATAAGATCAACAACATGTTCTAGAGAAAGAAACATATATGCATGGCCGATTGTCAACATATATGAAACATGCAACATAGAGAAAGTAGTATAGCTAGGGTTAGAAGTTATGTAACCCGCCTTGAGCAAACTCCTCAAGCTCCTAAGCTCCAAGCTTCAAGCTCCTAGCTCCAAGCACACTACTTCGGCCACCTCAAGAAAAGGAACAAGAAGCATAACCACCATGGATGAAGAGTAAGCAAGATGGAGAAGGAGATGCTAAGGAGATAGGGAAGATGCTTACCAAAGAACAAGACCCACCTAGGGTTCGGCCACCAAGCTAAAGGAAGAAGAAGGGATCACCACCAAGGGAGAAGGATCGGCCACCAACTTGCTCCAAAGGGTAGGTGTATCGTACACCAAGGAAGAGAGGAGCAACAAACAACTAAAGGGTTCCTAAGGAAGAGAAAGGCAAGGCATATATAGATGGGGGTCAAGGTTAGACCAAGGCAAGGTGTCACCTTACCAAGGGACACTTGTCCACATGTTCCACCACCTTGTAAAACACATGCACATGCCATGCCACAACTCAACCAAGGACAGGCCACATGTCCAAGCTAGGGTGACACAACCAAGGCAAGAAGGTCAACAAGGGTCAAAGGCTGACACACTACACCTCCATGGCCGATACACCCCATGGGCGATACCCCATGGCCGACAAAAGGCATCCTTGCCTGATACAGGGCTAACCAAGCAAGGCAAGGCCCAAACAAGGGAAAACAAGGCCCAAAAGAGCTCAACCAAGCCCAAGACAACTCAAGGCACAAGCCCAACCCTTCCTCTCAACCGTAGAGGAAGAAAAGAGAGAGAAAGACATCTCTCAAGGTGACAAACTTGCTCTTCAACCCTATCTTAGGTTATTTTGCAAGTAGCACCCCAACTCTCAACAAAGAACAAGCAAACCTTATTCACCACTAAAAGGTGATTAGCAAGCAACCAAGCACTAGGTGTAGGAAAAACAAACAGGGTAAGCCCAAAACGAAGGTTAGGGTCCTTACAATAAATATGATGAACATCATAAACCATATTCCAATAGACCTGATCCTTGTCCACACTTTCATTAAAAATGAAAACAATCAAATAAGGGACTGAATAGTTGAAGCTCAGGATGATTAAACCAAGTAACAACCTCATTATTTTGCAATTAGTAAAGAATTTCAAAGGATCATGGTACATGTATGTCGATTATAGGGTTCCCAATCATCATGTCAAAGCAATGGAAAGGGCTAATTTAAAAGATTGCATTTATGACTCACCTTGGACTTTGTGAATAACCGATGAAAGACATCTATTTTCCCTACTGATTCTGTGGGCAATGTGTATGGGTACACTAATTATAGTGAATCTTTTCGATGACCATTGCTTATATTATTTTGTTGGTTCTTTTCTTGATTTTTATAGATGAACTGTAGTCTAATATTGACTAGTTAGTTGTTTTTCAATGGTATTCCCCTCTGGGTCTCTAATGAAAAGGGAAGAAAGAAATATTGTGTTGGACCGGTAATCTCTAATCCCTTTGGTGGTATTTCTTATTTGAAGATGGTAAGTAATGTAGGAAAAGTCCAACATCCAGATATGAGTTCCACTTTAAGATCTGAGTGACAAATAACATATTAGGATATAGATATTTTATTATGTTTTAAGATTTATTATGCAATTGCTAAAGTTATATGATCAAAATTAAATGTTAGGGACTTGTAAGTTCTTAAATAGTTAGTTTCTTATTCTTGTTTTAGTTTGGTCTTGAGCGGAAATAAATAAGTTAGGGATCCTCTAATGTTATCTATATAAACTCATGCATGGGGGTATTGTCCAACGTAGTTGAATTATGAATGGAGTTCTTCTTGCAACTTGAGTTGCATTAAGTGGTATCAGAGCCTGAGATCTACACCTTAGGTCTAGATCCTAGGACCTCAAGAGACGGACGAAACCCTAGGTGCGACCCAACCTACCTATCCTCTACCGCGTGTTGGCTTCCTAAATACTAGGTCTATGAGACATATCAACTATCTACAAGATCCAAACCATAAGTGAGACACATTGATTAATTACAACCAAAAAGTTAAGATTAATCCCATCCACCCAAAAACTTCTATCCACCAATGTATAAAATAATTATTCTTCACATATAACAATATGCTACCACATAGTCCTTCACCCATCTTCTTTGTTACTTTTATAATAGATAGTGTATTCTTTCGAGTTTATGACTCAATCTTGGTACACACATTTATCCTTTCGAGTTTATGACTCAATCTTGGTACACACATAGATAATGCTAATACAAGGTTTCCCCTAAATTTTGGATGAAAAATGATAAATGAGGAGAGAGTTACAGATTTTACCACTTTTCCTAAAGTGATAGGCTAATCAATTAATCATATTAAATGTCACAATATTAATTGGATTACATTTTCATTTTTCAAGAATGTGGGTGACATGGACCGTTGGATCTGAGATCCAACGGTGCTGGACTATTCCTTGGCTTATTTGGAAGGCGAGAACCAGTGGCCAGTCCATGTTGTTTTCCAAACTGGATTGCTCATGATTGAGAGAACAGAAGGAGTTGAGATTAATCCCAACATCCTTGGGGGCACCAGATGAGGCATGTGATCCTAGGTTTGTAGTAGATTTCGGAATCCTAGAGGATTTTCCCAAGTTACTCAGAACTTGGAGCACAAACCATAGCCCAAGGCTATAAAAGGGGGACCATAGACCCCTCTAGGAGATGGTGAAGTCTCCGCAAGACTCTGTGCAACCATCATTTCCCTTCCCCATCTCCAATTGCTTTTCTAGCCATGGCCACGAAGTCGCCCATGACATGCTTCCTCCCTGAAATCCAACCTTACGGTCTCGTTGACTCTGACCACCGTTCAAGGAGAGGAAAGTGTCGTTGAGTTTGCCGGAAAGAGGAGAAGGGAAAGGACTTCTTCTATGCTAGAGGGGAGGACTAGATTTTGAAGTCAATTAGTGGGTTGACCACCAGTTCACAAATAGCAGACGGCTCGTGAGGTTGAAGAAGAGAAAACATCGAATTACCTATTTGCCCCCAGCTTGGCTCTTGAGAGGAAAGGGCGAAATGGACATTTTGTTGGGTTCGTGGGGACCAAGCCATGCCCAATGTGGTGCTAGGTGGTAGGAGACCATTGGTCCAGTCGAGTCGGTGTGGATCTAGGGATTAAAAAAAAGCGGGCCGCGTTGGTGATATGGCGACATGCCATTGGCCGAGAGGTAATTATCTTATGAAATTCGTATCTAATGATTGGTATCTCGTATATGAACAATTTATATATGAAAATTGATCAAAAAAATATGAGGGATCTACTAAAAATATAATTGAATCCTAATTCTGCTTTCAATTCAAAAAGTTGTTAAAGTTTCTATCTTTAATGCGTTCATGAATAAGAAACCCTAATTTGATTATTAAGGAAATTGGGAAAGGTCATATGGATGTTTTACGTGAATATGAACATGTTGTTAATAAGAAGGATGTTTTGAATCTAAAAGATGATCCATGTGCTTAATTGGTTAATTTAGGGTTTCATATGAATGATGTGCATTAATGGGCTTAGAAACCCTAATCTAGGTGTTAATGGTTTCTAATAAGATATATTTTGAAATCCATATTTAAGATAGAGATATTATGTTTTAAATCCAAATTGGTAATAAAGAGGCTTTAATGAAAATAGTTCAGTAATTAGGGCTTTAAACATAGAATTATTGTTTTAGGGTTTTGTTGACCTAAAAATGTAAAGTTGAGAAATAGATCTAAAGAACCCTAAGGAAACCCTAATTCGGATTAGAAACCCTAGGAAGTAATCCCAAGTCAATAAAGTAAGTTCTTGATGAGTATGTATTAAATAGGTCGTACATGCTTTTTAGGATTTTGTTCTTTTGTGTGATTGGCTTGATTGCTTGCTTGGATTTCCTGATTGGATTGGATTATGCTTATTTTCTGTGAGATCTCCAAATTGGGTATGTGGTTAATTATGAGTAATCACTTTAGTTTCCTAGCATTTTTTGACATTTGATCGATTGCATGGAAATTAACTGCTTGGATGAATTTATTTCTGCAATCTATAAAGTGACTATGATTATCACAATGTAAATATATGTATGACTTGCCCAAACCTATATACCATCTCTGGACGTAACATTTGAGAACACCAAACCCTAGAGGGAAGGTTAGATGTGGTCAAGCCCCAGAGGGAAGACCACAAAGAACTGAAAGAGGTGACCCATAAGGTACCAAGCTCAGGATGGAGAAGGTATCCTAAAGTCCCTTGCAAGGACTAAACCCTAAGAGAGGGTATCCTAGAGGATGAGAAAAAGCAATTGGGAAGTTATATTGAAAATGTAGTATTGAATTATTAACAACTATTTGATGTGTTTATGTTATTATGAAATATGTCCAAGATTTTGGTTGTCTTCACATACCTGCATATTCATTTAAACTGACTGCCATTTTGTTTTTCGGCGTTTTAGAAATATCTAAAAGTGACAACCAGTAAGGTTATATTTATGAAGATAAAGATAATATATTAAAGGAGGATTTAGATAGATAGAACTCTATAGTGGGTAGAAGTTCCAGATTCCTATTTTGGAAAGGTATGTGAAAATTAAATTTTTATCCTTCCTTAAGCTTAGTCCTTGGTAAAATTTATTAATTATTTATGATTATTTGGCAAACCATTGATCCTATTTTGGGATAATGGCTCTGACTTCTTGGACTTCCTTAATTGGGGGTTACTAGGAAGCGAGGTTGTTACAATTGGTATCAGAGCATGGTTTTCCATTTAATCTCTAATAATTGCTAAATTTTAGAAACTCTTTAGAATCCAAGGGTGTTATTATAGGATTTTCCAATGATGGAGGTGTCTAGAAAAGGATCACGATCTGGGGACTAGCATAATTTTCCTCCATCCACTAATCAGTCTATGAGGACTCCCAAATTCTGTGTGACTGCCTGGCCAAAATTAGAGGATTTGACTCAAAATAAGATACCTCTAGGTCTTATCTCATCTATCTTTTTCCCTTCTCTACCCCATTCATTGGATTACTTTAAAAGATTAGGGTTTCTCTCTCTTCACCACCTTCCTAAGTTTTGGGCTTAAGAATGATAATGACTAAGGAATCATCCACCAAATAATAAAAAGCATGTAGCAAAAATGTCATGGACATAAGTTTTGATAATAAGAAACTTAGACTAAGTTCAGTTACATGCTTAGGTTGCATGGCATGTGTTGTCGTGTCCTCAGGAGGATGATGAGGTTAGACCTTCTGGTAGGAAGATGAGGAGCGAGTTATCTTTGGTGGAAGAAGCCTCCAAGATGAGGAAGAGACCTGACACATCCTCTGAGGACGATGCTCAACCTAAAACTTTAAGCGGTGGATAAAGAAAGAGAAGACACAATGAGTGGGATATCATAGTTGATCATGCATGCACATACATGGGTTAGATTTGCATGATCTACATACAGGTATTCAACATCCATGAGAAACGTGAACCATGTGTGATTGTTTGACCCTGGTTATCTCTTGTGACCCGACCTTGGGTGGTTGTGCTTGTTGAGGGTGAGGGATCGCTCCCTCATTGAGAAGGTTAGTGGTGACCATATAGGAATCCTAACAGGTATATACGTGCAGAAAAGAGGTATCCACCTACATAGAAAAGAGTGGCAGCAAGGCTGGAAATAGGTTTTAGACCTAGGCCAGAAGGGTTATGCCTGATAGTTTATGAGATAGGCATGCAAAGCTTTGGATGATCTTGGTCGGACATAAGTTTTGATTGTACGCTTCACCCAGGTGGGGATAAATGTGTATCCTTAAGAGCTTGACCCATCTTCTAAGAGAAAACCTCCAGTGGTAGGACCAGTTGTAGGGTTAGATCTAGAGAGAGAGAGAGAGAGTGAGATGCAATGAACAAGGTTGGAGACCTTGACTCCAAGACATGAGGAATCATGAGAGGTGGGGTATAATATGACCTGGAATAGATGGCCCTGAATAGATATATGGGGTTGCCTCATGCACGATCCTTGGAGTCTTGTTGTACCTTGGATTCCTTTAGAGGAACCAAACCCTAGAAAAGAGAAAGAGGCCTCATGAATGAACATACAGATGATATGAGTGCCTACCTTTGAGGTGTAGGAAATAGAGTTCCATAGACCCTGAAGAGGTATGGTAACAAGTTGTGAGGTCTCACATTTCCTTGTATAGGACTCTAAGGGTTGTTCACGTGGAAGAGTGTTAGGGAGTATATGCCATATCTTGTGTAGGTTTGGTTCATGGTTGAATAGTTGAGCATGTAGTTAGACAACTGATTCATAAGAGGTGAACCAAGGGTTCCTAAACCAAAGAGGGGAAGTAGCAGTACCTGGTGCACATGGTGTTCACAAGGCTGTTGGGCTCATAGGGATTGAGCACATCAACCCCCCCCCCCCCCCCCATGTAATAGAGAAAAAGGAAACCCCACTACAACTAAGGTATATGTTTGTGATGAAACCCTCACACAAGATGGTGACATGTGTATGTATGAGATTAGTCCCACCTTGAGGAATGAGGAACAAATATGATTTACCAAGGAACTTGGCATGGATTAGTAGGTTGTTTTCATGCTAGATACATGCTTAAGTAGCATGATAGGGATAAGCATATACCAGATTATGTAAACCTTGGAGGTAAGAACGTTTTGTGACCTTTGTTACTATCAAGAGATAGTTTTCTCCCATCCTGGGAAGGGCCCTTCATGTAGGATGAGCACCAACTATTGTTTAGGTTCAAGATAACCTTAAGAGGTCACTTATAATAGCTTGATGAGATAGGTGTAAGAGCATATAGTTTGAGTATGAATCTATAGACCCAAGTGTGGCCATCTCTAAGGGGCATAAGGACATGTTTCCATGGGGGTAACCTATATGGGGATAGACCGAGTTAGGTAGGTTGCCATGATTTCTATGAAGAGATGCAAGGTTAACCATGAGTGTCGAAGAGATGATGGAGATTCAGGTGAGGATTCAAGTATGATAGGTGCTTGAGTATCAACAAAGGAGCTATGAAATTTGATAAATTCCTAAGTCATTACTAAGGTCAAGTGGGGATAAGATCGATGGGAGTAGGAGTTGTGCGTTCCTTGAATACACAAGACCATAGGGTCAGGAGGTAACAACTACCTTTTCCCGAGGTCCATGGGTTGGGAGGTTGGCCACCTTCATGAGTTCATGAGGCCTATTGAGAGGCACTCCCTAGATGCATAAGGGTTAGATCATCCCAAAAGTATCGACACCCTAGAGACCTTGAGGTAATAACTAAGGATTGTAAATAAAGGGATGTTAAGATCTAGATGTGATGGAAAAGTCTTCCTATGGGTGTAGACCCATAATGGAGATGTTCATGGTGAGGAGTCATGTGAAGTATGATTCAATTTAGATTGGAAAGTGTAATGGCGATGTGTGTGGGAACCATCTCTACTCTTGGAATGGGATGAAGTATGTATTTGGACTGCAACCAAATGCTTATTTCATCTTGTTATAGGTGTGTGAGACAGGACACAACGCATGCCATATACTAAAGATAGAGGTGATATGAGATGAAACCCTTCTATGATGTTTGAGGATTGAAGGAAGTAGCACACCTTTTTTAGAGTATTTTGGATGGATGGTATGAAACCATAGATGAACTAAAGTAACCATCATATGAGAACGTACTTGTTAGGAGTACTTTGGATCCTAAGAGTTGCAGCTTGGGTTTGGTAACTGATATGATGAATGCAAGAGCTTGAAGTTTTCTTGATGCAGATAGATCTAAACCCTAGGCAAGGATGATGGGTGGAGTATATGAAGGTTTATGTTTCCACCATCACCTAGCATGTAAGGAAATTAAT
Source organism: Alisma plantago-aquatica (assembly GCA_963693085.1). Taxonomy (NCBI): domain Eukaryota; kingdom Viridiplantae; phylum Streptophyta; class Magnoliopsida; order Alismatales; family Alismataceae; genus Alisma; species Alisma plantago-aquatica. The sequence goes on along the minus strand of OY856414.1, from coordinate 782,877,996 downwards.
ATGGTAACAAATACTCTTAGATGAGACACAACTCAAGTGTACAATTGTCTTGTCTAGCTGGAAGAGAGAGCTAAATGAGGTTGCTAGGTGAACCCTATGACCATTAGAGGACTAGTCCTATGTGGCTAACATCCAGATACAACTGGACCTATTGGTCGAATTAGTGGTTACCCAATTAGCCAGACCATAGCTTGACGAGATATAGGGGTTGTTATAAGAACCTCAGATACACCTCTCAGGATAGATAGGCGGCGAAATCAACTATGAGAGTGTTTTGGGGTTTCTGAGGATCTACACTTGAGGAATCATGTCATGCAAGAAGATCATGATTGTTAGTACACCATACACCCTGGTACTACCAAGATGGTTGAGGTGTGCAGTGATATCCTGAAGGCTTAGAATGAAGAAGGATATAGAGGTGCATGCGGCTAGTTTCCATACATAACAGAGGGTGAAGGACGAACACTAGTTACCCAGTGGATTGCCATAGATAATGAAGAGTTACCAAGAGGGAATGGGAGCAGATCACCCTAGGCATTGTGGTGGGACTCCCCTGGACCAGGAGAGGTCATGATGCAATATGGGTTATTTTAGATTGCCTTACCAAGTCAACACATTCCCATGCCTAAGAGAGCACTACCAGTGTGATAGATTTGGTTGAACTATATATAATTATGAGAGAGATAGTTCAACTACATAGTGACCCAAGTTCAAATATTCTTAATTATGGCCTTAAGTTTGCTTCCATGTTGTGGAAGTAGGTACATGAAGAACTCGATACTAGATTGAAGTTTAGTGCAACATATCACCCCTGACTAATGGACAGTCAAGAGAGTATGATCCAAACTTTAGAGGGTCTAATGAGAGCATGTGTGCTCGTTCAGGGTGATACATGGTAGCAGTTCCTGCCCCTAACAAAGTTCGCTTGTTATGATAGCCACCAAATCCAGTATTGGAATGTATGAAGCTCTATATGGGAGGTTGTATCAGTCACCGCTTCGATAGGATGATGTTGGTAAGAGGACCTTATGAAGATAAGAGAAACCATAGTGTATGCAGATGAAGTCACTTTGATCGAGCAATGGCTGAGAAAGCCCAGGATCGACAGGAGTCGCGTACTGATGCGAAGCTGACTGACATGCAGTTCACTGTGGGTGAACATGTGTTTTTGTAAGATCTGACCCCTCTGAGCTATAGCTAAGAATGTTGAGTCCCCGATACATGGGTCCAGTTGAGATGGGTTGGTGGAGTTGCTTATGTTTAGTCTTAGCCCTCTGGATAACATGTTGTATGATGTGTTCCATGTGTCTGATCTTGAGCACTATATGATTTACATGAGCCATGTGCTGAGCATTGAACTTATTGAGCTTCAAGGGAGGATGACATACCCTGAGTCACCTATGAGGGTTCTAGATACCAAGGTGAAAGAACTCAGATGTAAGAATATAAGATGATAAAGGTTCTTTGGAAGCACCATGGAGAGGATGAAGCCACATGGGAGTCAATGATAGATATGGGAAAATCTGATCCTCAATTGTTCGTATGTTTGGTGAAATTTTGAGGGAAAAATTCCTATAAGAGGGGAAGGATGTTACAACCCAATTTTGGGCTTATATGGTTTGAAATGAAATTTCTCTAATAAAATGTATGGTTATGAAATTGTATGATTTAAGTGCTTTGAATGGATTTCTATGGTAATATTTCCTTTTTGCATAAATGTTTTTGTGGGCCTTATTGAGTAAAAAGCCCAATATGTTTAAAAGAGAATAATGATGAAAAGAAATCTAATAATAAGAGAAATTGAGACGATGTTAAGAATAATGTTGAATTCTCTAGAAGGCTATGTGTTTATTCATAATGGAGTGGATTTCGAATCCACATGGTTTCTTGTGATAAAAGGAATCCAAATAAAGAAATAAAAGTGAAAGTGAGAGAAAATATGAATAAACCATGCTTTAATAAGTGTTAACTTGCATGTAAAGAAAAGACCTTTCTCCTTTCAAGTTTAGGATTCGAACTTGGTACACGAGTAGATAATGCTAATACATGGTTTTCCCTAAAATTTGGATGAAAAAGGATTAACGAGGAGAGAGTTATGGATTTTGCAAGTTTTCCTAAAGTGATAGGACAATCAATTAATCCTATTAAATGTTACAACCCCAATTTTGGGTTCAATTTCTGAGAAATGTAATTTCTCATATTACAAATAATTGGACAAATAATGATGTAAATTTGTTTACAATAGCCTTGATGATTGTGTTGTGGGCTTTATTGGATATTGGGCCCAATAATAAGGAAATTCATTTAGTAAACGAATAATTGAGTTTTTGAGAAAAGAATGATGTGGAAACCTCTAGAAGGCAAATCCAAAGAGGGATTTCATGCCTCTTGGATTCCTTGGGTTCCAAGGAGTCTAAGGTTGTAGAGAAAAGCAATAAGAAAAGAAAAGATTAATAAAGTATTTCTTTCTTAAGAAAGAAATTGGAAATAATGATAAAATGTGGAAAACAAGTGAAAAGAGGTATAATTGAGTTAACCTGTGAGGAATTTCGTATCCCAAGGATTTCTAATGTTAAAGGGAATGCCAATGAGGAAAATATAAGAGAAATAAATAAATATTCTCAAAAAGAGTTATTTTAATGAGAAATAAACAAGATAGTGTGAAATAATGCATAAAGATGCATCTAGAAGGATAATAAATATCCAATAAAAAGAATTTCGAAATATTTGAGTTTCTTGGGATCCAAGGAGTCCCAATAAAAAGGAAAGAAAGAGAAAATACCAAATTGCAAAATAAAAGGATAAAAGGGATACATTATTAATGAATTTTGTGTTGTTTTCAAAAGGTGGTATCTTCTATTAAAAGAAAACATGATTTCATGACAAATAACTAAAAGGAAAGAATAAAGAGAGTAAGGATTTTCGTATTCCAAAAATATTCAAGAAATAAGGTATATCAAAGAGATGTTTAGTAGAGAGAGAAAGAGGAATTTGCTTGGTAATGAAGAAATCAAATTCCTTTTGGAAAGGGGTTGTGTTTCTTCATGGGCAAGCCATACTGGGTTTTTTTTACCCTCCCTATATAAGGGGAAGATCGTGGAAAAAGCCCAGAAGATCCCATATCTTGATTTATCCTCTTCTTCCATGATTTCTTAGAAAAACCCTAACCAAGAAAATATAGGGCGGTTTTGGGGGCTGTAGCGGCTGTGACGCAATCTTGGTGGAAGCACGAAGCAACCCTGAAGATCCGGGGTGGTCAGCCACCTTTACCTTGCTTCCATATCTGCTCACATCGTCCAGTGGACCTACAGGCTTGTGCCGCGGTGGGCGCAGCCGTCGGCCCGATTCTGACCTCCTAGGCTGCAGCTACGGACCCCCGAAGGTGCGGCGGAGGGCGGAGGAGACCAAGGGAATCGAAGTCGGTGCTCTAGGGGTGCAGGGGAGGTGAGGAAGAGACCTCTCGCGCTTCTACAGTCGGCCGCAGAGTAGGGTTCACGAGGTTGAGGGTGACCCAGGCGGGTTGGACAGTTATGCCCCTCTGGGCATTGAAGAGCCAGCCACTTAAGGAGGGGCGTTTGCGTCTTTTGGTTATGTTTCAATTTCGGCGCCTAAGCTGCAGGGAAGGAGGCGACGTGGCAACGTTTGATTGGCTCCAGTAAGTGTTTTAATGAAAAAATGATATCTTGCTATTCGTAACTCCGATAACAGCAAATAATATATGTATTTTGCTCAGAAAAACGAGAGGAATCCAATAAAATGGTATTAAAGATAGATTCCGTTCCTAATTTGCAAAAGTACTACAAGTTAATGAAAATTGCATTAAAGTTAAGTTAAAACCCCTATTTGTGATTAAAGGTTGAATCTAGAATGCTTAATGGGTTAATTGAAGTGTTAATAACATGTTGAATGATAAAGTTAGATTCGAACCTGATCTAGATGTAGAATTGCATGTTTTAGGGTTTTACCTCATATGAGAATGATCAAATAATTTAGAAACCCTAACTTAGGGTAAAGGAGGATAAAATCATATTTAATTGGAAAAATGTGAAAATATGATTATTAAATGTTGGTTCTAAGTTATTTGTATATGAAAGTCCTTAATTCTGGATCAATACCCTAAATGTAGTAATTAGGGTCTTTTCATGAATAAAAGGTAGAATTGATGGAAAAATGAGTTCATATGTTAATTAGACCCTAATGAACTTTGAATTAATGATAAATGTGTATAATGATCTTGTCATGGATTAAAGGGATAAAAATAGTAGCTTTAATGAAAAAGAAGCTTAATTGATGATTAAAGTGCCTTTAATATGGATAAAGGGTTATATGTTGATGAATAGATGAGACAATTAGGGTTTATGAGTAATGGCATAAAATCGGGGTTTAATATGGTAAAAGATGAAGGGAAACCCTAATTGCAAAATGAAACCCTAAAATGGATACAGAAACCCTAGAAAGTGAATCCAAGTTAATAAAGTAGGTTCTTGATAAAGAGTGCAATAAATAGAGTACATATTCTTTTCAAGAATAATGTGATTGTTGAATTACTTGGATTGCATGCTTGGTTGGATTTTCTTAATGCTTCTGAAATCATCAAATCAGGTATGTGGTTACGCTTATGAATATCTCGAGTTAGTTTTCTGAGATTTACCGAAGTTTTCATCGATGTCATGAATTAACTGTTAGATGATTTTAATTCATGCAAACTATAATGTGGCTATGACTATCACATAAGATATGTGCCTACTAGCTCAGATCTTGGTCCCCTCTGTGGCTTAATAGTTGACCTAGTTAATGGTTGCCAATGGGGTAGGTCCATCAGGTCATTAGATGACTTAGTAAATGGCTACCAATGGGGTAGGACCATCAAGTCATAATGAGTTAGATATTGGGCTACCTTCGGGTAGTGCCATGCAACTCTACTACCCTAGGTATTGGCTACATGTAAGGTAGGTCCATGGGGGTAAGAATCTACCCAAAGAGAGGTAGCATACAAGTCCACTGCAGGGATAGCACAGAATTATGGGATAGGAAAGGATTGAGTAGTATAGCTTAAAATGTAATCTTGATTGTTAAATGATTAATTGAATGATTACATTGTTACCATATTTGCATGATTGTTGTTTCCCCCACATACCAGCTTTGGCTGACCGACATTTTCTTTGTCGGCGTTTTAGGTACAATGAAAAGAACAAACAGTAAAGTGGCATATGTGGAATTAAATGAGAAGTAACGTGCACAGGAGGATTAGTTAGATTAGTATCTTCATGGATAGAAGTTTAGAAATCCCAGATTTTAAAAGGGAAACAAAGTTTTATTTTATACCAATTTTCAGTTTAGTTGGTAAAGTTTATTAATTGTTATTGATTATTTGTTGAACCTTTGATCCTGTTAGTTGAATAACGACTCTGACCTTCGGGTCTCCCTTAATTGGGGGTTACCGGGAGATGGGGTCATTAAATTAAATGTCACAACATTAATTGAATTAGATTTTCAGTTTTTAAGAATGTGGGTGACATGGACCATTGGATCTGGGATCCAATAGTGCTAAACTATTCCTTGCCTTATTTGGAAGGTGAGAACCAGTGGCCAGTCCCAACTGTTGTACAAACTGGATTGCTCATGATTGAGAGAACAAAAGGATTTGGGATTAATCCAAACATCTTCGGGGGCACCAGATGAGGCGAGCGATCCTAGGTTTGTAGTAGTTTCGGGAATCCTAGAGTATTTACCCAATTTACTCAGAACTTGGAGCACAAACCATAGCCCAAGGCTATAAAAGGGGGACCACAGACCCCTCTAGGAGATGGTGAAGTCTCTAAAATACTCTGTGTGACCATCGTTTCCCTTCCCCATCTCCAAGTTCTTTACTAGCCATGATCATGAAGTCTCCCACGACTTGCTTCCTCACCGAGATCCAACCGTACGGTCTCGTCGACTCCGACCACCGTTGAAGGAGAGGAAAGTGTCGTTGAGTTTGTCATAATGAGGAGAAGGTCAAGGACTTGTTCTGTGCTGGAGGGGAGGACTTGATTGCAAAGTCAACTAGTGGGTTGACTACCAGTTCACGAACAATAGACGGCTCACGAGTTTGAAGAAGAGAAAGCATTGAATTACCAATTTTCTCTCGGCCTGGCTCTTGAAAGGAAATGGCAAAAAGGACATTCGGTCGGGTTCCCGGGTGACCAAGTCAGGCCCAACATGGTGCTAGGTGGTGGGTGACCACTGGCCTAGCTGGGGTTAGTGTGGAAAGAGGGAAAATAATAAGAAAAAAAAAGAAGGCCGAGTTGTTGATGTGGTGGCATCCCATTAGCAGAGAGGAAATTATCTTATGAAATTCATATCTAATGATGGGTAGCTCGGATATGAACAAGTTATATATGAAAATTGATCAAGAAAGTATGAGGAATACACTAAAAATACAATTGAAGCCTAATTATTCTTGTAATTCAAAAAATTCTTAAAGTTGCTATCTTTAACGCTTTCATGAATAAGAAACCCTAATTTGATGATTAATGAAATCGGGAAAGGTTGTATGGATGTTTTATGGGAATATACCCTGTTGTTAATAAAAAGGATGTTTTGAATCTAAAAGATGATCCATGTTCTCACTTGGTTAATTTATGGTTTCATATGAATAATTTGCGTTAATGGCTTAGAAACCCAAATCTAGGTGTTAATGGTTTCTAATGAGATATATTTCAAAATCCATGTTTCAGACAGAGATATTATGTTTTAAAGACAAATTGGTAATAAAGAGGCTTTAATGAGAATAGTTAAGTAATTAGGGTTGAACATAGAATTACTTTTTTGGGGTTTTGTTGACTGAAAAAGGTAAAGTTGAGAAGTAGATCTAAAGAATCCTAAGAAAACCCTAATTTGGATTAGAAACCCTAGGAAGTAATCCCAACTCAACAAAGTAAGTTCTTGATGAGTGTCTCTTAAGTAAGTTGTAAATGATTTTTAGGATTTTATTCTTTTGTGTGATTGGCTTGATTGATTTCTTGGATTTCCTAATTTGATTGGATTGTGCTTATTTCCTGTGAGATCTCCATATTAGGTATGTGGTTAATTATGAGTAATCACTTTAGTTTCCTGGTATTTTTCGATGTTTGATTGATTGCATGGAAATAAACTGCTTGGATGAATTTATTTCTACAATCTATAAAGTGATTGTGATTATCACAATATAAATATATGTATGACTTGCCCGAACCTACATACCGTCTCTGGATGTAAGATTTGAGAAGACTAAGCCCTGGAGGGAAGGTCAGAGGTGGTCAATCCACAAGGGGAAGACCACAGGGAACCCAGAGAGGTGACCCATAAGGTACCAAGCTCATGATGGAGAAGGTAGCCTAAAGTCCCTTGCAAGGACTAAACCCTAACGACATGTTTGGTTTGCAAGAAAGGCCATGAGCCGAATGTGACAGATGGGATACTAAAAATCCTATCTCACGTTTGGATGTGATAGGATGCTCCAATGGAATTGTATTGAAAAGTTTCTTACTAGTAAATTAATTGTGGTTAAACTCCCCTACCGGGTAGATGATCACTACATATGTGCGTGACTGTCAAAAGATGAAACGGGAAGTAGTGTACATATGATGGTGATGTAGCAGAAAAAATAAAAAGGGATAGAAATAGTTGGATGTTCTAGTGCCTTGGCTGAAATAGAAAAATCAGCAACGACACCAACAACCACCATCCACACGACGGAAAAAAAGAACAGAAAATGATGAAGAAGAACACGATTTTCTAATTACTGTGCGGATGCAGCGGCAATATCATTCCCATGATGGACGCTGCAACAATTCTTCCTGTTAATAGATCGTAGTCGACATGACTCGGAACAATCATGGGCAAAAGAAAAATAAAGGAAGAAGGTAGCGTGAAGGAGTATGTACAGATGTGAAGATATAAGAAGGGACTTTGCCGTCAGAACCATACTTCAGGGAGGCAGAGCCGCCATGGATAGGGAAGATGGAAGACACCACTGAAACCGAAGCCGTCGATGAGGAAGATAGAAGACACCACAGATAAAGGGTATTGGAGTTGGAGCGGTGTTTTGCACAGGAGTCGGGAACCAGTTATAGGGTGTTGACGATATATATTATATACCACTCTAGCACCTAGGGGGGGTCCATAACTGGGGAGTCCTAACCGGTTGGGATTCGTTTACGGTCTGTGTACCATCCAAGTGCAAGTTTTGTGTAACCAAACACAGGATTGGATTCCAAATAGGATTTTGAGTCCTATCCCTTCATATGTACCGCAAACCAAACACGCCGTAAGAGAGGGTATTCCAAAGGATGAGAAAAAGTAGTTGGGAAGTTATATCAAAAATGTAATATTGAATTATTAACAACTATTTGATGTGTTTGTGTTGTTATGAAATATGTGCCAGATTTTGGTTGTCTCCACATACCTATGTATTCATTTAAACTGAGTGACATTTTATTTATCGACATTTTGGGAATATCTGAAAGTGACAACTAGTAAGGTGACATTTATTGTAACATCCCTGACCTGGGTTATGCGGGTAACCCTAGATGTTTTGTTTCATAAAGATAATTATATACTTGTTTTGGACTAAACTGCAAATTACCCAAGTTGAGGGGTTAACTTGCAAATGTTACATAATAAAATGTTCCTCAAGTGTTGAAGCATCATAAGAATGAAAATGATGCAGAGGTATAGCTTGTGGTAGCCTGAGCACCAAGAAAGAGCTTATTAAGCAATGTTTGTTCATTAAAACCTAGTTTTGGTATAATGTGCAGTTTACCCAAAACCTAGGGTTCAATATGCAAAATACTACTTATAGAGAGTCCCTAATGTTTCTTAGTAACAATTAGAGACAAGAAAATCAGAGGGTTGTCTCATTTGAATCTCTTTGGAGGAGAGAGAATCTTGATATTAAAATAATCAAGATTTAAACATAATTGAAACCATAATTCAATTTAATGCAAAAATAAATATATTAATGGAAGTGCCCTTCAACCAAAAGTGTGATGGTTGAATTTTCATAAGTGTGGACGTCCTTGAGCCTTGCAATGGCAACAAAATATCTAAAGTGAGTGGAGTGCCCACACATTAGTTAAAGGAAAAGTACTATCCACTAATTTTGGATATTATTATTATATTGATTAAGGTGCTTAATTTGCTTTCTTTAATTCATGGATAATGAAGAGGAATTACAAGGTGGGGGAGATGGCTTCATATGCAAGGGATTGAGGGGAGTATGTGGCACAAAGTTTGGGAGTTGAAGGAATTATTGATCACTTTCTCTCTCATTGAAATTCCCTTATATACATCCCATTTTCAACCCACATGAAAGGATTTTTTGATTCCTTTATTCTTCTCTTGCATTGGTCGAACACAAGGGAGATTAGGAGCAATAGGAGGACATGCCCCAAACTATAGGTAAGCCCCATAGTCATCTTCAACCTTGATTTCATGGTGGAGATCGAAATTCAATGCTTAATTTCTTCTTTTTCTTCATTCAATCTTCAACCTTAGGCATTCATTTCATCCTAAGACTTGAGAACAGACCTTGGATAGTTGAAAGAGCTTCATTCACCATTTAGGACGTGAACCTTGAATCTTGGATTCAAATTTGAAGGTGGGTTGTATAACTTGAACACTTAAATGTTATTATTGATTCCGTTTCTTCATTATATGTTGATTTCTCTTTCATTCCCGAACTTCCTTTTGATTAATTGATGAAATCACCACAAAGATCACAACAAATTTTGAAGGTTTGTATCTTGAAGATGATGATGTCATCTTAGCACACACCTCAATTAATATCATGAGCAAACGGTTTGCAAAGTTCATGACCAAACGGTCTCAAGACCGTTTGGTGATCAAACGGTCTCAAGACCGTTTGAGGGAAAACGGTCTCAAGACCGTTTGAGGGAAAACGGTCTCAATACCATTTGAGGTTAAATGGTCTCAAGACCGTTTGAGGTTAAACGGTCTCAAGACCGTTTGGGGTTATTTTCTGATGTGGATGATTGAAGATCTAATGGTTCAAATTGATCTAATCACAATGGTTATAGTGATGGATGATCCATTGATTTGCAAACCCTAATCGATTGATTGAGGAAACCTTAATTGAATTGGATAAATTTCCTGGTTGATGATCCAAATGGTCTCAACACCATTTGGAGTTCAAGGGTGGTGATGGATGGTTGGAGATCCAAGGGTGGTAATTTGATATACTCACAATAGTCCAATTGATGATTGATTCAATGAAGCAAACCCTAGATTGATTGAAGCTGAAACCCTAATTTAGGGTTAAATGGTTTCAAGTTGAAATGACCAAATGGTCTTAGACCATTTGAGGACCAATCGGTCTCAGACTGTTTGAGGGCCATTCAGTTTCAAACCGTTTGGGGTTAATTAATATTTAATTCAAACGGTCTCAAACCGTTTAGAGTTTTTGAGATCAAGACCGTTTGATGTTCTAACAGTCTGAAGACCGATTGAAAGTTTTGGGATCAAGACTGTTTAAGGTCTAACGGTCTCCAGACCATTTGGAGGTTTGGTCCAAGACCGTTTGAAGGTCTAAACGGTCTCAGACCGATAGGAGTTTTGGACCAAGACCGTTTGAAGGTCAAAAGTACTTCAAGACCGTTTGAAGGTCTATTTTATTCAAACCATGTAAGTAGTATTTAACCCTACGATTGTTAATGATGTTTATCAAAGATACTTACAATGGTTGTACCTTTGAGGTACTTAAGTGATTAGTACCTTTTTGAGTGGTTAACCTTTGATGCTTATGAAAGAAGTAACTCAATACACTATGATAACCATAGATGTATGTACTTGAATGAAGGGTTGACCTAATCTAACCAAGCTTGAAGTAATCAACATCCTAGAGAGGATGAGAGAGAGAGAGTAATTCATACATGTATGATAATCATGTAGTGGTTAAGCCTCAACACTTTCAACATTAATAAAATATGTACTTAGGGTATGGTCCTTGATAAAGAGATCATGAAACCCTAATCGAGATGATTGATGAGCCCTAACCCTAATTTAGGGCAATGTTAGGTGAAACCCTAATCTAGGATAATGGTGTAACCCTAATATGTGGTGATGATATGAGAAATCCCGATTCAGGGTAATATAATGAAAAACCCTAATTTAAGAGGATGCTTCATAAAACCCTAATTTCGGGTAAAGTTATATGAAAACCCTAATTTGGGGAAAAGTTATAAGAAACCTTAATTCAATATAATGATGTGTGAAACCCTAATATAGGGTGATGTCATGTGAAATGCCAACATAGGGTGATGTTATGTGAAACCCTAATATAGGGTGATTGATGAATGCATATTCATCTCTTATTTTTGCTTCATTTAGAATAATTAATTAGGAATTTTTTGTTAATTTTAGCTAATTCAAAAATAAATAGCACTTTCATCTTCTTGATATACTTTTCCTGAATTCTTATGATATTTTTCTTAATTTTCAGGAAATTATCTAAGTAATTAAATCGAGAAAATAAAAGATGAAGATATGAGGCTTTTCAAATATTCCCGCAGTGCCTGAGATACTCATCACTAAAATAGCCATATCGTTTGCGTCTAAAGGTGGAATTTCAAGATAAAGAATGGAATGAAAATAGAATTTTATTGGCTACAAAAAAGACATATTTTGCGGAAATTTTGGTGTTTATTTGGCTGCGCAATTAACCAGTGAAAGTAGCCTTACGTTTTCCCGCAGAGTCTGATTTCAGTATATACCTTTCACCAAAATTGGTATAACTCTCACATACCAAGGCGGAATTTATTGTGAAAATATGCGTTGGAAAGATAATTCAATTATATACAGGAAAAATATATTTTCGGGCCGCTTCCGAATTTTTGAATATCCCAAAAATACGCTCGAAATTGCTGTCGCGGGAAATTAATGCAAAAGGAATGCAAAGCAATCAATTGTTTCCTCTATTGATTAGATCTAGAAAGTTAGCAGCCGCCGGTGGCCATTTCTTTTGCCCTAAACCTAATGTATACCCCCCTCCTTCTCCTATAAAAGGAGGGGCACTTCCTCCTCTTTGGGCATCTTGGATTTCTCTTTGTATGGGATTCTGAAGCTTTTATTCTTGTAACCATCTTTTTTTTTAGAGAGTTGTAACCATCTTCTTATTCTACAATAAAGTAGATCTTATTTCAAGCATTGTTCTTTCATACTTGTTCTTGTCTCTTCATTCCTCTTTACTCTTAATCTTCTTTTCTCCGTTCTTTAATTCTGGAGAAAGGAACTAAGAGCTAAGCCATTTTATTGTCTCTAGTATAAGGATTAACCTCCTGATTTTGGGCTAGACTATGGCTTCAATACTTTCTTCCTCCGTCTCCCCCCTCTCCATGAGTGAATAGTTTTCTATCGAGGCAAGGGGAATAACCCCTTAGCCATGGCTTTATCGACTTTTCCTAAAAAATGATTCTAGATGGCTTTTGGGTTTGATAACTAATTGATCTATCAAAGTAATTAATTGATTTGATCAAAAGTTAATCCGGATGGATATGACCGTGGAAGTTCGGATTTAGAACAACAAACCCAATCGCATAGAAGTTTTGAAACGACCGTGGATCTTCCTCTTTTAGGATGATGAACTAAGAAGCATGAGCACCAGGATCAATGGGCTCATGTGGAGTCTATCTTTAGGGTCTGACTGGTTCTATGTAAGTGCAACTTTCCTGGAATTCCTTTTCCCAGAATTGAAATTGAGTTCCAGGAAAATGAGTTCTACGTGATTGGTTTTATGTAGATTTTTTTGGACTTGGAGACGACACTGTGACTCTTGGTCTTCTCCTCTGGCGCTCGATCCCATCAGGTAGCACTTGGAGAAGTCCCCGTGCCGCGCCAGCCACGGATCGGCCGCCCCATCTGCCGCCTTTGCCTGGCCCTGGAGCCAGAGGAGTGCATCCATGGCGTCTTCGTACGCGGCCGGGAGGCGGTGCTCGGGGGCCAGACAGTACTCCACGGACGCGACAATCGTCGGGACTGCCGCCGCCACATGGGAGCAATCGTCGTGGAAGAAAGAGGTGCCTGCGCTGTACAGGATGAAGCCACCTCCATGTATGTAGACGGTGATCGGGAGGCGCTGCGTCATGGCGATCCACAGGGTGGTGGGAATCATTGACGACATCATCTCATTTGGTCTCTTCCTCGCACCAGGCCCAACCTTCCTGAGGATCCTCAAGAAGAAGAAGAGGGCAAGAACGCGACTGGAGCGGAAGTTGTTTTCAGGTGGATTTCCTACGGAAGTCCAAAACCTCAAAGTATATATATCACAGGAATTCCAGGGAAAACTGGGGAACTCAAATTCCGGACTTCCACTGAACCAGTCACGTAAAATTGAAAAAGGAACTTGACTTTCGGTGTTTTCAGGATAAATTACACCAAACCAGTTAGAACCTTAGTGGATTTTTATTAATTCTCTTGCCTTCATTGAATCTGTCATTTTTAAGGATTAGTTTATTTTGCCTTTACTAAGCTGGTGAAAACCCCTAATGCCTCGATCTCCATCTCTTGATTTAATCACCGCATACTTTGGCTTTCTTTAATTCCTAGTCTTTTCATTCATATAGTTTTTCTTGTGCTAACAATAACCTTAAAATTTCCTTGTGCATTTTTATTCTTGTAAGTGCATTTTCATTCTTGCATTTCATACCTTAGTGTTAATTACCAACCCAAACTCGACTTTTAATTTCCATTCCAAATCTAAAAAAACACAAAAAATAATAATAAAATAGTTCTTCAAACCAATTGGGATAAAAAGAAACAATCTTAAAAGGTTGTCCTGTGGGATCGACCCTTCTATACTACCCTTAAACCCGAAAGTAAAAAAGGTTTAAATTCTAGGATTAACCATCTTAGTGATTGTAAGTGATAAGCGACACATTAAAAATTTGGCGCCGTTGCCGGGGACAACGGATTGTTTTCTCGAACCCCAAAAATCTTTTGAAAAACTTTTTTTTATTTTTTTTATGCCTTCCGAGTAACATTTCGGAAGTGTACTCCTCTTTCTGCCGAGTTTCCATTCTGGCAGTACATTTTTTTTGCACACGAATTAACTGCTTTAATTGTGCATGCGACGCCCGAACGTCGATTTTCAACCATTTGATCCGGAAATAGAAAGGACTTTTTATCGTCTAAACCGTCAAAGACTAGTGAGAATGAATGAAGAAGAAGTGGTCCGTAGGATCGACCAAGATCTCACAGCTCAAAGAGAGCTCATCCAAGCCGAACAAGCGGAAAGAGAAGTTGCTTTGCAAGCAGCCTTTAGGGCCGAACAAGAAACCATAGAAGCCGATAGGAGGGAAGCCGAAAGGAAAAAACAATTAAAAGACTTTTCTGTTCCCAAAACTGCCTATGTACAACATCCGGTCATACCCCCTGACATTATTGCTCCACAATTCGAAATCCGAACACAATGGATCACCATGATGTAAGCCAACCCCTTCTCAGGAAACAATGGGGAAAGTTGTCAAGATCATCTTCAAAGGTTCATTGACCTTTGCTCTTTGAACAAACTCCCAGATGTCTCTGAAGATGCCATCTGCCTTAAGTTGTTTAAGTATTCCCTCTCCGACCAAGCTAGTAGCTGGTACAACACCATGGAGAGCGAAGAACATGTCACAACTTGGGAAGTTCTACAAAGCAAGTTCCTTGAGAAATTTTACCCCCCGTCTCTCACCTATGAACTTAGGGGTTAAATAACTCATTTTTCTATGTCCCTAGGAGAGTCTTTAGGTGAATCCTGGAAAAGGTTCAAAGACTTACTTAGGAAGTGCCCCCACCATGATATCTCTCAAGCCCAACTGATAGAGATTTTCTATCGTGGTGTTGATGATGATACCAAGTTCTTTCTGGATTCCTCATCTGGAAGAAATTTCATGCATCAAAGTTTGACTAGCGCATGGGAGGTAGTCAAACGGGCTTCCGAGACAAGGGCTAGAAGAGGGATTGGCGGAATCCTTAAGGTAGCCAAGGTAGAAGTTAATAATGATATCCAAAGCATAGCGGAAAGCCTAAAATTAATTTCCTTAAAACAAGATCGGTTAGAGTCATCCTTGGTCACCCTTAGGGAGTCACCCTAACAACTAAAAGCCATGGATTCCCTTTATGGTATTTGCCAAGGATACGACCATACCACCCTCCACTGTCAATATCTCTACAACATGCCCATGCAACCTGGAGTAGGACAACAACCAGAAGACCTCAATTCGATTCATACAATTCCAGGACAAAGTTACTACAATCCCAACCAACCTAGAAACCACCCTGGTTTTCAATATGGGAACCCTTCAGGTGCCGAGAACTCTAACCAACTTCAACAAAGGCCTCCCTACCCTCTAGGTAACAATCGACCACCACCTGGATTCCCATACAACAATCAAAGAAATTTTGGAAATCAAGGAATTTACCATAATCGACAACTCTACCAACAATTCCAAAACTTAAACCTTCCACCCCAAAATATAAACCAACCTCAACCTCCCCAGCCGCCTCAAAATGCCCCCCTCCTCCTCCCCCAAGTCATCCTAGCCTGGCAACCATAGAACAAACCCTTGTGGCCATACAAGCCCATCAAAAGGCAACTGACGCACAGTTGGCCCGCCTATTTGCCCAACAAAAACCTCCTGTCAGGACCTTTGTAGGGCATCCTGAAAACAACCCCAAACATCCTGAACAACTCAAGGTTGTCTCTACTTGTTTAGGAAAAGTGCACGCCCTTCCCCCTCCAGAAAAATCTTCAGACCCACCTCTAGAATTCGAGGATGAGGACATGGTAGTTGTCGAACCTGAAGCTACACCCCAACCATCCGTCCCTGAAACCCCTCAAGTAGAAGATGAAGAACCAATCTACAAACCCCGACCTCCCTATCAAGCCCGCCTCAAACAAACAAGACTTGATGCCCGCTTCATGAAATTTAGGGATGCTATGAAAAAAATACATGTCAACATTCCCTTCCTTGATCCTTTGGCAGACATGCCCTCCTGGTCCAAGTACATGAAATATCTCTTGAATAGGAAGTATGTTACTAAGGAATACAAGACTGTTAAACTTTCTAGGACCACTTCAGACATTATCCTAAGTAAGATTCCAAAAAAATAGAAGGATCCAGGTTCTTTTGGAATAGGATGCTACTTGGGTGACAATGCTTGTAGAAAAGGCCTAGCAGATTTAGGAGCTAGTATATCTATCATGCCTTATAGCCTTTGCAAAAGATTAGGATTCCATGACATGTTACCCATAGCCATGACTATTCAACTGGCAGACTCATCCACAACCAAACCCATGGGAATCATCGAAGACATTCCGATTAAAGTTGGAAAAGATGCATATGTCCCATGCGATTTTGTGATCATGGACATCAAGGAAGATTTACGCTACCCTCTCATTTTTGGACGTCCCTTCTTAGCCATTGCCCGTGCCTTAATTGATGTTGAGGCCGGTACCATTTTGTTAAGGCTAGGGAAGCAAACCCTACAGTTTAGAGTGTTTGAAAGCATGAGGGGACCTAGTCTTGAGGAAGAAGTCTACCTCCTTGATTGCATTGATGAATTAAACCAACAAAGGCAAGAATGGGAATTAGTTGACGACCCCCTACGCACTGCTCTCACCATCCCCACCGAATGTGATTTTGATAATGAACCATTAAATCAACTCAAGATTCATTTGGATAACTTTGAGGAAATCCCATGTGCTGAGATTGAAGACCTTAAAATGATCTCCACCATAGAAGAACGACCTGAACCACCAAAGGCCCCAGAAATGAAGACTCTCCCCATAGGCCTGAAATATGTCTTTCTGGATGAACAACAATTATTCCATGTTATTATCAATTCTGACCTTACCATTGAACAGGAAAGCATGCTTATGGGAGAACTTAGGAAAAGGAAAATAGCTTTAGGGTACAAAATGACAGATTTAGTTGGGATAGATCAATCCATTTGCATCCACAAAATCCCAATGATTGAAAATAGTAAACCTTCCCGAGACCCGCAAAGGAAACTCAACCCAAACATGAAGGAAGTTGTTCGTCTTAAAGTAATTAAACTTTTGACTGCAGGAATCATCTACCCCATCTCTGACTCTCCTTGGGTCAGCCCTATCCAGGTCGTCCCCAAAACGGGTGGGACCACAGTCATTAGGAATGAGACGAATGAGCTCATCCCCACCCGTACCGTCACAGGGTGGAGGATGTGCATTAAATATAGGAAACTACAAAGAAACTAGGAAAGACCACTTCCCTCTTCCCTTCCTCGATCAAGTTCTTGAACTTTTAGCTCATAAACAATACTTTTGCTATTTAGATGGCTACTCGGGTTTTTATCAGATTCCCATTCATCCTGAAGACCAAGAGAAAACCACTTTCATATGCCCTTTTGGTACATATGCTTTTAGACGAATGCCCTTTGGCCTGTGCAATGCACCAGCCACTTTTCAACGATGTATGTCTGCCATTTTTTCAGGGTTAACTGAAACTGTCATGGAAGTTTTCATGGATGATTTCTCTGTCTATGGAGATAGTTTCAGTTCTTGCCTTGGGAACCTCTCCCTTGTTCTTGATAGATGCATCGAGTCACACTTAGTCCTTAATTGGGAGAAGTGTCACTTCATGGTCAAGGAGGGTATTGTTCTAGGCCATAAGGTGAGCAACCAGGGCATTGAAGTTGACCAAGCTAAGATTGAGGTCATCACCAAGCTGCCTCCCCCAACCTCAGTCAAAGACATCCAAGCCTTCTTAGGACATGCCAGTTTCTATCGGCGATTCATCCGTGATTTTTCCAAAATCACAAAACCTCTCACCAATCTTCTTCAAAAGGAGGTGCCTTTCCATTTTGATACGACATGCATGGAGAGCTTTCTATGTTTGAAAAAGGCTCTCACCACCACTCCTATCATCCGTGCTCCTTTGAAATCATGTGCGATGCTAGTGATTTTGTTGTAGGTTCCATTTTAAGACTACGAATTGAAAAAAAACACCATGTCATTTATTATGCATCCAAGACCTTATATGAGGCTCAGCGAAATTACATCGTAACTGAGAAAGAAATGCTAGCCATTGTCTATGCATTCGATAAATTTCACTCATATCTTGCTGGTTCAAAGGTAGTTGTTTACACTGATCATGCAACCATTCGCTAACTCATGACCAAGAAAGATGCCAAGCCTAGACTCATAAGATGGATTATATTATTGCAAGAATTTGATTTAGAAATCCTAGATAAAAAAGGATCTGAGAACGTCATGGCCGACCACCTCAGTAGACTTAGCTATAGCCCCATTGATGAAAATCCCATAAACGAATCCTTACTCGATGATCAATTGCTTAAGGTAGACTCCCAATTCCCTTGGTTTGCTGATTTTGTAAACTATTTAGCTGCAGGTGTATTGCACCCCGAGTATACGGGACACTCTAAAGCTAAATTTTTACATGATGCGAAAAATTATTATTGGGACGAACCTTATCTGTTTAGACTTTGTGCCGATGGTTTATATCTTCGTTGTGTATCCCACGAAGAAAGCATCGCCATTTTGGAACAATGTCACTCTGGGCCCTATGGTGGTCACATGAGTTCCCAAAAAATGGCTAGAAAAGTTCTACAATGTGGATTCTTTTGGCCCACCATTTTCAAAGACTCTTATGATTATGTGCTCTCATGTGACCAATGTCAAAGGACGAGTAATATCTCCAAGCGTGACCAAATGTCTCTCACCTCTTGGCAGGAATTAGAGATTTTTGATGTCTGGGGAATCGACTATATGGGTCCATTTCCTTCTTCTTATGGGTTTTCTTACATTTTAGTCACAGTCGATTATGTGTCAAAGTGGGTTGAAGCCATACCCACTAAAATGTGTGACTCTAAACATGTTAAGAAACTTTTTAAAGATATCATTTTTCCTAGATTTGGAGTCCCTCGCACCGTCATTTCTGACGGGGGATCCCATTTTTTGGAGAAAAGTTTTGAGGCACTTTTGAAAAAATATGGGGTTTATCAAAAAGTCGCCACTCCTTACCATCCTCAGACCAGTGGGCAGGTAGAAGTATTCAACAGACAAATAAAATCAATTTTAGAAAAAATTGTTGGACGCACTAGGAAAGATTGGGCGTTAAAAATCAATGATGCTTTGTGGGAATATCGTACTGCCTATAAAACACCCATTGGTACCACCCCTTTTAGACTGATCTATTGTAAGTCATGTCACTTACCAATAGAACTACAGCACAAAACAAGTTGGGCCATCAAAACTTTGAATTTTGACCTTTCCATGGCTGGAGAGAAACGTTTTCTCCAAATGAATGAGCTTGATGAACTTAGGATGAGTGCCTACAAAAACGCAAGAATCTATAAGGACCGAACCAAAATGTGGCATGATGGTCACATCAAGCGCAAAGACATTAGAGAAGGGGATCAAGTTTTAGTTTTTAATTCAAGATTACGACTTTTCCCATGAAAACTCAAGTCGAGATGGTATGACCCCTACATTGTCAAGTGTGCTTATCCACATGGCGCTTTTCTTCTCTGGGATAAAGTTTTGGGTGAGTTTAAGGTTAATGGGCACCGACTTAAAAGATACATCACCACTGAAGACCTTATCGCTTCAGATTCAAACAATTGTTCATCTTTGAAAGACCTGAACCTATCTGACCCCACAACTTCCCCAGAATCCCAATATACTGATCCATCTCTTGTCAGGCCATGACGTAAAACTTGGCACTTTTTGGGTGGCAACCCAAATAATTTTTTCATTTTTTCCTTCTTTTCTAATATCATCACCCTTGTTATTTTTTTTTGTTTTGTTTTGTGTTCTTCTCTTTTGGGGAGTTGTTGTCATCGTCCTTCATCCTCCGCCACAGCGATTCTTTTCCCCCATCTTAGATTTTTATTTTGCTCGGGACGAGCAAAGTCTTAAGTTCGGGGTGGGGATGGGTGGTACGTTTCCACTCCTTTTTCTTTCCCTTTTAGTATCTTTTCTTTGTTTTACATATTACCTGTAGTTTTTTTTTCTTTCTTTTCATAGTACAATTGGCCCATATCTAGTCGGCCTTGATATGATCATTTGTCAAAATAATCCCCTTAATGATGTAACTGCCTTGCAACTAAAACTTTGAAACTTTCATGACTAGAAATCCTCCTGTCACTTAGGACCTCAAATAATAATCACTCCTCGGAAAAGATGGCAAGCCATAGAGGACTGATAGGATTCAAGAGCGATGCTTTCTTATCATGTACAACTTGTATAAATTTTCTTGATTTTTCGCATGATTCGGTAATAGTTGAACCAATGCATGGTACTAAAAAAAAGAGATTGAAAAAAAAAGTTGCACAAGAACAACCTCTTCTACTCTTCTTCTACCACTTCCAAATCTTTACATTCGTCAAAAAGAAAAAAATGCCAATAATGCCCAAAAGGCTAAGTTTGGGGTGGCACCCCTTCCCCCTCTTCCTCTTCTTCCATACCCATGCAATTGTGTGTTTCACCAAAAATCAAAGAAAAAAAATGCGGTCAATGTAACTGCATGTCCACTAAATAAAAAGGTCTCGAGTCGAATAGAGGAGAGACTGTCCTTCTTCCATACCTCCTTCACTCCAATTTTCTACCCAGGGGAAAACTACAAAAACCCCAACCATCCAAATCAGCCATGTTCTTGTGTAAAACTTAAAAAAATTTGGAGTACCAAATGCAAAGGTGAAATGAAAATCTGTTTTATTGCATGTCTTGAATAAATGCAAGTGTGTGAAGTAGGAAATATAAAAGTCACTTTTTGTGAATTCAGGAAGTCAGGGTCGCTTGGCCATATTTTGGTGGGAGGAATCAAGTGATTATTAAGAGAGTGAGGATGATAGGTTGAGAGTATGTCTTGAAAGTTGTGGGCTCTAATCTCCAAACCATGACATAAACACGATTAAAACTTAGCGGAAGTGAATCGGTAATCAGCGGAAGACAAAAATCACGGGAAATTAAAACTTTTCGTGACCAGAGCTTGAATCCATAAAAGCTTCTTTCATAAAGTGAGGTAAACTGTTTACATCTCAGGATAATTACTTCTTGAGTAATTATATACATCAAGATACAAAATCTCAAGATCACTATACAAAAGACTCCAAGACCTGAGAGTACAGAGGACACATAGGACTGACTCTAACTGCACCATATGGCAGGACAATCTCCACCTGAGATTACTGCTGCCCCTGATGCTGCTGCTGAGACTGATCACCTGTAGGCTGGTTCCTTCGTCTCCGACGTCCACCTAAAACGTTGAAGCTTACGGGGTGAGACAATTATACATAATTGTCCCAGCGAGAGTTATAACTCTTCGCCAGAAGCTTTATTATAACATCAAAGAATATTTTAAGCAGTAAAGCCTTCAAAGTATTCTATAACAGTTGCAGGTATAACACGATCTCTATAATTTAGGAGATGTGGAGAATATAAACATTATTGTAAGGTAACATCAATCAACTAACTTAAAGTCATCTCTAACAAGTTATACTACATGGTTGATTATGTTTTACAAACAACATTATGCCCTGTGGAGATGAGGCTTACCACTCATACTCCAACTGATCGCTGAGAAGCCGCATCAGTATCATACATAGGTCATTAAGAGAGCCGGATTCTCATGACCTTCACCTTCCTAAGTCAGTAAGAGGATCACTTGTAGGACATCTCATGTCTCTACTACTATAGCTCACCAGGGTAAACTGGTCCTTCGCTATTCTAGATTCACAGTGGCATTCTGTACTCTCTTCATCATCAGGAGGTTTCATGTTTACCTACCACTGATACGGATATCTGTGCTTTCTTCGTCATACGGAGGTTTCATGTTTACCTACCACTGATACGATATGGAAATATAGTGAAGGATGGATGGATTACACATCTACATCACTTTCCTACATTAGGATGTAAGGTTCTACACATCCATGTACCCCACATACTCAAAAGTATGTGCTCCAGGAGTTCCCTGAGGAAAACCTGTTTCACCATCACTTAATCTCTGACAATGATGGATCTATGATCAGGGCTCTACATTATTCTTGATTAGTTAGGTACATTCAGTATTCTTTAACAACATACATTGTTCTTCAAACAATAACAGTAGCATAGCAGCTATAAAAGAAGAATACTAAATGTAACAGGCCTAAATCATATCAATCATCATTTCTCATTATCCTCATCACAAGTCATCTCTAAGGCATGACCTTGATGGTATTCATGGCTCTCATAGCCCATTATCAGCATAGGATGCCACTGGCAAGGCATCAAATTACTTTACTTATTCATAAGGCTAACAACATGTCTTTAATGAATATAACATCAACATCCATACCTGGATATGATTACCTTCATATCAGAACCTGCATGTTTAATACATCTGATAAAGGTAATACAACAATAAGGAATGTACTTCCTACTCTTGTCATAAGAGTTAAATCTCTAATTCACATCAAAATAGAGTTTAATACTCAAAAGCATGCCATTTCCCTTGAATTAGGGTTTACTATTCACATTACATGTCATCACCCTTGAATTAGGGTTTACTATTCACATTACATGTCCTTACCCTTGAATTAGGGTTTACTATTCACATTACATGTCATCACCCTTGAATTAGGGTTTACTATTCACATTAAGGTGAATTGAACTCATAACATCATCATGTATGAGTAACATCTTCATTGATGATCTTAGATTAGGTAAAAGTTCATCATTTATCATAGTTAAGGTTTCTATGATCTCACACAGGTGTATCATACCCTAATTATGCTCATTTCTGTGTATTGGGGATGCTTCAATTGAGTTTCCACTTAAAAAGGGTACATTCTCTCTCTAGAAGTACTTTCTCTCTCTAGAAGTACTTTCTCTCTCATCATAAGGTTAGGTGATGTCAACATCACCCTAGATCCGGTCAGATTAAGTCATCATAGACTAACATGGCTAAAACATCATCATCATGTGATTAGGATTTGAATTGAGCAAGATATAACTCAATTGGCCCTTCAGGGGTATTTTGGTAATTCACCCCATTGATCATCATCATGGTCAAAACCTTAGTCCATTGACCCCTTAATATCCTAGGTTGTCATTAGGGTTGAATTAGGGTAACATTGGACCATTTATATCATCAATTGATTGAATGAAGTCAACCTTGAATCACATTGATTGATTTCAATTATCAACCTTCAATCGAATTGAGATCGTTTGAAAGTGTTAACCGTTTGCCCACTTTGACTTTCCAAGACCGTGAGCCCTCTTCTATCTTCAAGACCGCGAGCCTCCTTAGGCTTCAAGACCGCGAAGCCCTTCAAGTGGTTCAAGACCGCGAAGCCCTTCAAGTGGTTCAGGACCGCGAAGATCGAATTGAAGTTGAGACCACGAAGAGATGTTGACCGTTTGCCCACTTTGACCTCAGGACCGCAAGGCCCCTCATGGTCTTGAGACCATGAGCCCCCTCATGGTCTTGAGACCGTGAGCCCTCTCACGACCTTGAGACCGCGAGCCTTCTCACGACCTTGAGACCGCGAGCTCACATGGTCTCAACCGCTTGGACCATCAACAAGATTCAAAGATACAACCAATAATGTCAACTCATGTTGAAGCCCTCAAAAGGTCAGAGCCATGTTGACCACTTATGGATTGCGTTAACTTAGATTATTCTTGACCACTTGGTCATTCAATTGACCCTTAATGGTTGACCAATTAGGGTTGAAGTCGATTCAATTAGGGTCTATCAATGTTCACCCATCAACACTCAACAATGTGACTCAACACAAGGTTGAACCTTTCAATTGAGCTCCAATTGGGCCCAAACTTGGCCCAAACGGTCTTGAGGTCATGTGGGTGGACCCCACGTGGTCTTGAGACCGTTTTACCAAGATTTCATCAAAGTCCAAGGTGATTTGATAGGGGTTGAACCATGATTGACCCACAAACAGAATTTTGGTTAAATTGACAACTTATTTGCAATTAGGTCCTCAATTGGTCAAATTACTTAACCCTAGACCTTCAAACGGTCTTGGTTGATTGCCCTCGCGGTCTTGAGACCATTTGGATGACCCCCAAACGGTCGTGAGACCGTTTAGGTCAATCAACCCTAAAAACCCTAATTAGGTCATCATAATTTCAGTACTAATTTCATCTAGGGTTAGCCCTAGTATTCACCCTTCAACTCTTAGCCCGTTTGGAATTAGACCATCAAACTTGGGGAGTTGTTAATTAACATTATTTTGAACAGTAATCTCATATGGTCAATGCTTAGTCAACGACCTTACACGGTCTTGAGACCGTTTGCCCAAAAAGGCAAATTCAGACCGTTTTCAAATCAGGAATAAATTCAAATAAAGTTGTTACTTAAAAAGGTCATATCTCCCGATTCCCTTGGAGTTAGCCTCCCAAATTTTGAGGGTAATTAGACTCTTTAATTAGGAACAAATTTCATATACGGTCCACGCTCGGTCAATGGGTCCACATGGTCTTGGAGACCGTTTTCCCTGTCGCGGTCTCGAGACCATTTGCTCACCTCGCGGTCTTGAGACTGAGAGAGCAAACTGGTGAGACCGTTTAAGGAAGTGAAAAGCGGTGGAGTTTTCTTGGAAAACACGCCTTCATCTCCTAGCTCAAGAACAGTACGAATATCCCATGGATTTGCTTGCAAAATAGCAGGGAAAAGTAGGGAAACACTAAGAGCTATCATTCAACCGCATATAAAGATGCACATAGTAAAGCATGGGTTTAGAGTTATAAAACCCGCCTAAAGCTTGCTTCTTGAGCTCCAAGCTTTCAAGATCCAAGCGCTAATGGCGTCCTTGAGTTCCCACAGGTTGGCCAAGGTGAAAACTCCAAGGAAGGATGAAAAGAGACGGCTAGAAAGGTAGGGTTTCAAAAGTTAGCCATGAAGATGACCTTGAATTCGAGTTCTAGCCATGGAATTAGGCAAGAAGAGGGGTCCCAAACCTACCTTGTTTCCCTTGGTCATTCTCCTTATCTCCAAGGCAGTCTTTGGTCGTCTTTGGTGAAATGAAATAGTAAGGGAACGAAGGGTAAGTTCCCTTGCAACTAAGGGAAGGAGAGCTTATATACATGGGGTAGGATTTTCAACATTAGTTCATAAGTTGTCCATAATTCCAACTAGGTCCCTCCTTCTTTACTTGATCGTACCTTCCTCTTTATTCTAAGGACAAACCTTCTCTTAAGGTCTTAGAAAAGAAGGTAAAGGAGAGCAATTTAATACTAAAGTACATACATAAAGAGATATTGCACATATACCCTGATTATTCAATCACAAGGCATATTTCATAACTTGATAACTCAATTGAGGTGACTTCCTCATCATTTCTTCTCTTAATGATGGCAAGAGTCTAAAAAGATACATTAGATGACATATTTCACAATTTGTATCCCTTAATTTGGGTAAATTGCATTTTACCCCAAACTAGGGTTTCAAGCACCGGGATTGCTTCCACAGCTGCACCTTGGTGCCCTAGCTTGGGAAATCCCTCAAACTTTACCAAAAAGATTCTCATGATGTCTTAACATCAGAGGAACATCTCAACATGTGCAAATTGCAAGCTAACCCTTTTAACTGGGTAAATTGCACATAGGTCCCTGTATATCAAAACAATGCTACAACTTTAAATAAAAAGGAGCAAATATTGAAATATACGTTTCTGAGAAACTTAATTACATGCTCAGAGTTAATCACAAAGATTTAATTACATATTTAGGCAAAACACCTAGGGTTAACTCATAACCCAGGTCAGGTATGTTACAAATTATCCACCCCTTACAAGGATTTCGTCCCCGAAATCGATAAAACATACTACGAGAAAAGGGCAGGATACTTCCTTCTCATCTCATCCTCTAACTCCCAAGTGGCTTCTTCAATACCACGATGGTTCCAGAGGACTTTCACAAGACTTATATCTTTCTTCTTTAACTTTTTAATTCGTTTATCAAGGATTGACATTGGTCCCTCCTCATAGGATATGTCATCATTCAGTTCTACCTCCATAGGTTGTAGAACTGACTCGGTGTCTGGGTGACATTTCTTCAACATAGAAATGTGAAACACAGGGTGTAACCTCTGTAACTCTGGGGGCAGCTCTAGTTTATATTCTACCTTTCCAATCCGTTCAATGATTGGATAAGGCCCCATATATCTAGGAGCTAACTTCCCTTTCCTTCCAAAACGAAGGACCCCTTTCCAAGGTGAGACCTTAAGATACACTCTGTCTCCAACCTGGAACTCTAAGGGTCTACGACGTTTGTCAGCATAAGATTTCTGCCTATCCTGAGCAGTCTTAATCTTATGTTGTATAACTTTAATCTTTTCCGTGGTTTGCTGCACCAGGTCAGGACCTAACAACTGGTGCTCACCAGTCTCAAACCAACACAAGGGTGATCTACAACGTCTACCATATAAGGCTTCATAAGGTTCCATATCAATACTATGCTGATAGCTATTGTTATAGGCAAACTCTATCAAGCTTAGGTGTAGATTCCAACTTCCGGTGAACTGGAGAACACATGCTCGCAACAGGTCTTCTAAGGTTTGTATGGTCCTTTCCGACTGTCCATCAGTCTGTGGATGAAAGGCCGTACTAAACCTCAGCTTAGTGCCTAAGGCTTTGTGCAACTGTTCCCAAAAACGACTGGTAAACTGAGGACCTCTGTCAGAAACTATTGTGACAGGAACTCCGTGCAAACGCACTATCTCTTGAACATACAACTCTGATAACCTTTCAGCAGAATAGGTTGTTTTGACAGGTAAGAAATGTGTTGTCTTAGTCAACCTATCAACAATTACCCAAATGGAATCATGTCCTTTGCTTGTCCTGGGTAGGCCAACAACAAATTCCATGGTCACATGGTCCCACTTCCACTGTGATATGGGTAAAGGTTGCATTGTTCATGTAGGCTTCTGGTGTTCAGCTTTAACTTGCTGACACACAGGGCACCTTAGAACAAACTCTGCAATGTCCTTCTTCATCCCAGGCCACCAATACATATCTTTCAAATTCCGATACATCTTGGTGCTCCCTGGATGCATAGCATACATGGAAGAATGGGCTTCTTCCAGGACTAACTTTCTCAAGTTGTCCACATCTAGCACTATCATTCTTCCATTATAACAAGATACTTGATCTTCTGAGTCATGAAAACCATCTTGCTTCTCATTTCCATACTCAGATCTTATATGTTGAACTGCAGCATTACCTAGCTGTGCCTCTTTAATCTGCTCCCTTAGAGTAGGTTTAACATGCATATCAGCTAACAAACCGGTTAACAATGACACCTTCAATTGTACATTGTCTTGCCTTAAAGAGATAAGCATATCTCTTCTAGAGCATACTAAAGAGTTTAGTTGTGCTCTATTCATGGTTGATGTTGCTGATTTCCTACTCAAGGCATCTGCAACAACATTGGCCTTGCCTGGATGGTAATCAATTGTACAGTCGTAGTCCTTGATTAATTCCATCCAGCGACGTTGCCTCATTTTGAGCTCATGCTGAGAGAAGATATACCTAAGGTTTTTGTGGTCTGTGAAGATCTGGAATGTGCCTCCAGATCTTCAAAGCATGAACCACAGCAGCTAACTCCAGATCGTGTGTTGGATAATTCTCCTCGTGTTTCTTAAGCTGTCGGGAAGCAAAAGAAATCACTTGTTTATCCTGCATCAACACACATCCTAGTCCGTTCTTGGAAGCATCACAGAAAACTACATATCCTTTTCCTTGTTCAGGTAGCACTAGCACAGGTGCACTTGTCAACCTCTCCTTCAGCAACTGGAAAGATTGTTGACACTTATCACTCCAAGAAAAAGGAACATCTTTCCGGGTTAACTTGGTCAAGGGTAAAGCTATAGAACTAAAGTTCTTAATGAACCTTCGATAATAGCCAGCTAACCCCAAGAAACTTCGAATTTCCGTCGGTGTCTTTGGTTGTTCCCATTGTAGAACAGATTCTACCTTTGTAGGGTCAACACGAATTCCTGAGGCGGATATTACATGTCCAAGAAAAGATACCTCCGGCAGCCAGAACTCACATTTGCTAAACTTAGCGTACAACTTATGTTATCTTAGCAAGGTCAAAGCTTGGCGAAGATGCTGCTCATGCTGCTGAGCATCCTTACTATAAATCAGAATGTCATCTATGAAGACGACAACACACTGATCAAGGAAAGGTCGAAAAACTCTATTCATGAGTTCCATAAATGCAGCTGCTGCATTGGTTAGTCCAAACGACATAATTGTGAACTCATAGTGACCATATCTTGTTCTAAAGGCAGACTTGGATATGTCACTATCCTTAATACGGAGTTGGTGATATCCAGACCTCAAGTCTATCTTTGAAAAGACTGTTGCACCACGCAACTGGTCAAAGAGATCATCAATCCTCGGCAGAGGATACTTATTCTTTATTGTTACTTTATTGAGTTGTCTGTAATCAATGCACAACCGCATTGACCCATCTGTCTTTTTAACAAACAAGACCGGAGCACCCCAAGGTGAAGTACTCGGTTGGATAAAACCTCTCTCAAGTAGCTCTTGAAGCTGTTTCTTGAGTTCTGCCATCTCGGCAGGCGCCATCCTATACGGAGTTTGAGCTATGGGTTTCGTATCTGGGATCAGATTAATTTCAAAATCAATCTCACGAAGTGGTGGTATACCAGAAAGTTCTTCAGGAAACACATCTTCGAATTCCCTGACTATAGGAACTTCGGCAGGATTGGAACTTTCCTTGGTAAAATCTACCACATGGGCTAAGAATGCATAACATCCTTGCCTCAACAGTTTATCAGCAACCATAGCTGACACAAGACAGGTGGGCAGAATCTTTCTTTCACCTTGAAAGATCCATGTGCTGCTTTTATCAGCAAACACAGCCAGCTTGGACTCACAATCCAAGACAACTCTATACCTTTCTAAGGTATCCATCCCAAGGATTATATCAAATCCCTGCATATCAAGTGGTATAAGATCCACTTGAATGCGATGGTCAGAAAAGAAAAGGATGCAGGAAGAACATACCTCCTGCAAAACGGCAGACCCACTCAACGGAGTCTCTAACAGCAAACTATCTGCTCTATGACTAACAGTCACATTGCAGTTACGAATCATTTCACGAGTGATGAAAGAGTGCGTAGCACCCGGATCAATCAGAATGGATACAACACAGGATGTAGACATATCAGAATATAAAAATTTCATCTGACCTGCTACTACCCGTGGATTGACCACTGCCTCAGGTGGGTTCATAGCATAGAACCTCGCAGTCGCCTAGTGTTGAGGTGGTGCTGATGATCCAGCTTGAGACGCTTGTCCACGTCCTCGAGCTGCTCCTTGATGTTGTCTATTCTGAGATCCTTGTTGATTCTGTCTCGGGGTTTGTTGTGTCACACCGACAGGCCTAGAACGGCAATCCTTCATCAAGTGTCCCACCTTACCACAGTTGTAGCAACTCCTCTCTTGTTGTTGTGGTTTGGGTGGTCCAGTGACTGACTCAGATGCAGAACTGTGCGTCCCTTGAAGCGGTTGACTCCGTCCTCTACCTCTGCTTGGTGTCCATTGAGTTTGAAAACTCGATCTGGGTGGTGGGGGTTAGGTGCAGAGAATCTTGGTTTCTTGGAATCCCTAGATGAAGAACCCTGGAACTGTGGATATCTTTTATGGGTTTGTCTTTTCTCAACCACAGATCTCTCTATCCTTCGGACTGACTCAACGAAGGTAGAGAATCTCTCTCTGTTTTCTAAGGCAGACACAGGGGTTGACATATCAGAATTCAAACCCTTTTTGAATCTTTTGATTCTTTCCTCGTCCGTAGCAGCCACGTGCGGACAGAACCGCAACAACTCCATGAAATTAGCTTCATACTCACTAATGTTCATCATACCCTGCCTTAGTTTCTCAAACTGAGAGATCTTCTCATCTAGGAAGGTCTTTGGAAAATATCTATTGATAAATTCCCGACGAAACTCTTCCCATGAGAACTCTACTCCAGGTCTCTTCTGCTCTTCCATGTTCCACCAGTGACCAACACTGCCTTTGAGAAGATAGACAAAATGTCTAACATTCTCAGCTTCCGGAATCATAAGAATCCTGAAATCCTTCTCCAACTCTGTCAACCATAAGTCAGCATCTGCAGGGTCGGCAGTTCCGAAGTACTCGGTAGCTCCGACACGACGAAGTCGTTCGAATGTCTTACCATACCTTGTGCTTCAGGATGGACAGGTGCCCTGGGTGTAGGAATGGGCATCCTATCGGTTATATGTGTCATGGCAGTCATGAACTGCCCGAACATCGTCTGTACAGCTGGATCACTCATGTCAGCTGGGTTGAACTGGGGTGGCTCTCTTGGCGACTCAGGTGCAGGTTGTTCTATTCTCGGAACTCTTGCACCGCCTCAAGGTGCACTAGCACTACTCTCTGCCACGTGCTCATCACGATGTTCTGACATTCTTATGTATCTTTTTCTCCTGAGGAGCAGAAGATTCTATTAGATGAGGAAGGAGTACTAAAGGTAGACTCGACATCCTAAGTCCTATGCCTCTGTAGACTCAACTGAACCTGGAGCTCTAATACCACTAATTGTGGGCTCTAATCTCCAAACCATGACATAAACACAATTAAAACTTAGCGGAAGCGAATCGGTAATCAGCGGAAGACAAAAATCACGGGAAATTAAAACTTTTCGTGACCAGAGCTTGAATCCATAAAAGCTTCTTTCATAAAGTGAGGTAAACTGTTTACATCTCAGGATAATTACTTCTTGAGTAATTATATACATCAAGATACAAAATCTCAAGATCACTATACAAAAGACTCCAAGACCTGAGAGTACAGAGGACACATAGGACTGACTCTAACTGCACCATATGGCAGGACAATCTCCACCTGAGATTACTGCTGCCCCTGATGCTACTGCTGAGACTGATCACCTGTAGGCTGGTTCCTTCGTCTCCGACGTCCACCTAAAAAGTTGAAGCTTACGGGGTGAGACAATTATACATAATTGTCCCAGTGAGAGTTATAACTCTTCACCATAAGCTTTATTATAACATCAAAGAATATTTTAAGCAGTAAAGCCTTCAAAGTATTCTATAACAGTTGTAGGTATAACACGATCTCTATAATTTAGGAGATGTGGAGAATATAAACATTATTGTAAGGTAACATCAATCAACTAACTTGGAGTCATCTCTAACAAGTTATACTACATGGTTGATTATGTTTTACAAACAACATTATGCCCTGTGGAGATGAGGCATACCACTCATACTCCAACTGATCGCTGAGAAGCCGCATCAGTATCATACATAGGTCATTAAGAGAGTCGGATTCTCATGACCTTCACCTTCCTCAGTCAGTAAGAGGATCACTTGTAGGACATCTCGTGTCTCTACTACTATAGCTCACCAGGGTAAACTGGTCCTTCGCTATTCTAGAGTCACAGTGGCGTTCTGTACTCTCTTCGTCATCAGGAGGTTTCATGTTTACCTACCACTGATACAGATATCTGTGCTTTCTTCATCATCAGGAGGTTTCATGTTTACCTACCACTGATACGATATGGAAATATAGTGAAGGATGGATGGATTACACATCTACATCACTTTCCTACACTAGGATGTAAGGTTCTACACATCCATGTACCCCACATACTCAAAAGTATGTGCTCCAGGAGTTCCCTGAGGAAAACCTGTTTCACCATCACTTAATCTCTGACAATGATGAATCTATGATCTGGGCTCTACATTATGCTTGATTAGTTAGGTACATTCAGTATTCTTTAACAGCATACATTGTTCTTCAAACAATAACAGTAGCATAGCATCTATAAAAGAAGAATACTAAATGTAACAGGCCTAACTCATATCAATCATCATTTCTCATTATCCTCATCACAAGTCATCTCTAAGGCATGACCTCGATGGTATTCATGGCTCTCATATCCCATTATCAGCATAGGATGCCACTGGCAAGGCATCAGATTACTTTACTTATTCATAAGGCTAACAACATGCCTTTAATGAATATAACATCAACATCCATACTTGGATATGATTACCTTCATATCAGAACATGCATGTTTAATACATCTGATAAAGGTAATACAACAATAAGTAATGTACTTCCTACTCTTGTCATAAGAGTTAAATCTCTAATTCACATCAAAATAGAGTTTAATACTCAAAAGCATGCCATTTCCCTTGAATTAGGGTTTACTATTCACATTACATGTCATCACCCTTGAATTAGGGTTTACTATTCACATTACATGTCCTTACCCTTGAATTAGGGTTTACTATTCACATTACATGTCATCACCCTTGAATTAGGGTTTACTATTCACATTAAGGTGAATTGAACTCATAACATCATCATGTATGAGTAACATCTTCATTGATGATCTTAGATTAGGTAAAAGTTCATCATTTATCATAGTTAGGGTTTCTATGATCTCACACAGGTGGATCATACCCTAATTATGCTCATTTCTGTGTATTGGGGATGCTTCAATTGAGTTTCCACTTAAAAAGGGTACTTTCTCTCTCTAGAAGTACTTTCTCTCTCATCATAAGGTTAGGTGATGTCAACATCACCCTAGATCTGGTCGGATTAAGTCATCATAGACTAACATGGCTAAAACATCATCATCATGTGATTAGGATTTGAATTGAGCAAGATATAACTCAATTGGCCCTTCAGGGGTATTTTGGTAATTCACCCCATTGATCATCATCATGGTCAAAACCTTAGTCCATTGACCCCTTAATATCCTAGGTTGTCATTAGGGTTGAATTAGGGCAATATTGGACCATTTATATCATCAATTGATTGAATGAAGTCAACCTTGAATCACATTGATTGATTTCAATTATCAACCTTCAATCGAATTGAGATCGTTTGAAAGTGTTGACCATTTGCCCACTTTGACTTTACAAGACCGTGAGCCCTCTTCTATCTTCAAGACCGCGAGCCTCCTTAGGCTTCAAGACCGCGAAGCCCTTCAAGTGGTTCAAGACCGCAAAGCCCTTCAAGTGGTTCAGGACCGCGAAGATCGAATTGAAGTTGAGACCGCGAAGAGATGTTGACCGTTTGCTCACTTTGACCTCAGGACCGCGAGGCCCCTCGCGGTCTTGAGACTGTGAGCCCCCTCACGGTCTTGAGACCGTGAGCCCTCTCACGACCTTGAGACCGTGAGCCTCCTCACGACCTTGAGACCGTGAGCTCACATGGTCTCAACCGCTTGGACCATCAACAAGATTCAAAGATACAACCAATAATGTCAACTCATGTTGAAGCCCTCAAAAGGTCAGAGCCATGTTGACCACTTATGGATTGGGTTAACTTAGATTATGCCTGACCACTTGGTCATTCAATTGACCCTTAATGGTTGACCAATTAGGGTTGAAGTCGATTCAATTAGGGTCTATCAATGTTCACCCATCAACACTCAACAATGTGACTCAACACAAGGTTGAACCTTTCAATTGAGCTCCAATTGGGCCCAAACTTGGCCCAAACGGTCTTGAGGTCATGTGGGTGGACCCCACGTGGTCTTGAGACCGTTTGCCCAAGATTTCATCAAAGTCCAAGGTGATTTGATAGGGGTTGAACCATGATTGACCCACAAACAGAATTTTGGTTAAATTGACAACTTATTTGCAATTAGGTCCTCAATTGGTCAAATTACTTAACCCTAGACCTTCAAACGGTCTTGGTTGATTGCCCTCGTGGTCTTGAGACCGTTTTGGTCAATCAACCCTAAAAACCCTAATTAGGTCACCATAATTTCAGTACTAATTTCATCTAGGGTTAGCCCTAGTATTCACCCTTCAACTCTTAGCCCGTTTGTAATTAGACCATCAAACTTGGTGAGTTATTAATTAATATTATTTTGAACCGTAATCTCATACGGTTAACGTTTAGTCAACGAACTTACACGGTCTTGAGACCGTTTGCCCAAAAAGGCAAATTCAGACCGTTTGAAAATCAGGAATAAATTCAAATAAAGTTGTTACTTAAAAAGGTCATATCTCCCGATTCCCTTGGAGTTAGCCTCCCAAAATTTGAGGGTAATTAGCCTATATAATTAGGAACACATTTCTTATACGGTCCACGCTCGGTCAACGGGGCCAAACGGTCTTGGAGACCGTTTTCCCTGTCGCGGTATCGAGACCGTTTGCTCACCTCGCGGTCTTGAGACCGAGAGAGCAAACTGGTGAGACCGTTTAAGGAAGTGAAAAGCGGTGGATTTTTCTTGTAAAACACGCCTTCCTCTCCTAGCTCAAGAACAGTATGAATATCCCATGGATTGTCTTGCAAAATAGCAGGGAAAAGTAGGGAAACACTAAGCGCTATCATTCAACCGCATATAAAGATGCACATAGTAAAGCATGGGTTTAGAGTTATAAAACCCGCCTAAAGCTTGCTTCTTGAGCTCCAAGCTTTCAAGCTCCAAGCTCTAATGGCGTCCTTGAGTTCCCACAGGTTGGCCAAGGTGAAAACTCCAAGGAAGGATGAAAAGAGACGGCTAGAAAGGTAGGGTTTCAAAAGTTAGCCATGAAGATGACCTTGAATTCAAGTTCTAGCCATGGAATTAGGCAAGAAGAGGGGTCCCAAACCTACCTTGTTCCCCTTGGTCGTTCTCCTTAGCTCCAAGGCAGTCTTTGGTCGTCTTTGGTGAAATGAAACAGTAAGGGAACGAAGGGTAAGTTCCCTTGCAACTAAGGGAAGGAGAGCTTATATACATGGGGTAGGATTTTCAACATTAGTTCATAAGTTGTCCATAATTCCAACTAGGTCCCTCCTTCTTTACTTGATCGTCCCTTCCTCTTTATTCTAAGGACAAACCTTCTCTTAAGGTCTTAGAAAAGAAGGTAAAGGAGAGCAATTTAATACTAAAGTACATACATAAAGAGATATTGCACATATACCCTGATTATTCAATCACAAGGCATATTTCATAACTTGATAACTCAATTGAGGTGACTTCCTCATCATTTCTTCTCTTAATGATGGCAAGAGTCTAAAAAGATACATTAGATTACATATTTCACAATTTGTATCCCTTAATTTGGGTAAATTGCATTTTACCCCAAACTAGGGTTTCAAGCACCGGGATTGCTTCCATAGCTGCACCTTGGTGCCCTAGCTTGGGAAATCCCTAAAACTTTACCAAAAAGATTCTCATGATGTCTCAACATCAGAGGAACATCTCAACATGTTCAAATTGCAAGCTAACCCTTTTAACTGGGTAAATTGCACATAGGTCCCTGTATATCAAAACAATGCTACAACTTTAAATAAAAAGGAGCAAATACTGAAATATACGTTTCTGAGAAACTTAATTACATGCTCAGAGTGAATCACAAAGATTTAATTACATATTTAGGCAAAACACCTAGGGTTAACTCATAACCCAGGTCAGGGATGTTACAAAAGTATTTCTAGATTTTAATTTTGCTCGGGAGGAGCAAAGTTTAAGTTTGGGGTATTTTGATGAATGCATATTCATCTCTTATTTTTGCTTCATTTAGAATAATTAATTCGGACTTTTTTGTTAATTTTAGCTAATTCAAAAATAAATAGCACTTTCATCTTCTTGATATACTTTTCCTGAATTTTTATGATATTTTTCTTAATTTTCAGGAAATTATCTAAGTAATTAAATCGAGAAAATAAAAGATGAAGATATGAGGATTTTCAAATATTCCCGTAGTGCCTGAGATACTCGTCACTAAAATAGCCATATCTTTTGCATCTAAAGGTGGAATTTCAAGATAAAGTATGAAATGAAAAGAGAACTTTATTGGCTACAAAAAAGACATATTTTGCGGCAATTTTGGTGTTTATTTGGCTGCACAATTAACCAGTGAAAGTATCCTTACGTTTTCCCGTAGAGTCTGATTTCAGTATATACTTTTCACCAAAATTGGTATAACTCTCACATCCCAAGGCGGAATTTATTGTGCAAATATGTGTTGGAAATATAATTCAATTATCTACAGGAAAAATATATTTTCGGGCCGCTTCCGAATTTTTGACTAGCCCAAAATATGCTTGAAATTGCGGTTGCGGGAAATTAATGCAAAAGGAATGCAAAGCAATCAATTGTTTCCTCTATTGATTAGATCTAGAAAGTTAGCAGCCGTCGGCGGCTATTTCTTTTGCCCTAAATCTAATGTATACCCCCCTCCTTCTCCTATAAAAGGAGGGGCACTTCCTCCTCTTTGGGCATCTTGGATTTCTCTTTGTATGGGATTCTGAAGCTTTTATTCTTGTAATAATCTTCTTATTCTGCAATAAAGTAGATCTTATTTCAAGCATTGTTCTTTCATACTTGTTCTTGTCTCTTCATTCCGCTTTAGTGTTAATCTTATTTTCTCTATTCTTTAATTCTGGAGCAAGGAACTAAGAACTAAGCCATTTTATTGTCTCTAGCATAAGGATTGACCTCCTGATTTTGGGCTAGACTATGGCTTCAGTACTTTCTTCCTCCGTCTCCCCCCTCTCCATGAGTGAGTAGTTTTCTATCGAGGCAAGGGGAATAACCCCTTAGCCATGGCTTTATCGACTTTTCCTAAAAAATGATTCTAGATGGCTTTTGGGTTTGATAACTAATTGATCTATCAAAGTAATTAATTGATTTGATCAAAAGTTAATCCGGATGGATATGACTGTGGAAGTTTGAGATTTAGAACAACAAACCCAATCGCATAGGAGTTTTGAAATGACCATGGATCTTCTTCTTTTAGGATGATGAACTAAGAAGCATGAGCACCAGGATCAATGGGCTCACGTGGAGTCTATCTTTAGTGGATTTTTATTAATTCACTTGCCTTCATCGAATCCTTCATTTTTAAGGATTAATTTATTTTTCCTTTACTAAGGTGGTGAAAACCCCTAACGCCTCGATCTCCATCTCTTGATTTAATCACCACATACTTTGGCTTTCTTTAATTCCTAGTCTTTTCATTCATATAGTTTTTCTTGTGCTAACAATAATTTTAAAATTTCCTTGTGCATTTTTATTCTTGTAAGTGCATTTTCATTCTTGCATTTCATACCTTAGTGTTAATCACCAACCCAAAACTCGACTTTTACTTTTCGTTCCAAATCTAAAAAAATACAAAAAAAATAATAAAATAGTTCTTAAAAACAATTGGGATAAAAAGAAACAATCTTAAAAAGTTGTCCTGTGGGATCGACCCTTCTATACTTCCCTTAAAACCAGAAGTAAAAAAGGTTTAAACTCTAGGATTAACCACCTTAGTGATTGTAAGTGCTAAGCGACGCATTAACAGTGATGTCATGTGAAACCCCAACATAGGGTGATGTTATGCAAAACCCTAATTGATAAAGAAGGGAAACCCTATTCCAAATAATGGAATAGTGAATAATATTTTAGTAGGAGAAACACTTAAAGTGGTTGATAATGGATAATCTTATATCAATAATGGTTGAATAAGTCAAATGAGTGACTTATGACCAATACATGATATGCGATGAACTGGTGTACAAAGTATTAGGATGGGAATTACCCTAATATAAGATAAGTTGATGAACTTAAGTAAGTGAAAGATGAGAAGATGTTTTATGGGCCATGTGAGCCATGTGAATTGTTGCCTAGTGAAAGGTGACAAGATGTTTTATGGGCCCTGTGAGCCATGTGAATAGTTGTTGCCTAGTGAAAGGTGACAAGATGTTTTATGCGCCCTATGAGCCATGTGAATAGTTGTTTCCTAGTGAAAGGTGGCAAGATGGTTTATGGGCCCTGTGAGCCATGTGAATAGTTGTTGCCTAGTGAAAGGTGACATGATGTTTTATGGGCCCTGTGAGCCATGTGAATAGTTGTTTCCTAGTAAGAGGTAACAAGATGTTTATAAAAGTTTCATGTAAGCAATGTTAATGTTCAAATAAACTAGGAAATGGAAACTTAGTAACATAGTAATAATAATAAATGGATACAATAATAATGAAATCTTAATCATGCATGATTTATGCTTATAGACAAATAAGGGCTATAGTGTTTTGAATAAGCTTAAAGGAGATAAGTGGAATACTTGAATTACATAAAGGATGTGAATAAGTATGATGGCTTGGCCAAGGTTTAATACCTAGTAAAGGTAATGTGGTATTCAGTGCTGATGCACAGGATTGACATAGTTCAATACCTGGAATAATTGCACAGGATTGGTAATAACCCAATACCTGGAATAATGTCATAGGATTGGTAATAACCCAATACCTGGAATAATTGCACATGATTGATAATAACCCAATACCTAGAATAATGTCACATGATTGGTAATAACCAAATACCTGGAATAATTGCACAGGATTGGTCATAACCCAATACCTAGAATAATTACACAAGATTGGTCATAACCCAATACCTGGAATAATTTCATAGGATTGGTCATAACCCAATACCTGGAATAATTGCACAGGATTGGTCATAACCCAATACCTGGAATAATTGCACAGGACTGGTCATAACCCAATACCTGGAATAATTGCACAAGATTGGTCATAACCCAATACCTGGAATAATTGCACAGGATTGGTAATAACCCAATACCTAGAATAATTGCACAGGATTGGTAATAACCCAATACCTGGAATAATTGCACAGGATTGGTAATAACCCAATACCTGGAATAATTACACATGATTGGTAATAATCAATGCATGGAATGATTGCACATGATTGGTAATACTCCAATGCCTGGAATGGTTGCACATGATTGGTAATAACCCAATACTTGGAATAATGTTTGCACAGGATTGGCATAGTCCAATGCCTGGAATGGTTGCACGAGATTGGTAATAATCCAATGTCTGGAATGGTTGCACATGATTGATTATAACCCAATACCTGGAATAATGTTTGCACAAGATTGGCATAGTCTAATGCCTGGAATGTTTGCACAGGATTGGCATAGTCCAATACTTGGAATGTTTGCACATGATTGGCATAGTCCAATGCCTGGAATATTTGCATAGAATTGGCATGGTCCAATGCCTGGACAGAATAAGATGATGTATACTCACTTGACTGGAACAATCCAATATCTGGCTAACAGATTGGCTAAGGTCAACAGACAGAAATGAGAATGATTCATGGATGACATACCAAGATAATGAGTATCTCAGGATAAGCTAGAGATGTTGATACAGTAAGATGGATAAATGATATACATGTTCTTAATATTCCTTATAAAGTGAATAGATGAATTTACTGTTCTATCATAGATAGATGCAATGCTTTAAAATATGATAATGTTCTAAATTGCTTATCCTCTGATCAGTTTTATTCTATTAAACTGCAATAATAATGTTTCTGGCGGAGAGTTATATCTCTCGCTGGGACAATTTCAATTGTCTCACCCACGTGGGATCCAACATTTTTAGGTGGACGAGGACGAGGAGGTAAGAACCATACTATAGGGAAAGGACAGCAGCATCAAGGACAACAGTAACATCTCAGGTGGAGATACTGACTGTCATGTCTTATAGATAAGAGTCATATGTGTCGTCTCTGTACTCTCAGGTTCTTGGAGTCTGTACTTAGTGTTTTCATAATCGATCTGAGATTTTGGTTTGAATGCCTTGAGGTTGTGTATTGCTCATGTGTAGACTTAACATAGCAATTGATGTATGTAATCCTGAGAAGAGATGGTACATGGTATGTACACATAATACTTTGGTTCTTATTGTTAAGAGTTTCCTAGAAATGAATCTCTTTGAAAAAGGTTTTAATTTTTAGTGATTTTCAGTAATCTGTTGCTAATGATCACTTCTGCTTAGTTAATGACGTTTTGTTCGAATGGTGTATCACATTTATGAAGAAAAAAATAATCTACTAAAGGAGGATTTAAACAGATAGAACTCTACAGTGGGTAGAAGTTCCAGATTCCTATTTTTGAAAGGTATGTGAAAAGTAAATTTTTATCATGCTTTAAGCTTAGTCCTTGATAGAATTTATTAATTATTTTTTATTATTTGCAAAACCATTGATCCTATTTTGGGATAATGACTCTGACTTCTTGGTCTTCCTTAATTGGGGGTTATCGAGAAGTGGGGTCGTTACAATTGGTATTAGAGCATGGTTTTCAATTTAATCTCTAATAATAATTAAATTTTACAAACTCTTTAGAACCCAAGGGAGTTATTAGAGGATTTTCCAATGATGGAGGTTTCTAGAAAAGGATCACGATCTAGGGGCTGGCAAGATTTTTCTCCACCACACTAGTCAGTCTACGAGGAATCTCTGCAGCTGTGTGACTGCCTGGCCAAAATTAGAGGATTTTACTCGAAATAAGATACCACTAGGTCTTCTCTCATTTGTTTTCGTCCCTTCTCTACCCCGTTCATTAGATAACTTTAAGAGATTAGGGTTTCTCTCTCTCCACCACCCTCCTAAGTTTTGGGGTTAAGAATGATAATGATGAAGGAATCCTTCACCAAATAATAAAAAGCATGTAAGAAAGATGTCATGGACATACGTTTTGATAATTAGAAACTTAGACTGAGTACAGTTACATGCTTAGGTGATATGGACTATGTTGTTGAGCCCTCAGGAGGACAATGAGGCTTTTTGTAGGAAGATGAGGAGAGAGTTAGCCTTGTAGGAAGAAGCCTCCAGGATGAGCAAGAGACCTGACGCATCCTCTGACGGCGATGTTCAACCCAAAACCTTAAGCGGTGGATAGAGAAAGAGAAGACACAATGAGTTGGATATCATAGTTGACCATGCATGCACGTACGTGGGTTAGACATGCATGTTGAACATAGAGGTTTTGAGTATCCATGAAAAATGTGAACCATGTGTGGTTGTTTGACCCTGGTGCCTTTTCATGACCTGACCTTGGGTGGGCGTGCATGTTGAGGGTGAGGGATCGCTCCCTCATTGAGAAGATTAGTAGTAACCATATAGGAATCCTAACAGGTATATATGTGTAGAAAAGTGGCATGCACCTACATAGAAAAGAGTGGCAGCAAGGCTAGCAGCAGGTTTTCGACCTAGGCTAGAAGGGTTATACCTGATAGTTTATGAGATAGGCATGCAAAGCTTTGGATGATCTTGGTCCGACATAAGTTTTGATTGTATGCTTCACCCAGGTGGGGATAGACATGTATTCTTAAGAGCTTGACCCATCTTCTAAGAGAAAACCTCCAGTGGTAGGATCAGTTGTAGGGTTAGATCTAGAGAGAGAGCGAGCGAGACTCGATGAAGAAGGTTGGAGACCTTGACTCCAAGACATGAGGAATCATGCGAGGTGGGGTATAATATGTCCTGGAATAGATGGCCTTGAATACATATATGGGGTTTCCTCATGCACGATCCTTGGAGTCTTGTTGTACCTTGGATGCCTTTAGAGGAACTAAACCGTAGAAAAGAAAAAGAGGCCTCATGAACAAACATACATATGATATGAGTGCCTACCTTTGAGGTGTAGGAAAGAGAGTTCCATAGACCCTAAAGAGGTATGGTAACAAGTTGTGAGGTATGGTAACAAGTTCAATATATGAGTGAGTAGTTTTCTATCGAGGCAAGGGAATAACCCCTTAGCCATGGATTTATCGAATTTTCCTAAAAAACTATTCTAGATGGCTTTTAAGTTTGATAACTAATTGATCTATCAAAGTAATTAATTGATTTGATCAAAAGTTAATCCGGATGGGAGGCTGTGTCGGTCACCACTTCACTAGGATGATTTTGGTGAGAGGACCTTGTGAAAGTTAGAGAAATTAAAGTGTATGCAGAAAACATATAAGCTCATATATGTTTCAAACCATATAAGCTCATATATGTATTCAAGGTTTCTGAGGATCCACCCTTGAGGAATCATGTCGTGATTGTAAGTACACCATACACCCTGGTACTACCAAGATGGTTGAGGTGTGCATTGATACCTTGAAGGCTTGGAATGAAGAAGGATATAGAGGTGCATGGGGCCAATTTCCATACATACTAGAGGGTGAAGGCCGAACAGTAGTAACCGAGTGGATTGCCAAAGATAATGAAGAGTCCCCGAGAGGGAATTGGAGCAGATCACCCTAGACATTATGGTGGGACTCCCCTGGACCAGGAGAGATCATGATGCAATATGGGTTATGGTATATCGCCTTACCAAGTAGACACATTCCCTTGCTTATGAGAGCACTACAAGTGTGTTAGATCTAGTTGAACTATATATAATTACGAGAGAGATAGTTCAACTACACAGTGACCTGAGTTCAAATATTCTTAAGTATGGCCTTACGTTTGCTTCCATGTTGTGGAAGTAGGTACATGAAGAACTCAATACTAGATTGAAGTTTAGGGTAGCA
The DNA here is from genome assembly GCA_963693085.1 of Alisma plantago-aquatica. NCBI lineage: Eukaryota > Viridiplantae > Streptophyta > Magnoliopsida > Alismatales > Alismataceae > Alisma > Alisma plantago-aquatica. The sequence continues at coordinate 782,835,624 of OY856414.1, read as the reverse complement.
TATCACCCATGACTCATGGACAATCAAGAGAGTATGATCTAGACTTTAGAGGGTCTGATGAGAGCATGTTTGCTCGTTCAGGGTGATACATGGGAGCAGTTCCTGCCCCTAACAGAGTTTACTTGTTATGATAGACATCAAATCCAGTATCAAGATGTCTGAAGCTTTATATGGGAGGCTGTGTCGGTCACCACTTCACTAGGATGATTTTGGTGAGAGGACCTTGTGAAAGTTAGAGAAATTAAAGAGTATGCAGATGAAGTCACTTTGATTGAGCAATGGCTGAGAAAGCCCCAGATTGATAGGAGTCGTGTGATGATGTGAAGCTCACTGACATGCAGTTCACAGTGGATGAGAATGTGTTTTTCAAAGATCCAACCCCTCTGAGCTATAGCTAAGAAAGCTGAGTCCTTGATCAATGGGTCCATTTGAGATGGATTGGTGGAGTTGATTATGTTTAGCCTTAGCCCTCAGGATAACATGATGTATGATGTGTTCTATGTGTCTGATCTAGGGAACTATGTGATGTAACCAAGACATGTGCTTAGCATTAAACCTATTGAGCTTCAAAGGAGGTTGACATACCCTGAGTCACCTGTGAGGTTTCTAGATACCATGCTAAAATAACTCAGATGTAAGAATATAAGATGATAAAGGTTCCTTGGAAGCACCAAGGAGAGGATGAAGCCACATGGGAGCTAATGATGGATATGGGTAAATGTTATCATGAATTGTTTGTATGTTTGGTAGAATTTTGAGGGTATAAGAGGGGAAGTATGTTACAACCCCAATTTTGAGCTTATATGGTTTGAAATGCAATTTCTCCAACAAAATGTATGATTATGAAATTGTATGATTTAAGTGCTTTCAATGGATTTTTTTGTAATATTCCCTTTTTGCATAAATGTTTTAGTGGGACTCATTGAGTAATAAGCCCAATATTTTTATAAGAGAATAATGATGAAAAGAAATGTAATAATGAGAGAAATTGAGCAAATGTTAAGAATAATGTGGAATTCTCTAGAAGGCTAAGTGTATGTTCATAATGGAGTGAATTTCAAATCCGCATGGTTTCCTATGATAAAAGGAATCCAAATAAAGAAATAAAAGTTAAAGAGAGAGAAATTATGAATAAACTATGCTTTAATAAGTGTTAACTTGCATGTAAAGAAAAGAACTTTATATTTTTGAGTTTGGGACTCAAACTTAGTACATGAGTTGATAATTCTAATACAAGGCTTCCCCTAAAATTTGGTTGAAATAGGATAAATGAGGAGAGAGTTATGGATTTTGTTTTCTTTCTTAAAGTGATAAGATAATCAATTAATCGTGTTAAATGTCACAATATTAATTGGATTAGATTTTCATTTTTCAAGAATGCGAGTGACAAATGGACCATTGGATCTAAGATCCAACGGTGCTGGACTATTCCTTGCCTTATTTGGAAGGTGAGAACCAGTGTCTAGTCCATGTTGTTTTCCAAATCGGATTGCTCGCAATTGAGAGCATGAAAGGAGTTGGGATTAATCCCAACATCTTCGAGGGCACCAGACGAGGTGTGTGATCCTAGGTTTATAGTAGTTTTGGGAATCCTAGAGGATTTATCCAATTTACTCGGAACCTAGAGCACGAACCATAGCCCAAGGCTATCAAAGGGAGACCATAGACCCTCTTGGAGATGGAAAGTCTCCACAAGACTCTATCCGACCATTGTTTCCCTTCCCCGTCTCCAATTTCTTCACTAGCCACGACCACAAATTCGCCCACTACCTGCTTCCTCATCGAGATTCAACCTTGCAGTCTCGTCAACTCCGACCACTGTTGAAGGAGAGGAAAGTGCCATTGAGTTCATCAGAACGAGGAGAAGGTCAAGGACTTCTTATGTGCTGGAGGAGGGGACTCGATCATGAAGTCATTTAGTGGGTTGACCACTAGTTCATGAACAACAGACAACACACGAGGTTGAAGAAGAGAAAGTGTCGAATTATCAAATTGCCCCTGGCCTGGCTGTTGAGGGGAAAGGGTGAAAAGGACATTCTGTCGGGTTCACGGGTGACCAAGCCACACCCAGTGTGGCGCTATGTGGCGGGAGATCACTGATCCAACCAGGATCGGTGTGGACCCAGGGATAATAAGAAAAAAAAGTGGGTCACGTTGCTGACGTGGTGGAATTCCATTGGCCGAGAGGTAATTATCTTATGAAATTCATATCTAATGATTGGTAGCTTAGATATGAACAAGTTATTAATGAAAATTGATCATAAAAATATGAGGAATCCACTAAAATATAGTTGAAGCCTAATTCTACTTGCAATTCAAAAAGTTCTTAAAGTTATCGTCTTTAATGCTTTCATGAATAAGAAATCCTAATTTGATTATTAATGAAATTGGGAAAGGTCATATGGATGTTTTATGTGAATATTAACCTTTTGTTAATAAAAAGGATGTTTTGAATCTAAAAGATGATCCATCTGTTTAATTGGTTAATTTAGGGTTACATATGAATAATGTGCATTAATGGGCATAGAAACCCTAATCTAGGTGTTAATGGTTTCTAATGAGGTATATTTTGAAATCCATGTTTAAGATAGAGATATTATATTTTAAAGCCAAATTGGTAATAAAGAGGCTTTAATGAGAATAGTTAAGTAATTAGGGTTTTGAACATAGAATTACTATTTTAGGGTTTTGTTGACCTGGAAAGGTAAAGTTGAGAAATAGATCTAGAGAACCCTAAGGAAACCCTAATTTAGACTAGAAACCCTCAGAATTAATCCCAAGTCAATAAAGTAAGTTCTTGATGAGTATGTCTTAAATAGTTTGTACATGCTTTTCAAGATTATATTCTTTTGTGTGATTGGTTTGATTGCTTGCTTGGATTTCCTGATTGGAGTGGATTGTGCTTATTTCCTGTGAGATCTCCAAATCAGGTATGTGGTTAATTATGAGTACTCTCTTTAGTTTCCCAGTGTTTTCTGACATTTGATCAATTTCATGGAAATAAATTGCTTGAATGAATTTATTTTTGCAATCTATAAAGTGGCTATGATTACCACAATGTAAATATATGTATGACTTGCCCGAACCTACATACCATCTCTATATGTAAGATTTGAGAAGACTAAGCCCTGGAGGGAAGGTCAGAGGTGGTCAAGCCCCACAGGGAACCCATAGAGGTGGCCCATAAAATACCAAGCTCAGGATGGAGAAGCTAGCCTAAATTCCCTTGCAAGGACTAAACCCTAAGAGAGGGTATCCCAAAGGTTGAGTAAAATTGGTTGGGAAGTTATATTGAAAATGTAATCTTGAATTATTAACAACTACTTGATGTGTTTATGTTGTCATGAAATATGGGCAATATTTTGGTTGTCTCCACATATCAGTATATTCATTTATACTGATTGGTGTTTTGTTTTTCAGCATTTTAAGAATATCTAAAAGTGACAACTAGTAAGGTGACATTTGTGAAGATAACGATAATCTATTAAAGGAGGATTTAGATAGATCGAAGTTCTAGATTCCTATTTTTGAAAGGTATGTGGAAAGTAAATTTTTATCCTTCTTTAAGCTTAGTCCTTGGTAGAATTTATTAATTATTCTTTATTATTTGCAAAACCATTGATCCTATTTTTGGATAATGACTTTGACTTCTTGGTCTTCCTTAATTGGGGGTAATCGGGAAGCTGGGTCGTTACACATTGTTGTAACATCCCTGACCTGGGTTATTCTTTAACCTTGGTTGTTTTGTTTAATAAAGTTAATCATATGCTTGCTCTTATATTTTGAAAAGTAATTAAGACTCAAGAGGAGCTTATGTTTCACTTTTAGTCCTTCTTGAATAATGTTGAAACAATGTTTACTTATTTTGGACTAAAGTGCAAATTACCCAAGTTGAGGGGTTAACTTGCAAATGTTATATGGAAAAATGTTCCTCAAGTGTTGAATCATCATAAGAATGAAAATGATGTAGAGGTATGGCTTGTGATAGCCTGAGCACGAATAAAGAGCTTGTTAAGCAATGTTGTGCATTAAAAACCTAGTTTTGGTGTAATGTGCAAATTATCCAAAACCTAGGGTTCAATATGCAAAATACCACCTCTAGAGAGTCCCTCATGTTTCTTGGCATCATGTAGAGAAAAGAAAATGATAGGGGCGTCTCATTGGAATCACTTTGGAGGAGAGAAAATCTTGATATTAAAATAATCAAGATTTAAGCATAATTGGAAACATAATTCAATTTAATGCAAAAATAAATATATTAATGGGAGTGCTCTTCAAGCAAATATGTGATGGTTGTAATTACATAAGTGTGGAAGTCCTTGTACATTGCAAAGGCAACGAAAATATCCTAAGTGAGTGGAGAGCCCACTCACATTAGTTAACTAAAAAGTAATATCCACTAAATATGGGATATTAGTATTATATGAATTAAGGTGCTTAATTGCTTTTCCTTTAATTCAAGGATAATGAAGAGGAATTAAAGGCAAAACAAGGTGGATTTGTATGCAAGGAAGTGAGGGGAATAAGTGGCATCAAGTTGGGGAGTTGAAGGATTATTATAAAACTTTCTCTCTCTTGAAATTCCTTTATATACACTTCATTTTCCACTCAACCAAAGACTCTTTTTCGGATTTTATTTCTCTCCTTGCTTTGGCTGAGCACAAGGGATCTTAGGAGCAATAGGAGGACGAAATCCAACCTGTATGTAAGCTCCTTAATCATCCTCAACTTTGATTTCATGGTGAAAATTGAAAATCAATGCTTGATTTCTTCTTTTCTCCATTCAATCTTCAATCCTAGCCATTCCTTTTCACTCAAAAGCTTGAGGACGGATCTTGGGAGGTTGATAAAGCTTCATTCACCATTAGATACGTGAATCTTGAAGCTTGTTTTCAACTTTGAAGGTGGGTTATATAACTTGAACCCTTAAATGTTATTACTACATTCAATTCTTCATCATTTGTTGATTGTTTTGTTCTTCTTGAAATTTCATTGATCAATTTGATAAATTACCATAAGAATGGTAGTAGATTTTGAAGGATAGAAGCTTGATGATGATGACATCATCATAAGAACACACCTCAATGAATATCTTGAGCATACAGTTTCAACATTTGGAACCAATCGGTTTCAAGATCGATTGAAACCAAACGGTCTCAAGACCGTTTGGGAGTAAATGGTCTCAAGACCGTATGAGATCAAATGGTCTCAAACCATTTAGAGGATAAATGATGATGTGGATGGATGATGATCCAATGATACCAATTGATTCTATTTTAAAGGCTCCATGTATGGATGATCCACTAATTGCAAACCCTAATCGTTTGAATTGATTGAAACCCTAGTTTAGGGAATCGATTTTGAGATGGTTTAACTCAAACGGTATCAAGACCATTTGGAGGTCAAACAGTCTCAAGACCATTTGGAGGTCAATGGTTGATTGTGGTGGATAGTTGGAGATACAAGGGCTACAATCTGATGTACCTTCAATAGTTCAATCGATTGATGATTCAATGAGTACAAACCCAAAATCAATTTGATTGGAGGAACCCTAATTGGTCTGTTCGGTTTCAAGGTAGTTTGGACCAAACAGTCTTGAGACCATTTGAGTCCAAATGGTCTTGAGACCATTTGGGATCAAATGGTCCTCAGACCATTTGGAGAGAAAATGATCTCAAACTGTTTAATGTTCATTCGGTTTCAATGTTAAGTTGCTCATTCGGTTTCGAAACTCAATCGGTTTCAATGTTGGGATGTCCATTCGATTTCAATTCAATGGTTGATGATTCAGTTTCAAGACCGAATGGAGGATTCAGTTTCAAGACCGAATGAAGGATTTAGTTTCAAGATCGAATGGTATAATTTTGGTTTCAAAACCGAATGAGTTGATTCGGTTTCAAAACCGAATGGGTTGATTTGATTTACAATTGGTCAAGATCATTTGAAAGGATGACCAAGACCGTTTGAAGGTTTAATTGAATCAGACCCTATAAGTCCAATTAACCCCATAATTGTTGATGATGTTTATCAAAGGTAATTACAATGGTTGTACCTTCAATATACTTAAGTGATTAGTACCTTTTGAGTGGTTAATATTTGATGCTTATGGAAGCATTGCCTCAATACACTATGCTAACCCTAAATGAATGCATTTGAATAAAGGGTTAACCTAATCTAATCAAGTCTGATGTAATTGATATCCTATAAAGGATAAGAGAGAGGAACTTATACATGAGTGGTAATCATGTAGTGATTAAACCTCAACACTCACAACATGAATACAATATGCAATTAGGGTATGATCCTTGTTGGAGAGATCATGAAACCCTAATGGAGAAGGGTGATGAACCCTAACCCTAATATAGGGTAATGTGATGTGTAACCCTAATTTAGAGTAATGATATGAGAAACCCTAATTCATAGTATTTTGATGAAAAACCCTAATTTCAGGGAATGCTTCATGAAAACCCTAATTTTGGGTAAAGCTACATGAAACCCTAATTTTTGGGGAAATGTTATAAGAAACCTTAATTCAAGGTAAAGAAGTAATGTGAAACCCTGATACATGGTAATGTGATATGAAACCCTAATCCAGGGTGATGCTATGTATTATGAAATCCTAATTTGAAAACCTATCTCTAATTTGTGTAAGGGAATGAGTAACCCTGATTGATATGAATTGGGAAACCCTAACCCTAATAAGAGTATAAGTTGTGTTACTTTGAATTTCATGGTGTTAAAATGTAATTGATATAACTGTTATCAAGTGTACTAACCATGCAGGTATCATGAGGTGATGAGCATAGCCAGGTATGAGCTATGATGTTTTGTTTATTATTGTTAATGGGCCTTGTGAGCCATAACATGCTTTGTTGCCTAGTGAGAGGTAACAAAAGATGAAATGGGATTTGAGATCCATATGATATGCTTGTGTAACAAGTATCATGTTTACCTTGGTCAGATGACCTGAAGGTGTTTAGTTACCTGATAAATGGTAACAAGTGTTCTTTGATGAACTGAGGGTTTGAATACCCATTTTCTATAATCATGATGATAAGTTTGTGAAAGGATGAGAATGCTCCCGATGAGATGAGGGATTGAGATCCCAATGCCTTATTAAAGATTTCAACAATACTTGATGAAAGTATTACACATTCTTTGTAGCAATTATTAAAATAATTGATGTTTGGAAACTTGTCTGATGCTAAAAGAATATGATAATACACTTAATTAATCAAGTGATATCATGTAATGTAGTTTCCCTGACCACAGATCCATCAATGTCAGAATTTGTTGAATGGTGAAACAAGTTAAACTCAGAGCGCATATTTATGCATATGTGGGGGTTATTGGGAAATTATATCCTCATGTCCCATAGGAATGGTTGTGGGTTATATCCTATGTACGGGATTGGTTACAGACCATACCCCAGTATGAGTATGTCTACGGGCCATGACTTCATGATATGATACCAGGCATTGGCTATGGGCCATAACCCTGAAGAGAGTATATGCTATGGGCTATAACTCCATAGCGAAGATGCCAATATACCCTGGCAAGCTAATTGCAGTTTGACACGTGATGTCTCTTCAATATAACCTTGTACTGACTGAGAAGGTTGAGGTCTTGGAATCCGACTCTTCCAATTACCTTGTGTGGTACCGATGCTTTACGTAATCAAGGTCGGTTGGAGCATGAATGGTATACTTCATCTCTTCAGGGAATTAAATATGATTGTAAAATGTAATCAACCGTGTAGCGTATTTGCTTAAGGTTGAAATATGAGGATCACTGGTTGATGTTATCTTGTTTAGCATATCTGATGCGTGCTATTTCAGCACATCTTTTCTGCGAATTATTAAGCTTGTCACATAGAAATACCCCTTTCATCTCTTGAAATTGCACAAATTGATATTTTCTTGTTTTTATCACAAATCTGACAATCATGTGCGTTTTATTGCATTTTCAGGACCTGAGCCGATCGACTGGTACTGTCAATCGATCGTCTCACCGCATCAAACCGATCGTATGACAATATGAAATGCTCAGTTCGCCTTCAAGCATCGATCATTGATCTCATCAGACGACGACCGAGCTCGCCCGGTTCGCTTTACCAAATGCTCGGCTGATTCCCGTTGCTGAGCAACACAGAGCGGTTTCGACTGCACCGCCACCCTAATTAGGGTTGGCAGCCGATCGAATGGTTGTCGCATTCCAGAACCTTCCAACCGATCGGTTGGTTCCTGAACCGCTCGGTTGGCGGCGCGCAGACAACAAACAAACCCATAAACCTAATGTATTCCCTCCCCTCCTTCTCCTATAAAAGGAGGGACACTTCCTCCTCTTCAAGCATCTTGGATTTCTTGGTATTGGGATTCTGAAACAATTAGTCTTGTAATCATTTTCTTATATGCAATAAAGTAGATCTTAGTTCAAGATAACTTCTTCATACTTGTCCTTGTCTTTTCCTTCCACCTTAGTCTTAAATCTTCTTGTCTCCGTTCTTAATTCTGGAGCAAGGAGTAAAGAACTAAGCCATCTCATTGTCTCTAGCATAAGGATTAATTTCCTGATTTTTGGGCTAGACTATGGCTTCATTTCTTTCTTCCTCCGTCTCCCCTTTCTCCATGAGTGAGTAGAATTCTATCGAGGCAAGGGGAATAACCCGTTAGCCATGGTTTTAATGATTTCTTCTTAAACGACTAGATGGTAATCGATTTTAATTGACAGTTGATCTTTGGATCGCATGTTAATCCGGATGGAAATGACCATGGAAATCCAGATTTAGAACAATAAAATCGATTACATAGACGTTTTGATATGGTCGTGGATTTTCATCTTTTAGGATGATAAACTAGGAAGCATGAGCACCAAGACCAATGGGCTCATGTGGAGTTTATCTCTTGTGAGTTTTTAAATTCGCAAACCTTCATCGAATCGTCATTTAAGATTTAGTTGTTATCGCCTAGGCTAAGGTGGTGAAAACCCCTACGAGCCTCGATTTCCTTCTCTTGATTTAATCACAACATCCTTGTTTTCTTTAATCCATAGTCTTTCATTCATATAGTTTTGCTTGTGTTAACAATCTTCTTGTTTTTTTCCTTGTGCGTGTTTATTCTTATTAAGTGCATTTCTTCTTGCATTAGTGTAATCAATCAACCCCCAGCTGGACTTTAGTTTCTGCTTTAATAAAAAGAAAATTACCAAAAACAAATAATAAAGTTCTTCAATCTTTGGGTTCTAAGAACAATCTCTTTAAAGTTGTCATGTGGGATCGATCCTTCTATACTACCCTTAAAACCGGAAGTAAAAAAGGTTTTAACTCTAGGATTAACCGTCTTATTGATTGATATTGCAAAATGAAGAGTATCAATATCCTAGATGGATAAATGTTATACATGTTCTTCATATTCCTTATTGAATAAGTAACATGTTGCTTTATCAAATTATAGTTGAAATGCTTAGAACAAGAATATTTCCCTAACCTATTTAGACAATGAATTATCTATTGTTGAGTATATATGATTCCTCTGCTCAGTTTTTTTTCTAATAAACTACAATAATAATGTTTCTGGAGGAGAGTTATATCTCTCAATGGGGAAATTTCAATTGTCTCACCACCGTGGGATCCAATGTTTTAGGTAGATGTGAAGGAAGAGGCAGAAACTCTACAACAGGGGAAGAGCAGCAGCAGCAACAGGGACAACAATGATTTCTTAGGTAGAGACATTGTCTGTCATGTCTTGTATATGTGTACATAGAGTCTTATCTGTCGTCTCTGTACTCTCAGGTCCTCGGAGTCAGTAGTTAGTTTAATGAATTGATCTGAGATTTTGGCTTGATGCCTCAAGGTTCTTATGTTGCTTGTGTACAGTTTAACAGAGCAGTTGATGTTGTAGTCTTAAGATGGAATAGTACAAGAGATGTACTAGTGAACCAGAATGTAATTGAATTACTTTGGTTCTTTTTGAAAGATTTTTTCATTGTATGGATCTCTTTGCAAATGGTTTAAATTTTTAGTGATTTTCAGCAATCCGCTGCTAACGAACGCTTCCACTTAGTTTATTATGTATGTTTTGAACGCTTGACGACAAAATTAGTGGTATCAGAGCCCTAGGTTCATTGAGTCTACAGAGACATATGATTAAGTCGCTGAGTATGTTCTAGTGTCTTCCAGTTTATCTGATAGTGACTTATGCTCATATAGGAGGAGAAGAAGAACTTGAAGATGTATGGATCACACGAAGAACACGTTGTTGAGAGCAGTGTTGTTGCACCAGGAGGTGGTGCAAGGGACCAGGCTAGGGAGGAACTGTGGGCTCTGATCTCCAAAACACAAGATAAACATAGAGGAAGCGATTCAATTAACAGCGGAATACGAAAATCACGAGAAATTAAAACTTTTCGAAAACGAGATCTTAAAAACCTGAAACTCCTTTTATAAAAGTAAGATGAACTGTTTACATCTCTGATAAATCACTTCTCGAGTGATTATATACGTCATGATACAAAATCTCAAGATTTCAAAATTCTCAGATCAACAAACTCCTAGGACATGAGTGTACAGAGACGACATAAGACTATACTGAATACAAGACTAGACAGCACAGTGTTTCCACCTGAAGTCATTGTTGCTCCTGAATTTGCTATTGTTGCTGCTGTCCACCTACAGATTGGTTCCTTCGACCTCGACGTCCACCTAAAGGTAGAAATCTACGGGGTGAGACAATTTTAAATAATTGTCCCAGCGAGAGTTATAACTCTCTGCTAGAAACTTTGTTAAAAGAAGTCAAAGAAATATCATGAGCAGGTAATTTAGGTTACTCACAGTAGGCTTGATAACAAATACTCATCTTTATTTAAGGAATATGAAGAACACGTATACTAATGTTTGAACAGGATATTAAAAACAAGCAATGTAATATCAATCAATGTTCCTCGTATTTCAACCTAAGCAGTTATGCTACGCGGTTGATTATGTTTTACAAACGTCATTATGCCCTGCGGAGATGAGGTATACCGCTCATACTCCAACCGATCACTAGTAAGTCACATCGGTATCATACTAGGTCATCGAAAGAGCCAGATTCTCATGACCCTCAACTACCTCAGTCAGAATGAGGATAAACATGCAGGACATCTAGTGTCCCTGCTAATATAGCTTACCAGGGTATTCTGGTACTTCGCTATTAGAGTCACAGTGGCATTCTGCACTCTCTTCGCCATCGAAAGATTTCATGTTTATCTCTCATTGATGCGGTATAAAAGATTCCCTTGGAAGAATAGGGTTACATCATCCCGGTATAAACATATAGTGAAGGGTTGATGGATTAAGATACATCAACATCAACTCCTACACTAGGATGTAAGGATATACACATCCATATTCCCCCACATACTCTAAAGTATGTGATCCAGGAGTTCCCTTAAGAAAACCTATTTCACCATCATTTAAATTCTGACAATGATGGATCTATGATCAGGGCTCTACATGGTATGATTAAACTTGGTTATTAGGTACATTCTAGTATTCTTTTAGCATCATACATGTTTTCAAACATTAATCATTAGCATAGCAGCTATGAAAGTAGAATACTAAATGTATCAAGTCTAAATCACATCAATTATCATTTCTCAATCGTCCAATCACAAGTCATTTGACAAGCATGACCTTGATGATATTCATGGCTCTTACAGCCTATCATTCTCATAAGATGCCACTTACTAGGCATCAACATATGTCATCATTCATAAAGCTAATAACATGCTTCCAATGAATATGAAATCATAATCCTTACCTGGATATGATCACCATCATGTATAGAAACTTGCATGGTTAATTCAACTGATAATAGTAAGTAGTTCATATCAAGAGTTGTACCCTTATATTCTTACAAGGGTTAGATTCCCTGATTTTCATCAATTAGGGTTTACTATTCACAATATATGTCATCACCCTAGAATAAGGGTTTACTATTCACCTCATGGTGAATTAATCTCATTACATCACCATGCATGAGAAACATCATCATTAAAGCCCTCAGATAAGATCAAGATTCACCAATTACCACAATTAGGGTTTCCATGATCTCTCATAAGTGGATCATACCCTAATCATGCACATTCATGTATATTGAAGGTATTTTACTTGAGTTTCCACCATAAATGGTACTTTCTCTCTCCTCTCACTAGTAGATGGTGAATACACCACTTAGATTAGGTTAGGTTAAGTCCCCTTTGATCTACATAAACCAAATCACCACTATCAAGTGATTCAGGTTTGATTAGAACAAGGTATAACTCAATTAAACCTCTCAGGGGCATTTTTGGTAAATTACCCATTGATCATCCTCATGGGTCAATTCATTAATCACTTAGTCCCTTAATATCTTAAGTTACCATTATGGTTTAGATTAGATCATCATTGAACCATTTACACCTTCAAGTGATTAAGTATAATCAACCTTGAAAATCTCCAATTGGTTTAGGGTTTGATCTTCAACCTTCAACCCATTTGATTCTTAAATGACCTTGAACTCGTTTAACCTCAAACGACCTAGAACCCATTTGGGCCTTAAACGAGTGTGGACACCCTTTGATCTTAAACGAGTGTGAACCCACTTGAGATCAAATGAGTGTGAACCTGTTTGAGATCAAACGAGTGTGAACCCGTTTGAGATCAAACGAGTGTGAACCCGTTTGAGATCAAACGAGTGTGAACTCATTTGAGATCAAATGAGTGTAGACTCGTTTGGACTTAAACGAGTGTGAACTCATTTGGACTCAAACGAGTGTGAACATACTTGGGTCCAAACCGCATGAACATAAAAGGTGACACATAGGTTATGTTTGAATAGTGTTTCCTATGTTGAAGCCTTTAATTGGCCAAAGCCATGTTAACCACTTACAGATTGAGTCAATTAGGATGAGCCTCAATCAATTGGATTCCAATTGACCCTTAATTTAAAGCCAATTAGGGTTAAGTCTAACTCACTTAGGGTTTCCAATCGGCTAATCATCAATTCTCAACAATGAGAAACAAATTGTAATTGAACCCATCAATTGAACTCCAATTGGGACAAAACTTGGCCCAATGAGAGTTAGGGTTATGAGAGGCGGCGGCGTCGGACCTGGGCGATCGGGGTTTCGTGGAGGTCGGGGTGGTTTTGGCCATGCTCGTCCTCTGCCAGAAGGTGTCTCTGGTGCATCGGCGGAGGCTGGCGGTGATGACAACTGTATGTCAGAGGCAATCAACCCAGAGGACCACGAGGATGTTGCATGCATGATGGAAGATGCTGAACTTCAACCCATCCCGGACGACGGCTTGGTGGCGCAGCAGGGAAGGAAGTCATACAAAGAGTCTGTGGTGGGTCAACGACAGACGGTTAACTACCCTGTCATCTGCCCTGATCTATTAAAAGCATCAGATCTGGTCTTCGATACGAGCGACACTATTCTGGCTATCTCCATCAGAGAGGAAGTTGTTCCCCCTCTCTTGGAACCCTGGAAATACGCAGTCGTGATAAAGGCTATCAGTATGAATATTGGATTTCAAGCTCTCATCAATCGCATCACTATTCTGTGGGGGATCCATGATAGGTTTCACATCATCGACCTCGAGAACGGGTACTACGTGGTGCAACTCTTCTCCAACGAAGATTATGTGAAGATCCTGACGGGAGGTCCATGGACCTTGTTTGGAAATTATCTATCCGTCCAAACCTGGTCCCCTCACTTTCGTCCCTCTGACCCCATACCAAGTAAGCTAGTGGTTTGGATCAGAATCCCAGAACTACCGGTGCACCTATATCCGACCGAACTCCTCGCAGGGATCGGTAATCTAGTGGGGAAGATGATCAAAATCGACTCCACTACAGCACAAGGAAATAGAGGTAAATTTGCGAGAATATCCACAGAGGTTGATACCAGGCAACCCCTGCTCCTTGCCGTGTTCATCAATGGAGAGATCTTCAAGATAGAGTATGAGAACCTTCCGTCACTTTGCTTCCGTTGCGGGCGCATAGGGCATGATGAAGGTCGATGTCCTCAATCAGTGGTGGTTGCACCAGCAACGAAGGCTGCTCCGACGCCTGTTATTCCCTATTCGGTTGCGATGCACGCGAAGAAGCCTGAGAGGCGTCCGCCTCGCAATCAGCCAGCGATGAATCCGCCTCAAGAGGAAGCGCCGTCCCCAACCCAACCTACCGCTGGTGATGGGTCAGAAGGCGAGTGGCAAACCGTGACCAATAGAAGGAATCAGAAGAAGACTTCAGGGGCTGTTCAATCGACTGCCTCCAATGTAAACTTGGAAACCAGCCCCACCGCCCATCCTTTGGACACGGCTGTGCGCCTAACCAGCGACGACACTACCATCAGGAGGGAGCAAGGGTCTGAGGATGCCTCCTTCCAATTCCACTTCGGTGCTTCTTCCGATCCTGACGGAGGAGCAGGCACCTCACGACGTGGCGTGCTCCTAAGGAACAGGAGAATCGTCTACCAGACGACGCCCATTAGCCCCGATAGAGTTTGTAAGAAGGGAAAGGCCCGTGAAGCAACTGAGAGTGCGAAGGTGACCGAAGCCATACGGTTGTTCAACCCTCCCGCTCCCAGTCCTTCATCGGATGGGACTTACAATGCGATTCATGCAATTGAAGTAGACGACCCTGGTCCCTCAAACGACCAGACCATTGTCGCTTAACCCCTCTTGTTCTTAATGAACTATGTCTTCTGGAATATACAAGGAGCTTGCTCCGACAAGAAAATTCAATTTATTCGCTATCTCAAGAGGAAATTCAAGCTTCACCTTGTCGCCATTGCCGAACCTAGGTGTAGCAGAATAAGAGCTGACACTATTATCAAGTCTCTGGGTTTCCCTTCGTCACATCGTGTGGAAGCCATTGGCTTCTCGGGTGGCATTTGGATTCTCTGGGATCAATCTGTAACTTCCATGGAAATCTTGTTAAACCACAGGAAATTTATCCATTGTCGGGCCAACGGGTCGCTTGTGACTTTCGTCTACGGTAGTCTCAATTCGTCCATCTGAAAGCTGCTATGGAAGCATCTTATTAATATAGCTAGCACGATTACTGGAGACTGGTCTGTTATCGGTGACTTCAACTCTATGCTCTCTGCGAGCGAGAAGGTGGGAAGCTGCTTCTTCGATCACTCGGCCTGTTCGGCCTTCAACGATATGCTCCTTTCCTCCGGTCTGGCTGAAGTCCCTTCTGTGGGACAGTGGTTCACTTTCCATAGGAGCAGGTTGTTCGAGCGTTTGGATAGACTTCTCGCCAATGCAGCCTGGCTCGATTCTAATTCCACCACCACAGTGACTGTGCTCCCATGCTTCATATCTGATCACAATGCGCTCCTGGTGTCTAGCATACCCAGGAACAAAGGCCGGAAGGGCATCTTCAGAACGAAATCTAGCTGGCACCTTCAAACTGATTTTCGCAACCAAATTGATGTGCTTTGGGATAATTCTCTTCCCTTCTCGGAGGCTCTCAGCCTGTTCTCACCGGCAATTTTGGCCTGGGAAACTCAGATGTCAGAACCAACACAGGAAAAAGAATAACATCCTGAGGCAGCTAGATTGCTTGCAGGTAACTCTTCCTTTCGCTAATTCTATTTCTAATGAACTCATATGCGTCGCCCTCCAGGAACAACTTCAAAATATCCTCACGAAGGAGGAGGCGGACTGGAGGCAAAAATCCCATATCGACTGGCTGCAGCTTGGTGACAGCAATACGAAATTCTTCAATTCCATCGTCAAAGCAAGGCGTCAGCGCAACTTGATCAGTAAACTCAAGCATCCGTCCGGTGGTTGGATTACTGATGAGGAGGAGCTCAAGCTGCTTGTCCATTCGCACTTCACCAACCTGCTTGCTTCTCCGTTGAGCACAACTCATCAACATGCTGAGTATGTGGGCACTTTTCCAGGCATCCATGGAGCCGTCTTTTCTACGCTCGCCTCTCTTCCTTCTGCATCCGAGATCAGAGATGTTTTATTCAAAATGAACCCCCTGAAGGCTGCTGGCCCTGATGGCGTACACACTGACTTTCTCCAAACAAATTGGGCGCGTGTTGGTCCTTCGGTGATCTCTACAGTTCGCTCAGCCTTCATTACTGCATCTGTGGAACCTAGTATGGCTAATGCTCATATGGTGCTCATCCCAAAATCTACTAATGTGGAGTCTTGCAGTGATCTGCGCCCTATCTCGCTCACCAACACCTGCTTGAAGGTGATTTCCAAAGTCATTGTTAAACACATTAAACCTCTTCTCAACAACTGGATTGCTCTGACTCAGTCTAGCTTCATTCCGGGGCGGAGAATCACAGACAACATTCTTCTTTTTCAGGAGGCAATCCATTCCATGCGCTCTCAGAAAGGGAAAAAGCGTTTGATGGCTATAAAACTTGATCTCTCCAAGGCGTTCGACAAAATGAGCTGGTCATTCATCGAGGACACACTCACTAGAGTTGGTCTTCCGGATAATATTGTGAAGCTCACTATGAACATCATCACCTCCAGGCATACTTCTATTCTTTGGAATGGTTCTCCTCTTCCTCCCATCAAGGCCCTCCGGGGTGTTCGACAGGGAGACCCTCTCAGCCCTTACATCTTTGTACTATGCATGGAGCGCTTCCACCAGGCCATCTCGACGGCTGTCGACTGTGGCGATTGGAAACCATTAGTTATGAGCAGGAATGGTCCGCCAGTCTCTCATGCTTTCTTTGCCGACGACATCATATTGCTTGCTGAAGCCTCTGTGAAGCAAGCTCGCCATATCAATCGCATCCTTCAGGATTTCTCAGCAGCTTCTGGACAAGAAATCTCCACCGGCTAATCGAAGTGCTTCTTTTCTACAAATACCCCGCTGGCGATCAGGAATCGTGTCAGTCGATGCCTACACATCTCTTCCACTGAAGATTTGGGCAGGTACCTTGGGGTGCCCATTCTCCACAAGAGAATAAATAATGCCACACACACCTCTATTGTTGATTCTATTAAAGCAAAGATGAACGGATGGACTCAGCGGAACCTATCCCTAGCTGGCCGTGTTTCTCTGGCAAAGTCCTCTCTACAATCTATTCCTACCTACACCATGCAAACGATGCGCCTCCCACAGGGTGTATGCGATGCTCTTAATCAGCATATACGAAGATTCATCTGGCAAGGAACTAATGAGCAACGTAAGATGTCATTAGTCTCCTGGAAGAAAATGACCTCCTGCAAGGATAATCGCGGCCTTGGCATCCGCGACGCAGCTGACCAGAACGTTTCCCTTATGATGAAGAACACTTGGTTGTTTCTGACATGCCCTGGTAAACCTTGGGTCCAGGTCATGCGACACAAGTACTGCCCCAGATGAGTGCCCAAATTGGGGTCCTGCTCACATGCCTGGTCATTTATCCGATCCACCATTGACGTCGTGAAGGCTAACTGCAGAAGAATAGTTAATGATGGTGCTGAAACTAATGTGTGGACTGACGCTTGGTTCAGCAAGACAAGCCTGGTGGTTTCTCACCCTGCTCAGAACATTCCTGATATCATCAGCGACCTCAAGGCTGAATCCATGGTTTCCTTTGATGGATCATGGGATTGGGACTTTATTCGAACCTTCCTTCCTCTGGATACTTGGGCGCAAATCCAAAGCATCCCTCCTCCTACCCCGCTAGTGGGTCCTGATAGTTGGGCTTGGAACGAGGACCCTCTAGGGAAATTCTCTTCAGCATCCGCTTATGCCTGGACCAGGCGACAGAAGGAAATCGTCTGCACCGGCAACTGGCCTATCCTATGGAAGTCCAAGCTCCCTAATCGTATCAAGCTGTTCCTCTGGCTCTTTATGCACAATGCTCTGCTCACGAACGTGGAGAAGAGAAGGAGACACATAGACACGTCCAGCCTTTGTCCCCAGTGTAATGAGGCTGACGAGACCATCCTTCATTGTCTACGTGATTGCCGATACAGGAAGGCTGTTTGGGAAGGTTTACACGTCAACAACAACTTCTTTAGCATGGACGCCACTGCATGGTCCTCGCATATCATCTCCTCTTATATAAATAACCCCATCTATGTTGTTGCGTGTTGGCATCTTTGGAGGGTTAGAAATGAATACGCCCATTTACTCAAAACTACTCCCATGCAGGTCCAAATTAAGTTCATTAAAGAGCGGGCAAGCTCTATTGTGAATCTCCCGCAACTCTCTCGCATTCACTACCCCGTTGCTGAGCCCTCGATCTCTCTGGCTGATAGGGACTTCTTGGTCTTCGTCGATGCATCATTCAATAGCAACTCTCTCCAGTGCGCCACGGGCGTTTACATAACAAACAGAGCAGGGGTCCTTGTGCGAGGTTTAGGCGCCCCAGGTTATGCTTCGAGTGCGGTCGAGGTAGAAATCAAAGCCATTTTGCATGCTGTAAACACTTGTCGGTTGGATGGTCTTTCGAGACCTCTGATCCTATCCGACTCCGCATCCGGCATCGCCGTCCTTAAAAACATGGAGGAGGTGCCGCCCAGCCTGAAACCCTTTCTCAGGCCATGGTCGAAAGACCAGTTATCCACCTTTTCTTTTCAATACCTTCGTAGGAAGTATACCTTAGTAGCGGATGCTGTAGCTAAGCATGTCATGTCTAACGACTTGGCAGAAGACTTCATTTTCAAACCTCTTTGGCATTTGCCGGATGTTATGCTCTGTAATCTGACTGCAAGTTAATAAAGTTTTCGTTATGGTAAAAAAAAAAACTTGGCCCAAATGGTCTTGAGATCATTTGGATGACCTCCAAACGGTCTTGAGACCATTTGCCCAAAGTTTGACCAAAATCTAAGTTGATTTGATTAGGATTGAACCCTAATTAGGTCTAAAATCAGCACTTTTATCAATTCTTCAACCTATTGAAATTGGACCTAAAATGGATCAATTTTCCTTAACCCTAGACCTCCAAACGGTCTTGGGGTGTCACTAAACGAGTGTGAGACCATTTGGGTGAATCCCAAATGGGTTTGAACCCGTTTGGATCCTCCAATCCAAAACTCAACAAGATCTATAATTAAAATCAGCAATTTCAACCCGATTAGGGTTAGGGTGTTGAAGTGCCTTCAACTCTCAATTGGTTAGGAATTAGATTATAATTCTTTGTAGGAAAGAAATTCAATACATTATGAACAGACCCTCAAACGGTCATACCTTGGTCAACCCTATGAAATGGTCTTGGGGTCGTTTTGATCCAAACGATCTTGCAGGATCGTTTGAGATCAAACGGGTTGAACCCGTTTGACCTTAAACGAGTTGCACCCGTTTGGACCAAAAGGGTCCAAGGTCGTTTCATAAAGTGACCTAGGAATCCACGCCCATCATCCTCAACCTCTGTTCAGATCGGTTCCTCCACCGTTTTGCTTGCAAAAGAGCAAGGAAGAAGGGAGGTAGAAGAAGAATTAATCATAGAAAAAAAGAACAAGGATATGCATAACAAAGCTAAGAGTTAGAGTTATAAAACCCACCTCAAACGTGGTTCCTAGAGCTTCCACACTTCCAAGCTTCAAGCCTTTAATGTCGTCTTGAGCTCCACAGGTCGTCCAAGGTCAATTCTTCAAGAAAAAGATGGGGATGGTCGGCTAGAACAAGGAACCTAAGTAAGAAAACTAGCAATTCAACCTTGTAATACGATTTCCTCCATGAATCCAAGCTAGAAGGTGGTGTTCTCTTACCTTAGAACAGGTTGGTCATTTCCCTGAGCTCCAAAGCTTTGCCTTGGTCGGTTGAGAAAGATGAGAAGTGAGGAAGTGAAGGAAAACGTTTGCTTGATTTGGAAAGAAAGGTGCTTATATAGTTTAGGCTGATTTTCACCATAAGGACCTCTAAAGCATGTAATTCTCACCCAAGTCCCTCCTTATTTCTAAGGCACGTTAAAGCTATCAAAACTTAATCAAAGCCCATCAAAACTCAAGATCTAAGGGTAAAGAAAACCAATATGCACACTAAGGTATATATATATATATATATGAAGGGTCTTCTTACTCATACTAGGTGTTTTCACTACAAAGATCATCCTTCTTATCCAATTATTTAATAGAAGTGCCCCTCTCATCCTTTCTTCTCTAAATGATGTCAAGAGTCATAAAAGGTATTCTAGAAAGTGTATAGCACAAGTTGCACCCCACATTTTGGGTAAATTGCACTTTACACCAAAATTAGGGTTTAAGCACAAGGATTGCTCCACAAGCTGCACCTTGGTGCCCAAACTTGGGAAATCCATCATACCTCATCATATTCCTTCATATGATGTCTCTTTATTAGAGGAACATCTTAACCTGTGTAATTTGCAAGTTAACCCCTCTAATTGGGTAATTTGCACATAGGTCCCTATATTACCAAACAATACTACAATCATTGTTTAAAAAGGACAGAAATGAAAATGTATGTTCCTTAGGAACTTAATTACATGCCAAAAGATAATCACAAGGATTTAATTACATATCTTAGGCAAAACACCTAGGGTTAATTCATAACCCAGGTCAGGGATGTTACAAATTATCCACCCCTTACAAGGATTTCGTCCTCGAAATCGATAAAACATATTAAGAGAAAAGAGTAGGATATTTCCTTCTCATCTCTTCCTCTAGTTCCCAAGTGGCTTCTTCAACACCACGGTGATTCCAAAGAACTTTTGCAAGACTTATTTCTTTCTTCTTTAGCTTTTTAATTCTGTTATCAAGGATTGACACCGGTCCTTCCTCATAAGTTATATCTTCATTCAATTCTACTTCCATAGGTTGTAGAACTGACTCAGTATCGGGATGACATTTCCTTAGCATAGAAATGTGAAACACAGGGTGTAGTTTTTGTAATTCTGGTGGTAACTCTATTCTATAGGCTACCTTTCCAACCCGTTCGATGATTGGATAAGGCCCTATAAATCTAGGAGCTAACTTCCCTTTCCTTCCAAAGCGAAGGACTCCTTTCCAAGGCGAGACCTTGAGATACACTTTGTCTCCAACCTAGAACTCCAACGGTCTACGACGCTTGTCAGCATAAGATTTTTGCCTATCTTGTGCAGTCTTAATCTGTTGTTGTATTACTTTAATCTTTTCTGTAGTCTACTGCACAAGATCAGGACCTAACAATTGATGTTCACCAGTCTCATACCAGCATAAGGGTGATCTACAATGCCTGCCATACAAGGCTTCATAAGGTGCCATATCAATATTATGTCAATAGCTATTGTTATAGGCAAACTCTATCAGGCTTAGGTGCAGATCCCAACTTCCTGTGAACTGGAGAACACATGCTCTCAACAGATCTTCTAAGGTCTGTATAGTCCTTTCTGATTGTCCATCCGTCTGTGGATGAAAGGTTGTACTAAACCTTAACTGGGTGCCTAGTGCCCTATGTAGTTGTTCCCAAAAACGACATGTGAACTGAGGACCTCTGTCAGAAACTATGGTGACAGGAACTCCGTGCAAACGCACTATCTCTTGAACATATAACTGGGATAACCTTTCAGCAGAATAGGTTGTTTTGACAGGTAAGAAATGCGCTGTCTTAGTCAACCTATCAACAATTACCCAAATGGAATCATGTCCTTTGTTTGTTCTAGGTAGACCAACAACAAAGTCCATGGTTACATGATCCCACTTCCACTGTGGTATGGGTAAAGGTTGCATTGTTCCTGCAGGCTTCTGGTGTTCAGCTTTAACTTGCTGACACACTGGACACCTCAGAACAAACTCAGTTACGTCCTTGTTCATCCCAGGCCACCAATACATATCTTTCAAGTTTCGATACATCTTGGTGCTTCCTGAATGCATAGCATACATTGAAAAATGAGCTTCTTCCAGGACTAACTTCCTCAGGTTATCTACATCTGGTACTATCATCCTCCCATGATAGCATGCCACTTGATCATCTGATTCATGAAAACCTTCTCGCTTCTCATCACCATACTCAGATCTGATCTGCTGAACTGCAACATCAACTTGCTGTGCCTCCTTAATCTGCTCTCTTAGGGTGGGTTTGATATGCATCTCAGCCAACAACCCGGCAATCCATGACACCTTCATCTGTACATTGTCTTGCCTTAAGGAGATAATCATATCTCTCCTAGGGCATACTAAAGAGTTTAATTGTGCCCTATCAGAGGATGATGTTGCTGATTTCCTACTCAAGGCATCTGCAACTACATTGGCCTTTCCTGGATGGTAATCTATTATACAATCATAATCCTTGATTAACTCCATCCAGCTACGTTGCCTCATGTTAATGTCATGTTGAGAGAAGTCATACTTAAGGTTCTTATGGTCTGTGAAAATCTGGAAGGTTTCTCTGTAAAGATAATGTCTCCAGATTTTCAAGGCATGAACCACAACAGCTAACTCTAAATCATGTGTCGGATAATTCTCCTCGTTTTTCTTAAGCTGTCGGGAAGCAAAAGAAATCACTTGTTTATCATGCATCAACACACACCCGAGTCCATTCTTAGAGGCATCACAGAAAATTATGTATCCTTTGCCTTGCTCAGGTAGCACAAGCACAGGTGCACTTGTCAACCTCTCCTTCAGCAACTGAAAAGACTGTTGACACTTATCACTCCAGGCAAAAGGAACATCTTTCCGGGTCAACTTTGTCAAGGGTAGGGCTATAGAACTGAAGTTTTTAATGAACCTTCGATAATAGCCAGCCAACCCGAAGAAACTACGAATCTCCGTCGGTGTTTTCGGTTGTTCCCACTGTAGAACAGATTCTACCTTTTTAGGGTCAACACGAATTCCCGAGGCAGATATCACATGTCCAAGAAAAGATACCTCCGGCATCCAGAACTCACACTTGCTAAATTTAGCGTATAGCTTATGTTGTCTTAGCAAAGTTAGAGCCTGACGAAGATGCTGTTCATGCTGCTGAGTATCTCTACTATAGATCAGGATGTCATCTATAAAGACAACAACACACTGATCGAGGAAAGGTCGTAAAATTCTATTCATGAGTTCCATAAATGCAGCTGGTGCATTAGTTAGTCTGAACGACATAACTGTGAACTCATAGTGACCATACCTTGTCCTGAAAGCAGACTTGGGTATGTCACTGTCCTTAATACGAAGTTGATGAAATCCTGACCTCAAGTCTATCTTCGAGAAGACGGTTGCACCACGTAACTGGTCAAAAAGATCATCAATTCTCGGCAAAGGGTACTTATTAATTATTGTTACTTTATTTAATTGTCTATAATCGATGCATAATCGCATTGATCCATCTTTCTTTTTAACAAACAAAACTGGAGCACCCTAAGGTGAAGTACTCGGTCGGATAAAACCTTTCTCAAGCAATTCTTGAAGTTGTTTCTTGAGTTCTGCCATCTCAGCAGGTGCCATCCTATACGGTGTTTGTGCTATAGGTTGGGTATCTGGGATCAAATTGATTTCAAAATCAATTTCCCGAGGCGGTGGCATACTTGGAAGTTATTAAGGAAATACATCTTCAAATTCCCTGACTATAGGAACTTCAGCAAGGTTAGGACTCTTCATGGTGGTATCTATCACATGGGCCAAGAATGCATAACATCCTTGCCTCATCAGCTTATCAGCAACCATGGCAGACACAAGACAGGTGGGTAGAATCTTTCTCTCTCCTTGAAAGATCCATGTGTTGCTCTCATCAACAAACACAGCCTGCTTGGATTCACAACCCAAGACAACTATATACCTTTCCAAGGTATCCATCCCTAGGATTATATCAAATCCTTGCATATCAAGTGGTATAAGATCCACTTGAATGTGATGATCAGAAAAGATGAGGATGCAGGGAGAGCATACCTCTTGCAAAATAGCAGATCCTCTCAACGGAGTTTCAAGCAACAAGCTATCAGCCCTATGTCTAACTGTTATATTGCAGTTACGAATCACTCTTCGAGTGACAAAGGAGTGCGTAGCACCCGGGTCAATCAAAACAGATACCACACAGGATTTAGACATATCAGAATATAAAAGTTCCATCTGACCTGCCACAACCCGTGGATTGACTACTGCTTCTGGTGGGTTCATAGCATAGAACCTCATTGTCGCCTGAGGTTGAGTTGGTGCTGACGATCCAGCCTAAGACGCTTGCCCACGTCCTCTAGCTGCTCCTTGAGACTACCTTCTCTGTGATCCCTGTTGATCCTGCCTCAGAGGTTGTGTCACACTGACAGGCCTAGACCTACAGTCCTTCATCAGATGTCCCACCTTCCCACAGTTATAGCAACTTCTCTCCAGTTGTTGTGGTCTTGGCGGTCCTGTGACCGATATTGATGCTGAACTGTGAGTCTCTCGTGGCGGTAAACCTCGTCCTCTACCTCTACTTGGGGACCACTGAGTCTGAGAACTCGATCTGGGTGGTGGAGGTGTAGGTGCAGAGAATCTAGGCTTCTTAAAGTCTCTTGATGAAGATCCCTGGAACTGTGGATATCTCTTTTGGGTTTGTCTTTTCTCGACTACGGATCTCTCTATCCTTCGGACTGACTCAACAAAGGTAGAGAATCTCTCCCGGTTTTCTAGTGCAGACACGGGAGTAGTCATGTCGGCATTCAAACCCTTCTCAAACCTTCTAATCCTTTCTTCATCTGTGGTAGCCATATGCGGACAGAATCGCAACAACTCCATGAACTTAGCCTCATACTCGCTAATGTTCATCATACCCTGTCTCAGTCTCTCAAACTGAGAGATCTTCTCGTCCAGGAAGGTCTTTGGAAAATATCTGCGGACAAATTCCCGACGAAAGTCTTCCCACGAGATCTCTATTCCAGGCCTCTTCTGCTCTTCCATGGTCCACCAGTGACCAGCACTACCTTTGAGAAGATAGACAGCATGTCTAACCTTCTCACCTTCGGGGATGTTAAGGATTCTGAGAGCTTTCTCCAACTCAGTTAACCACAGATCAGCATCAGCAGGGTCAGCTGTTCCAAAATATTCAGTTGCTCCGACCCGACGAAGTCGCTCGAACGTTTTACCGATACCTTGACCCTCAGTCTGGACAGGTGCCCTAGGTGCAGGCATGGACATCATGTCGGTGATATGTGTCATGGCAGTCATAAACTGCCCAAACATAGTTTGAACCTCTGGGTTTCCCATGTCAGCTGGGTCAAATCGAGGTGGCTCCATAGGTGGCTCAGGTACAGGTTGCTCTATTTCTAGGTTCCTTGCACCTTCTCGAGGTGCAGCAACACTACTTTCGGCCTCATACTCCTCCTGTGGTCCAGACATCCTTAATTATCTTCTTCTCCTGAGGAGCAGAAGACTCTATTAGATAAGAAAGAAGTACTAAGGATAGACTTGACACTCTAAGTCCTATGTCTCTGTAGACTCAACAAACCTAGAGCTCTGATACCACTAATTGTGGGCTCTGATCTCCAAAACACAAGATAAACATAGCGGAAGCGATTCGATTAACAGCGGAATACGAAAATCATGAGAAATTAAAACTTTTCGAAAACGAGATCTTAAAAACCTGAACTCCTTTTATAAAAGTAAGATGAACTATTTACATCTCTGATAAATCACTTCTCGAGTGATTATATACGTCATGATACAAAATCTCAAGATTTCAAAATTCTCAGATCAACAAACTCCTAGGACCTGAGTGTATAGAGACGACATAAGACTATACTGACTACAAGACTAGACAACACAGTGTTTCCACCTGAAGTCACTGCTGCTCTTGAATTTGCTGCTGTTGCTGCTGTCCACCTGCAGATTGGTTCCTTCGACCTCGACGTCCACCTAAAGGTAGAAATCTACGGGGTGAGACAATTTTAAATAATTGTCCTAGCACGAGTTATAACTCTCCGCCAGAAAATTTGTTAAAAGCAGTCAAAGAAATATCATGAGCAGGTAATTTAGGTTACTCACAGCAGGCTTGATAACAAATACTCATCTGTATTTAAGGAATATGAAGAACATGTATACTAATGTTTGAATAGGATATTAAAAACAAGCAATGTAATATCAATCAATGTTCCTCGTAGTTCAACCTAAGTAGTTATGCTACGCGGTTGATTATGTTTTACAAACGTCATTATGCCCTGCGGAGATGAGGTATACCGCTCATACTCCAACCGATCACTAGTAAGTCACATCGGTATCAACTAGGTCATCGAAAGAGCCGGATTCTCATGACCCTCAACTACCTCAGTCAGAATGAGGATAAACATGCAGGACATCTAGTGTCCCTGCTAATATAGCTTACCAGGGTATTCTGGTACTTTGCTATTAGAGTCACAGTGGCATTCTACACTCTCTTCGCCATCGAATGATTTCATGTTTATCTCTCACCGATGCGGTATAAAAGATTCCCTTGGAAGAATAGGGTTACATCATCCCGGTATAAACATATAGTGAAGGGTTGATGGATTAAGATACATCAACATCAACTCCTACACTAGGATGTAAGGATATACACATCCATATTCCCCCACATACTCTAAAGTATGTGATCCAGGAGTTCCCTTAAGAAAACCTGTTTCACCATCATTTAAATTCTGACAATGATGGATCTATTATCAGGGCTCTACATGGTATGATTAAACTTGGTTATTAGGTACATTTCAGTATTCTTTTAGCATCATACATGTTTCCAAACATTAATCATTAGCATAGCAGCTATGAAAGTAGAATACTAAATATATCAAGTCTAAATCACATCAATTATCATTTCTCAATCGTCCAATCACAAGTCATTTGACAAGCATGACCTTGATGATATTCATGGCTCTTACAGCCTATCATTCTCATAAGATGCCACTTACTAGGCATCAACATATGTCATCATTCATAAAGCTAATAACATGCTTCCAATGAATATGAAATCATAATCCTTACCTGGATATGATCACCATCATGTATAGAAACATGCATGGTTAATTCAACTGATAATAGTAAGCAGTTCATATCAAGAGTTGTACCCTTATATTCTTACAAGGGTTAGATTCCCTGATTTTCATCAATTAGGGTTTACTATTCACAATATATGTCATCACCCTAGAATTAGGGTTTACTATTCACCTCATGGTGAATTAATCTCATTACATCACCATGCATGAGAAACATCATCATTAAAGCCCTCAGATAAGATCAAGATTCACCAATTACCACAATTAGGGTTTCATGATCTCTCATAAGTGGATCATACCCTAATCATGCACATTCATGTATATTGAAGGTATTTTACTTGAGTTTCCACCATAAATGGTACTTTCTCTCTCCTCTCACTAGTATATGGTGACTACACCACTTATATTAGGTTAGGTTAAGTCCCCTTTGATCTACATAAACCAAATCACCACTATCAAGTGATTCGGGTTTGATTAGAACAAGGTATAACTCAATTAAACCTCTCAGGGGCATTTTTGGTAAATTACCCATTGATCATCCTCATGGGTCAATTCATTAATCACTTAGTCCCTTAATATCTTAAGTTACCATTATGGTTCAGATTAGATCATCATTGAACCATTTACACCTTCAAGTGATTAAGTATAATCAACCTTGAAAATCTCCAATTGGTTTAGGGTTTGATCTTCAATCTTCAACCCATTTGATTCTTAAATGACCTTGAACTCGTTTAACCTCAAATGACCTAGAACCCATTTGGGCCTTAAACGAGTGTGGACCCCCTTTGATCTTAAACGGGTGTGAACCCACTTGAGATCAAACGAGTGTGAACCCGTTTGAGATCAAACGAGTGTGAACCCGTTTGAGATCAAACGAGTGTGAATCCATTTGAGATCAAACAAGTGTGAACCCATTTGAGATCAAATGAGTGTGAACCCATTTGAGATCAAACGAGTGTAGACTCATTTGGACTTAAACGAGTGTGAACTCGTTTGGACTCAAACGAGTGTGAACATACTTGGGTCCAAACCGCATGAACATAAAAGGTGACACATAGGTTATGTTTGAATAGGGTTTCCTATGTTGAAGCCTTTAATAGGCCAAAGCCATGTTAACCACTTACAGATTGAGTCAATTAGGATGAGCCTCAATCAATTGGACTCCAATTGACCCTTAATTGAAAGCCAATTAGGGTTAAGTCTAACTCACTTAGGGTTTCCAATCGGCTAATCATCAATTCTCAACAATGAGAAACAAATTGTAATTGAACCCATCAATTGAACTCCAATTGGGCCCAAACTTGGCCCAAACGGTCTTGAGATCATTTGGATGACCTCCAAACGGTCTTGAGACCATTTGTCGAAAGTTTGACCAAAATCTAAGTTGATTTGATTAGGATTGAACCCTAATTAGGTCTAAAATCAGCACTTTTATCAATTCTTCAACCTATTGAAATTGGACCTACAATGGATCAATGTTCCTTAACCCTAGACCTCCAAATGGTCTTAGGGTGTCACTAAACGAGTGTGAGACCGTTTGGGTGAATCCCAAACGGGTTTGAACCCGTTTGGATCCTCCAACCCAAAACTCAACAAGATCTATAATTAAAATCAGCAATTTCAACCCGATTAGGGTTAGGGTGTTGAAGTGCCTTCAACTCTCAATTGGTTAGGAATTAGATTATAATTATTTGTAGGAAAGAAATTCAATACATTATGAACAGACCCTCAAATGGTCATACCTTGGTCAACCCTATGAAACGGTCTTGGGGTCATTTTGATCCAAACGATCTTGCAGGATCGTTTGAGATCAAACAGGTTGAACCCGTTTGACCTTAAACGAGTTGCACCCGTTTGGACCAAAAGGGTCCAAGGTCATTTCATAAAGTGACCTAGGAATCCACGCCCATCATCCTCAACCTCTGTTCAGATCAGTTCCTCCACCGTTTTGCTTGCAAAAGAGCAAGGAAGAAGGGAGGTAGAAGAAGAATTAATCATAGAAAACAAGAACAATGATATGCATAACAAAGCTAAGAGTTAGAGTTATAAAATCCGCCTCAAACGTGGTTCCTAGAGCTTCCAAGATTCCAAGATTAAAGCCTTTAATGGCGTCTTGAGCTCCACAGGTCGGCCAAGGTCAATTCTTCAAGAAAAAGATGGGGATGGTCGGCTAGAACAAGGAACCTAAGTAAGAAAACTAGCAATTCAACCTTGTAATATGATTTCATCCATGAATCCAAGCTAGAAGGTGGTGTTCTCTTAACTTAGAACAGGTTGGTCATTTCCCTGAGCTCCAAAGCTTTGCCTTGGTCAGTTGAGAAAGATGAGAAGTGAGGAAGTGAAGGAAAACGTTTGCTTGATTTGGAAAGAAAGGTGCTTATATAGTTTAGGCTGATTTTCACCATAAGGACCTCTAAAGAATGTAATTCTCACCCAAGTCCCTCCTTATTTCTAAGGAACGTTCAAGCTATCAAAACTTAATTAAAGCCCATCAAAACTCAAGATCTAAGGGTAAAGAAAACCAATATGCACACTAAGGTATATATATATATGAAGGGTCTTCTTACTCATACTAGGTGTTTTCACTACAAAGATCATCCTTCTTATCCAATTATTTAATAGAAGTGCCCCTCTAATCCTTTCTTCTCTAAATGATGTCAAGAGTCATAAAATATATTCTAGAAAGTGTATAGCACAAGTTGCACCGCACATTTTGGGTAAATTGCACTTTACACCAAAATTAGGGTTTAAGCACAAGGATTGCTCCACAAGCTGCACCTTGGTGCCCAAACTTGGGAAATACATCAAACCTCATCATATTCCTTCATATGATGTCTATTTATTAGAGGAACATCTTAACCTATGTAATTTGCAAGTTAACCCCTCTAATTGGGTAATTTGCACATAGGTCCCTGTATAACCAAACAATACTACAATCATTGTTTAAAAAGGACAGAAATGAAAATGTATGTTCCTTAGGAACTTAATTACATGCCAAAAGATAATCACAAGGATTTAATTACATATCTTAGGCAAAACACCTAGGGTTAATTCATAACCCAGGTCAGGGATGTTACAGGAACTGACACATGAACAGCCCCAGTTTGACTCAGCCATGATAGAGAATCCAGCGTTCAACACTCTTTTTGGGAAGTTCATGGCAGTTATGACGCACATGACAGATAGGATGCCACCACCTACACCTAGGGCACTAGCCCATAATGAGGAATAGGGAGCTGGTAAAACTTTTGAGAGGCTTCGTCGGGTAGGAGCCATAGAGTATGTTGGTACAGCTGATCCAGCAGGTGTTGACTTATGGTTGACTAAGCTGGAGAAGGCTTTCAGAATCCTCAATATTCCTGAAGTCAAAAAGGTAAGGCATGCAGTTTACCTACTTAAAGGGAGTGCTGGTCACTAGTGGACTATTGAAGAAAGCAAAAGGCCAGGTGTCGAGGTCGGATGGGAAGAATTTTGATGAGAATTTGTAATTAGATACTTCCCTAAGACATACCTAGATGAGAAGATATCTCAGTTTGAAAGGATAATACAAGGACCGATGAACATTAGTGAGTATGAGGATAAGTTCATGGAGCTACTGTGGTTCTGTCCGCACATGGAAGCTACTAATGAGGAAAGAATTCGGCGTTTTGAGAAGGGATTGAACGCTGAATTGACCACTCCTGTGTCTGCTTTGGAGAACAGGGAGAGGTTTGCCACGTTTGTGGAGTCTGTCAGATGGATAGATAGGTTTGTGATCGAGAAGCGATAGACCAGTGGTAAGAAGGTGTACACTCAGTTCTAAGGACAAAGGTCTGAGAGCCTTAAGAAGCCATGGTTTTCTGCACCGGTAGCACCATCAAGATTCAATACCCAGATGCAATGGACATCAAATAGGGGTAGGGGCCATAGTTTTGTTCCAAATAGAGCCCCAAGTACAACATCAACATTGGTGACTAGACCTCATAAACCCTGTCATGAGACCAGGATCTATCATCAGTGCAGACAAGTGGGACATCTGGTAAGGGATTGTCCATCCGGGAACACAATGGTGACTCAACCCCAGAGGCAGAGTCAACAAGGATCTCAGAGGAGATAGTTTTCTAGTGGTGCTAGAGTACGTGGGCAAGCAACCCAAGCTGGTTCGTAAGCACCCAACAACCGAGCACATGGTCAACAACAAGCAACGACGAGATTCTATGCGATGAATCAACCCGAAGTAGTAGTTAACCCACGGGTTGTGATAGGTCAGATGGAACTGTTTCACTTTTATTTCTCTTTATCCTACTTCGTATTTGTTTTAATTGATCTGGGTGCTATGCATTCCTTTATCACTCGAGAAGTGATTCTTGACTGCAATATGACAGTTGGTCATAGAGCAGATAGTATGTTATTAGAAACCCCATTGATGGGATCTACAGTGTTGCGGGAGGTATGTTCTCCCTGCACTCTTTCCTTTTCTGAACATCACATTCAGGTGGATCTTATACCACTTGAGATGCACGGGTTTGATATAATTCTTGGGATGGACGCCCTAGAAAAGTATAAGGTTGTGTTGGATTGTGAGTCCAAGCAAGTTGTGTTCACTAATGATGGTGACACATGGATCTTTCAGGGAGACATAAAGATTCTTCCAACCTGTCTTATGTCAGCTATGGTAGTTGAGAAGCTGATGAGACAAGGATGCTTTGCATTCTTGGCACATGTGGTAGACACCACAATGGAGAGCCCTAATCTTTCTGAAGTCCTAATAGTTAGGGAGTTTGAAGATGTGTTCCCTGCAGAACTTCCAGGTGTACCTCTGCCCTGAGAGATTGATTTTGAGATTAATCTAATCCTGGGAATGCAACCAATAGCTCAAACACCTTATAGAATGGCACCTGTTGAGATGGCAGAGCTCAAGAAACAACTTCAGGAGTTGCTTGAGAAAGGTTTTATTCGACCGAGTACTTCACCATGGGGTGCTCCGGTTCTCTTTGTTAAGAAGAAGGATGGATCAATGTGGTTATGCATTGATTATAGATAGTTAAATAAAGTAACCATAAACAACAAGTGTCCTCTGCCAAGGATCGATGATCCATTTGATCAGTTGCATGGTGCAACTATCTTCTCTAAGATAGATCTGAGGTCGGGATATCATCAATTGTGTATCAAGGATAGTGACATATCTAAGTCTGCCTTCAGGACAAGGTATGGTCACTATGAGTTCATAGTTATGTCATTTGGACTAACTAATGCACCAGCTGCATTCATGGAACTCATGAATAGAATATTTTGACCTTTTCTTGATCAGTTCATAGTAGTCTTCATAGATGACATCTTGATCTACATTAGAGATGCTCAACAACATGAGAAGCACCTCCTTCAGGCTTTAACTTTGCTAAGAGAGCATAAGTTGTATGCTAAGTTTAGTAAATGTGAGTTCTGGTTATCATAAGTTTCTTTTCTAGGACACATAATATATGCCTCAGGTATCCGTGTTGATCCTAAGAAGGTGGAATCTATCCTGCAATGGGAACAACCAAAAACACCAATGAAGATATGTAGTTTCCTAGGACTGGCAGGCTACTACAGGAGGTTCATTAAGAACTTTAATTCTATAGCTTTACTCCTAACCAAGTTGACTAGGAAGGAGGTTCCTTTTGTCTGGAATGACAAGTGTCAACATTCTTTCCAGGTATTGAAAGAAAGGTTAATAAGTGCACCTGTGTTGGTGTTACCTGAGCAAGGGAAGGGGTACATAGATTTCTGTGATGCATCTAAGAATGGTCTAGGATGTGTGTTGATGCAGGATGATAATCAAGTGATTTCTTTTGCCTCTCGACAACTTAAGAAACATGCGGATAATTATCCGACACATGATCTAGAGTTAGCTATTGTGGTCCATGCTTTGATGATCTGGAGACATTATCTCTATGGAGAAACATTCCAGATTTTCACAGACCATAAAAATCTAAAATATATCTTCTCACAACATGAGTTGAATATGAGACAATGCCGTTGGATGGAGTTAATCAAGGAGTACGATTGTACAATTCATTATCATCCAGGGAAGGCTAATGTAGTGGCTGAAGCACCAAGTAGGAAATCATCATCATCAGCCTTAGATAAAGCACAGTTGAACTCCTTAGTGTGCTTTAAAAGAGATATGCTCATCTCCTTGAGGCAAAACAATATACAGTTTAAGGTATCATTGTTAGCTGGGCTGTTAGCTGAGATGCACATAAAACCTACTCTGAGACAACAGATTAAAGAAGCATAGCAAATTGAAATTGTGGTTCAGCAGATCAAGTTAGAGTATGGTAGTGAGAAACGGGATGGCTTTCATGAGTCAGAGGATCAGGTAGTCTGTTACCATGGTAGGATGGTGGTACCTGATGCCAATGACTTGAGGAAGTTAGTCTTGGAGGAATCTCATTCTTCGATGTTGGAATGCATCCAGGGAGCACCAAAATGTATCATAACTTGAAGGATATGTATTGGTGGCCAGGATTGAAGAAGGATGTAGTTGAGTTTGTTATGCGGTGTTCGGTGTGTCAGCAAGTTAAAGCTGAACATCAAAAGTCCGTAGGAACAATGCAACCTTTACCTATACCACAGTGGAAATGGGATCATGTGACCATGGACTTTGTGGTTGGTTTGCTAGAACAATGAAAGGTCATGATTCCATATGGGCGATAGTTGATAGGTTGACTAAGACAACACATTTCCTTCCTGTCAAAACAACCTACACTGCTAACAAGCTTGCACAGATATATGTAAATGAGATAGTGTGGTTGACGGGGTTCCAGCTTCTATTGTTTTGGATAGAGGTCCCCAGTTCACGAGTTGTTTTTGGGAATGACTACATAAAGCTTTGGGTACGCAGTTAAGGTTTAGTACAACCTTTCACCCACAGACAGATGGACAATCTGAAAGGACCATATAAACCTTGGAGGACTTTCTTAGGGCATGTCTCCTTCAGTTTGTATGAAGATGGGATCTACACCTGAGATTGATAGAACTTGCTTACAATAATAGTTATCAGCACAGTATTGATATGGCACCATATGAAGCATTGTATTGTAGATGTTGTAGATCTCCTTTATGTTGGTATGAAATAGGAGAAAATCAACTTTTGGGTCCTAAGCTTGTACAACAGAGAATATTAAAGTAATACAACAACAGTTAAAGACTGCACAGGATAGGCAGAAGTCATACGCCGACAGACGATGAAAACCCTTAGAATTCCAAGTTGGAGATAGAGTATATCTCAAGGTCTCACCTTGGAAAGGTTTCCTTAGATTTGGAAGGAAGGGAAAGTTAGCTCCTAGATTTATGGGGCCTTATCCAATCATTGAATGGATTGGAAAGGTAGACTATAAGCTGGAGTTACCACCTGAGCTGCATAAGTTGCATCCAGTGTTCCACATATCCATGTTGAGAAAGTGTCATCCTGACACAGAGTTAGTTATGCAACCTGTGGAGGTAGAATTAAATGATGATATATCTTATGTTGAAGGACTTGTGATGATCCTTGATACAAGAATTAAAAAGCTGAAAAAGAAGGACATATGTCTTGTGAAATTTTGTTGGCATCACCGTGACATTGAAGAAGCTACGTGGGAACTTGAGGAAGAGATGAGGAGGAAGTACCCTTCTCTTTTCTCTTAATGATTTTAGGGACGAAATCCTTGTTAGGGGTGGATAATTTGTAACATCCCTGGCCTGGGTTATGCTTTAACCCTTGATGTTTTGTTTAATAAAGCTAATCATATGCTTCCTCTTATCTTTTGAAAAGTAATTAAGACTCAAGAGGAGCTTATGTTTCAATTTCAATCCTTTTTTAATAATGTCGAAACAATGTTTACTTGTTTTGGACTAAAGTGCAAATTACCCAAGTTGAGGGGTTAACTTGTAAATGTTACATGGTAAAATGTTCCTCAAGTGTTGAAGCATCATAAGAACGAAAATGATGCAGAGGTATGGCTTGTGATAGCCTGAGCACCAAAAAAGAGCTTGTTAAGCAATGTTGTGCATTAAAAACCTAGTTTTGGTGTAATGTGCAAATTACCCAAAACCTAGGGTTCAATATGCAAAATACCACCTCTAGAGAGTCCCTCATGTTTCTTGGCATCATGTAGAGAAAATAAAATGAGAGGGGCGTCTCATTTGAATCACATTGGAGGAGAGAGAATCTTGATATTAAAATAATCAAGATTTAAGCATAATTGGAAACATAATTCAATTTAATGCAAAAAAAAAATATATTAATGGGAGTGCCCTTCAACCAAATATGTGATGGTTGAAATTACATAAGTTTGGACGTCCTTGTGCCTTGCAAAGGCAATGAAAATATCCTAAGTGAGTGGAGAGCCCACTCACATTAGTTAACTAAAAAGTAATATCCACTAAATATGGGATATTAGTATTATATGAATTAAGGTGCTTAATTGCTTTTACTTTAATTCAAGGATAATGAAGAGAAATTAAAAGCAAAAGAAGGTGGATTTGTATGCAAGGAAGTGAGGGGGATAAGTGGCATCAAGTTGGGGAGTTGAAGGATTATTATAAAACTTTCTCTCTCTTGAAATTCCTTTATATACACTTCATTTCCCACTCAACCAAAGACTCTTTTTCGGATTTTCTTTCTCTCCTTTCTTTGTCCGAGCACAAGGGAGCTTAGGAGCAACAGGAGGACGAACTCCAACCTATAAGTAATCTCCTTAATCATCCTCAACTTTGATTTCATGGTGGAAATTGAAAATCAATGCTTGATTTCTTCTTTTCTCCATTCAATCTTCAATCCTAGCCATTCCTTTTCACTCAAAAGCTTGAGGACGGACCTTGGGAGGTTGAGAAAGATTCATTCACCATTATAGACGTGAAGCTTGAAGCTTGGTTTCAACTTTGAAGTTGGGTTATATAACTTGAACCCTTAAATGTTATTACTACATTCAATTCTTCATCATTTGTTGATTGTTTTGTTCTTCTTGAAATTTCTTTGATCAATTTCATAAATTACCATAAGAATGGCAATAGATTTTGAAGGATCAAATCTTGATGATGATGAAATCATCATAAGCACACACCTCAATGAATATCTTGGGCAAACGGTTTCAACATTTGGAACCAATCGGCTTCAAGATCGTTTGAAACCAAACGGTCTCAAGACCGTTTGGGAGTAAACAGTCTCAAGACCGTATGAGATCAAACGGTCTCAAACCATTTGGAGGATCAATGCTGATGTGGATGGATGATGATCCAATGATACCAATTGATTCGATTTTAAAGGCTCCATAAATGGATGATCCACTAATTGCAAACCCTAATCATTTGAATTGATTGAAACCCTAGTTGAGGGAATCAGTTTTGAGATGGTTTAACTCAAACGGTCTCAAGACTGTTTGAGACCAAACGGTCTCAAGACCGTTTGGAGGTCAATGGTTGATTGTGGTGGATAGTTGGAGATCCAAGGGCTACAATCTGATGTACCTTCAACAGTTCAATCGATTGATGATTCAATGAGTACAAACCCTAAATCAATTTGATTGGAGGAACCCTAATTGGTCCATTCAGTTTCAAGGTAGTTTGTACCAAATGGTCTTGAGACCATTTCAGTCCAAATGGTCTTGAGACCATTTGGGATCAAATGTTCCTCAGACCGTTTGGAGAGAAAATGATCTCAAACTATTTAATGTTCATTCAGTTTCAATGTTAAGTTGCTCATTTGGTTTCAACACTCAATCGGTTTCAATGTTGGGATGTCCATTCGATTTCAATTCAATGGTTGATGATTCGGTTTCAAGACCGAATGGAGGATTTGGTTTCAAGACCGAATGAAGGATTTGGTTTCAAGATCGAATGGATTAATTCGGTTTCAAAACCGAATGAGTTGATTCGGTTTCAAAACTGAATGGGTTGATTTGATTTACAATTGGTCAAGATCATTTGAAAGGATGACCAAGACCGTTTGAAGGTTTAATTGACTCTGACCCTGTAAGTACAATTAACCCCATAATTGTTGATGATGTTTATCAAAGGTAATTACAATGGTTGTACCTTCAAGATACTTAAGTGATTAGTACCTTTTGAGTGGTTAATCTTTGATGCTTATGGAAGAATTACCTCAATAAACTATGCTAACCCTAAATGAATGCATTTGAATAAAGGGTTAACCTAATCTAATCAAGTCTGATGTAATTAATATCCTATAAAGGATAAGAGAGAGGAGCTTATACATGAGTGATAATCATGTAGTGATTAAACCTCAACACTCACAACATGAATACATAATGCAATTAGGGTATGATCCTTGTTGGAGAGATCATGAAAACCTAATTGAGAAGGGTGATGAACCCTAACCCTAATACAGGGTAATGTGATGTGTAACCCTAATTTAGGGTAATGATATGAGAAACCCTAATTCAGGGTATTTTGATGAAAAACCCTAATTTCAGGGAATGCTTCATGAAAACCCTAATTTTGGGTAAAGCTACATGAAACCCTAATTTTTGGGGAAATGTTATAAGAAACCTTAATTAAATGTAAATAAGTAATGTGAAACCCTGATACAGGGTAATGTGATATGAAACCCTAATCCAGGGTGATGATATGTATTATGAAACCCTAATTTGAAAACCTATCTCTAATTTGTGTAAGGGAATGAGTAACCCTGATTGATATGAATTGGGAAACCCTAACCCTAATAAAGGTGTAAGTGAAAAACACTAGAGGGGGGGTGAATAGAGTTTTTAAATAATTTTAACAATTTGTTGAACTCAAACAACCAATCACAAAATATTGGACAAGGGGACAAGGATTTAGAGTGGTTCCAACTTTAGCAAATACTAAAGTTGTCAGTCCACTACCCGGTTGCTTACCCAACTGGGATTTGGAAAGAATTTAATTTTATTACCTCGCAAGGACTTTACATAAAATTACAATTCTCTCCCTAAACCCTTCAAGCAGCCTTCACCTAGAAGTAATCGCACCAACCTTGAAGCAGCCTTCACCTAGAAGTAATTGCACCAACCTTGAAGCATCCTTCCTCCTGAAGTAGCTTCCCGTTGCAATAGCCTTCTTGAAGTAGCTTCCCGTTGCGATAGCCTTCTTGAAGTAGCTTGAAGTCCACCTTCTCTTCCGAGAAGAACCTTCTCCAATCCGCAGCCTCCAACCCTAGGAATAGCAAGGAGAATACAAAGAATAAAAGGAACAAGAAGGAAAACAGAAATTACAACTTATCCTTTTAAGCACAAGGCTTGATTTGCCTATATCAAGTGTATTGATCTCCTAACCAATGAGTGTAGAAGTGTAAGTGCTGTGTAAAGGAGATGCTAGCCTATAGGACACAAAAATTGAGCTAAGGAAGGAAGTAGCCAATTGTCACAATGCTCAAATTTCTCACAAACAGATTGCTCAAAGTATGCTCAAGAATTTCTCAAGTGTAACAAGTGTATTTGAGTGTCCTATGGCTTGTCCTATTTATAGGAATGGCCTAAGGATGCTTAAGGACGTTCTAGACAACTTCTAGGGTTTCTAAGTGCTTAACTAGCCGTTAGGTACAAGTTTGTTGCTTTAACAACGGCTAATTAATTAATTCTGCAGTTGCTGTCAGAGACCATCTCGGTCGAGGAATGGTCGACCGAGACACCTACTCAGTCGAACTTTTGTCGACCGACAGGCTCTCTGGAACAAGTGATTTGCAACGTCTATCTCCAACTGCCAACTACCTTGTCAGTTGTGTCTAACGGCTACTTTGGATCTTTCTCGGTCGAGAAGATTGTCGACCGAGAGTGTCTCGGTCGAGGAGTTTGTCGACCGAGGTTGATCCTGTTTCAATGTTTCAAATTAGGCACTAATTATATGTATGAGTGTGCAAATGTGATCCTATTTGAAGGGAATGACTTATCTAAATGTGGTGTTTAGCTAGGGAGAATCTAACGCTTGATTTACATGCAATCTAAGTACTTGTACATTATATATTTGTACAAGTTTTTACAAAGCGATTACATTGCATGAAAACATAAACATGTAAGCATACGGATTTCCCTAGTTGCTTTGTCATCCACCTTAATCCTGCACACTCAAGTAGCTCGTTAGATCAATAAGAATGAAATGTTTGTCATCATCGAAACAAAGGGATTTATAGATGTCCATTTAGCCAACAATCTCCCCCTTTTTGAAGATGACAAACATTTCCAAAATATAAATGAAAGAAATATAAAACATATGAGTTTCATACCTGAAGATTACCTTTTGTAGCCATTCTTGTTTTGCAAGTAAGTGCTTGGCCTTGTTCATTATGAAACTCAATTATTGATCTTTATTTTATTTTGATATTCTTTTCTCCCCCTTTGTCATTTCAAAAAGATATCCATGTTGAATATTTGATATTTCTTCTCCCCCTTAATTTTATACTATGCTCCCCCTTAGATAGATATTCTATTAAGAACATGGATTTAATATCATTTTTGTCTAATTTAGCCACAATTTGTTTCTCAATCATTTGCAAAGGATGTTAAGCCTTGAATGATATGAGATTCCCTTAAGCTTATATATTGATTTCTCATCTATCAAGGGATGTTAAGCCCTATAAGTCAAATGAGAATCCTTTAATAAAAATGTCTCCATCCAAATGCAAGGGATGTTAATCCCGATTTGTTTAGAGAGTTCCTTTAAGATATATCATTTATATGAAATTCAAGATGTCTTCATAACCAAGAGTAAAAGTACTAAGGTTGTAACAAGCTTCAAAATCTTTTTAATCAAATAATTAAATTTGTTTGTATGAGCTCCCCCTTAATCTTACCATTAAAGCAATTTAAAGCTTCTAAGGTCACAGATGATTTTAAATTTTGATTTTGACCTTTATCAAAAGTATACTAAGATTAAGTATAATAAAATGATGTCCAAATAAGCATTTCGTCAAAGCTTATTTTAGGTCGTCCTTGACTACGACCATAGCGCCCCTTGGCTAAATTTTATTTCAACCAAGAGGCAAAATCTGCAAATTTCATATGTGAAGTATAAATTTTGCAGATAACTTAAAGAGATATCAATTAAATTACTTTGAATAAAACCTATTATGAATGATGTCCTTTTTACTATGAGTGCATAAATCAAGTCCTATTTCTATTCATATTAATCATGTGATTCTTCAAGAAAAGACATATATCCTTGAAGGCATGAATGATATCTCAATTTCTTATAGATACCAATTGAGAAATTCTTTATTTTATGTTTTGCAAACCTTAAAGTTCTTTTTCTAAGCAACAAATCACCAATGAATCATTTTTCTTGCCTATGTATCATCAAGGATCCACGCATACACTAATCATTATCTATTTGTTCTATGTAACATAGCATCATCTTTATGAGCTGAATGATAAAATAGTGAAAGCATATCCATGATGTAATGATAGAACAATAAAATGATAATTCCATGAAATACACTTATTGTGATCATTTAAACTAAATGTCATAACACATGATTTCTATATAGATAGACCAGGAGATGCTTTAAAAAATCATGTAAAACATTATAAAATAGTGATTTCTAAACATGATTTTCAGTTTTTCCTTATTTAGAGGATCAATCGAAATGATATCATTTATATTAAAAAGATGATCTTCAACTTGTTTTGCATGTAAAACAGTCATTAACAGCAAATAGATAGCCACTTGATCAATCAAATTATTCAGCAATTTTACTGTAGACTGAAATCAGTGACCTGTTCAGTCGAAGATTTCTCGACCGACTGACTGCTCGGTCGAAGATTTCTCGACCGACAAGGTTTCTGTATTATCTTCAGAACTATTTATTGATTCCAAGTAAAATATAGACTATATTTAATTCAATTATGCAGTTTAAAAATCAGTTTTAGTAGAGATAAAACATATGAATATCAAAGTAACATTTAGATCAAATCTCAACTAATCATATTCAAATCTTTAAGTTTTGAGGACCTTAATTGAGATAAATTTTCAAGTTAGAAATTTTAGTTACTTGAATCATTTTGTATCTCTTTATGTTAAGTTGAGATAGACATAAAGATATGCAATTTAAAGTCTTCGGTCATATCTCAACTTAGTCTAATCAATTCAATTTGGGGGTTTTGGAACCCATACCAACTCAACATACTTTTTCTTGTATGGGCATAAAAAAGAGTAGTGTCCAAGACGTAAGCAATAATGGCAACATATAGAATCAACCTCAAGTCTTTTTCTATGGTTGTGTTCAGTGTTGTTCTTGGGTGATGATGTTCTTTTAGGTACATATATAGATTGATGTGTTTGTGACTTTCTCCAACTAGGTTGTTGATAGGATTTCCCTTTAGGCTTGTAACCTAGTCCTCTTCTCCCGATTTGATGATAGGGATTATCTAAGATTTTATCAAGAATGCCATTACTATTCAAATTACTAACTTTTTGTTGTAACTTGGCAATCTCTTCCATTCTCTTCTTGATATCTAGTTTTGCTTGATCTAGATTAGAAGACAATGAATTTCTTTCTTTGACAATAGAATCATAATCTAGATGGTTGCATAAGATGGGTTGTTTTTTTAAGATCATTCACTTGACTTTGCAAATTATTTTTCTCTAAAGAAAGTAGATTACAATTTGCCTCTATAGATTTTATCTCAATATCATGATCTTCAATGATCTTTTTAAGATCTTCGTTTTCAGATGTAATAGCAAGAAGCTTAGCATGTAATTCATCATTTGCTTTATTGGATTTATTTAATTTCTTCTTGCATTCAACATATTTAATATGTGTTTCTTCAAGGCTAGCAACTAGTTCTTCTTTAGATAAATCAAAAAGACTTACCTCTTCTTCTTCTTCCTCGGTAGTTGTAGCAATGAGACAATCTTTGTTCTCATCTTCCTTCTTTGATCTCCATGGGCATCTGGTTGTTGTGTGGCTTGTTCCTAAGAACCAATTGCAACATATTGTAGTTTTGTCCAAGCAGCACCTTTTGTTGTGATTGTAATCACCATTACCCTCCATTCTTCAAGACCTGGTTAGGGTTCCTTGAAGCCCGCTCTGATACCAATTGAAAAACACTAGAGGGGGAGGTGAATAGAGTTTTTAAATAATTTTAACAATTTGTTGAACTCAAACAACCAATCACAAAATATTGGACAAGGGGACAAGGATTTAGAGTGGTTCCAACTTTAGCAAATACTAAAGTTGTCAGTCCACTACCCGGTTGCTTACCCAACCGGGATTTGGAAAGAATTTAATTTTATTACCTCGCAAGGACTTTACATAAAATTACAATTCTCTCCCTAAACCCTTCAAGCAGCCTTCACCTAGAAGTAATCGCACCAATCTTGAAGCAACCTTCACCTAGAAGTAATTGCACCAACCTTGAAGCAGCCTTCCTCCTGAAGTAGCTTCCCGTTGCAATAGCCTTCTTGAAGTAGCTTCCCGTTGCGATAGCCTTCTTGAAGTAGCTTGAAGTCCACCTTCTCTTCCGAGAAGAACCTTCTCCAATCCGCAGCCTCCAACCCTAGGAGTAGCAAGGAGAATACAAAGAATAAAAGGAACAAGAAGGAAAATAGAAATTACAACTTATCCTTTTAAGCACAAGGCTTGATTTGCCTATATCAAGCGTATTGATCTCCTAACCAATGAGTGTAGAAGTGTAAGTGCTGTGGAAAGGAGATGCTAGCCTATAGGACACGAAAATTGAGCTAAGGAAGGAAGTAGCCAATTGTCACAATGCTTAAATTTCTCACAAACAGATTGCTCAAAGTATGCTCAAGAATTTCTCAAGTGTAACAAGTGTATTTGAGTGTCCTATGGCTTGTCCTATTTATAGGAATGGCCTAAGGATGCTTAAGGACGTTCTAGACAACTTCTAGGGGTTTCTAAGTGCTTAACTAGTCGTTAGGTACAAGTTTGTTGCTTTAACAACGGCTAATTAATTAATTCTGCAGTTGCTGTCAAAGACCATCTCGGTCGAGGAATGGTCGACCGAGACACCTACTCGGTCGAACTTTTGTCGACCGACAGGCTCTCTGGAACAAGTGATTTGCAACGTCTATCTCCAACTGCCAACTACCTTGTCAGTTGTGTCTAACGGCTACTTTGGATCTTTATCGGTCGAGAAGATTGTCGACCGAGAGTGTCTCGGTCGAGGAGTTTGTCGACCGAGGTTGATCATGTTTCAATGTTTCACATTAGGCACTAATAATATGTATGAGTGTGCAAATGTGATCCTATTTGAAGGGAATGACTTATCTAAATGTGGTGTTTATCTAGGGAGAATCTAACGCTTGATTTACATGCAATCTAAGTACTTGTACATTATATATTTGTACAAGTTTTTACAAAGCAATTACATTGCATGAAAACATAAACATGTAAGCATATGGATTTCCCTAGTTGCTTTGTCATCCACCTTAATCCTGCACACTCAAGTAGCTCTATAGATCAATAAGAATGAAATGTTTGTCATCATCGAAACAAAGGGATTTATAGATGTCCATTTAGCCAACAGTAAGTGGTATTACTTTGAATTGCATGGTGCTAAAATGTAATTGATATAACTATTATCAAGTGTACTAACCAT
The DNA here is from genome assembly GCA_963693085.1 of Alisma plantago-aquatica. Lineage (NCBI taxonomy): Eukaryota > Viridiplantae > Streptophyta > Magnoliopsida > Alismatales > Alismataceae > Alisma > Alisma plantago-aquatica. The sequence goes on along the minus strand of OY856414.1, from coordinate 782,792,215 downwards.
GCAGGTATCATGAGGTGATGAGCATAGCCAGGTATGAGCTATGATGTTTTATTTATTATTGTGAATGGGCCTTGTGAGCCATAACATGCTTTGTTGCCTAGTGAGAGGTAACAAAAGATGAAATGGTCTTTGAGAGCCATGTGAGATGCTTGTGTAGCAAGTATCATGTTTACCTTGGTCAGATGACCTGAAGGTGTTTAGCTACTTGATAAGTGGTAACAAGTGTTCTTTGATGAACTGAGGGTTGGAATACCCATTTTCTATAATCATGATGATAAGTTTGTGAAAGGATGAGAATGCTCATGATGAGATGAGGTATTGAGATCCCAATGTCTTATTAAAGATTTGAACAATACTTGATGAAAGTATTACACATTCTTTGTAGCAATTATTAAAATAATTGATGTTTGGAAACTTGTCTGATGCTAAAAGAATATGATAATACACTTAATTAATCAAGTGATATCATATAATGTAGTTTCCCTGACCACAGATCCATCAGCGTCAGAATTTGCTGAATGGTGAAACGAGTTAAACTTGGAGCGCATATTTATGAATATGCGGTGGTAATTGGGCAATTATATCCTCATGTTCCATAGGAATGGCTGCAACTATATCCTATGTACGGGATGGGTTACTGACCATACCCCAGTATGAGTATGGCTACGGGTCATGACTTCATGATATGATACCAGGCATTGGCTACAGGCCATAACCCTGAAGATAGTATATGCTGCGGGCTATAACTCTATAGAGAAGATGCCAATATACCCTGGCAAGCTAATTGCAGTTTAACACGTGATGTCTCTGCCATATAACCTCGTACTGACCGAGAAGGTTGAGGTCTTGGAGTCCGGCTCTTCTAATGACCTTGTTTGGTACTGATGCTTTACGTAATCATGGTCGGTTGGAGCATGAACGGTATACTTCATCTCTTCAGGGCATTAAGTATGATTGTAAAATGTAATCAGCCGTGTAGCGTATTTGCTTAAGGTTGAAATATGAGGATCACTGGTTGATGTTATCTTGTTTAGCATATCCTAGATGGATAAATGTTATACATGTTCTTCATATTCTTTATTGAATAAGTACATGTTTCTTTATCAAATTATAGCTGAAATGCTTAGAACAACAATATTTCCCTAACCTGTTTAGACAATGAATTATCTAGTGTTGAGTATATATGATTCCTCTACTCAGTTTTTTTTCTAATAAAGTGCAATAATAACATTTCTGGAGGAGAGTTATATCTCTCGCTGGGGAAATTTCAATTGTCTCACCCCCGTGGGATCCAACTTTTTAGGTAGACGCGGAGGAAGAGGCAAAAACTCTACAGTAGGGGAAGAGCAGCAGCAGCAGGGACAACAGTGATTTCTTAGGTGGAGACACTGTCTGTCATGTCTTGTATATGTGTACATAGAGTCCTGTGGGTCGTGTCTGTACTCTCAGGTCCTCGGAGTTAGTAGTTAGTTTAATGAATGGATCTGAGATTTTAGCTTGATGCCTCAAGGTTCTTATGTTGCTTGTGTACAGTTTAACAGAGCAGTTGATGTTGTAGTCTTGAGATGGAATGGTACAAGAGATGTACTAGTGAACCAGAATGTAATTGAATTACTTTGGTTCTTTTTGAAAGAGTTTTTCATTGTATGGATCTCTTTGCAAATGGTTTAATTTTTTAGTGATTTTTAGTAATCCGCTGCTAACAAACGCTTCCGCTTAGTTAATGATGCATGTTCTGAACGCTTCACGACAATTGCTTTCTTCTTGTCCCCACCCAAGTATGACAACTCTTTCTCCCACGATTAACTTTCCAGAAATGCTAGAAACGACCTCATATTCTAAACACTCCCATCTTCATTGATTCCTTGAACATTCTCCTTCGTTGGCACGTATCCCTGCACCAAAACCTTTATACACCCCACATATGTCTTCACTTGCCAATCTATTAATCCCACAAACCTATCCTAGCACCCTATTTCCTACTATCACAATCTTGCCCCTGCATAACCAAAAAAGTCTCTACGAGATCCTTTCCGGCCACAATCCTTGCCTCCTACAAGCATCTAGCAAGATGCCCACAAGGCTACCTACTATATCAAGAAATGGACTACAAGAAACCCCAAATCTTCCTGGATGCTCCTACTGTGATGTATACACACGTTCAAGCATGTGATATACATGAGTTACACACGTTCAAGCATGTGATGTTTATGTGTGTCCAACTCGTTCCCTTCAATTGAGCCACCTTTTCCTATCAAAATAAAGTATAGTGAGCACACAACATCTTAAGCATCCAGAAAACACATGTACCATTATGGAAATGACCATCGTGTTTCTTTGGCCCAGCTTCTTTACCAACTGGTTCAGTATTCTTCCAAAGAATCCACATCTTCCCTGAGCATCCTCATCTAGTTTACTTCAGATGCCATGAAATTCAACATACTTTCTAGATACCTCAAGTTGGGTCCACATATTTGGGGGCTCAAATCACACTTCCAACTATCAAAAACATCATCGATGTGCATCATGGTGGAAAACAAGGATCCATTCTAGAGCCAAAATTAGAAGAAAGAATTATTCACAATGACATGCATTTTATTGCTTAGAAAATATACTTCTGGACATGTGACAAAAGTTGATTGGGTTATTTGAGAACATGCAAGGGGGACATATAATGTTACATCCACAATGGAGTGATTGAATCTCTACATCACCAAAGTTGTCAATAGATTTTTCATTGTTAAAGATGATACCAAAAAATAGAATGATGAGTATGTTGCTCTGGCTCGTCCACATCCTATCACACCTTTACTAGCAAAGCATATAATAATTATCCAAGCATGTGATGATCTATTCTTCTCAATACTCATGTGTAAAGCTTTTTCCCTGAAGGCCTTCATTGGTTTGATTGTTTACAGTGAAAGTGTGATGTTTATTCGACTCATATTCATTGCACGCAAACATGACATTGGATTGTGTCATCAATATTTTTCTTTGATCTCAGGATAAGATCATTCATAGTGTAAGTGAATGATGCAGAAAAAGTCCCACATCTAGATCTAACTACCAGTTTGAGATCCAAGTTCCATATAGCATATTAGGATATTTAGGTATTTTATTATGTTTTAAAATTTATTATGCAATTGTTTTTGCATTAGGAACTACATGTAATGTTAGGGACTTACTTTCTAAGTTCTTAATTAATTAGCTTTTAATTCTTATTTTAGTTTGGTCTCTTGAGCAGAAATAAGCCAATAAGGGATTTCCACGTATTATATGTATAAGCCCATGCCTGGGGGTATTGTCCAATGGAGTTGAATTATCAATTGAGTTTTATTGGCTACTTGTGTTGCATCAATAAGTTAGAGGTTTAGAGAAGGAAAAGAAGAGATGCATGACATAGCTAGAATTTTAATGAATTACCATAAATAAACATCCATTATAATATCACATGATTATCTAAGGTTATATTGGGTGGTCGACTAGATTCCAAAGGGGTTTCCTCATGTCCTCTCTATATTAGTTTAGGTTGCATTGATAAAGAGTAGTTCTAGAGTAAGCATTTGACATCAAAATATATGGACTTAAAAAAGTAAATATGCTAAAAGATGGTGTGAATGTTAGATCTCTCCTTTACTTGTTCAAAAGTAGACTTTAAATACAAACATGTAAAATGATCAGAATGTTAGTGATCTCTTGGATCCATTTAGCCACAAGCATAAAGAGTCCTAGTGAAAATGATAGCAACTTCTGACCAGGTAAAAGCTGGAAAAAATTGTTGGAGGCCCAGAGAGAAAAGAGATTGCATTTAGATGGTGATGAGCATAGCACTAAGTTTCTCAGTGCCATAGAAAGACAATAGTGAAAAAAGAAATGAATGGAGAAGACAATACTTAATGATCATGACATTTTGTTTTCAATTAGGCTGCAACAGTAGTAATTACAAAATGTTGGATTAGTGGATAACAAATCAACCTCCCTAAAGTGAACCTACATGAGTGGTTTTATTCAGATAGATATTGTAATATTCATGTTCCAGCAAGAGTGAATTATATTTGCATGAGCTATTTTAATAGCGATGTGATCATGTATTTTGATATTGTTAATGCAAGATGGGAACAAGTCCCCCCCAGATACAAATTTACAATGTGGGTAAGAAATTTTGATTATAACTAAATTTTCTAAAAAGAAAATTATTTTTTTGTTAATATGTATTTATACAATTTGATTAGACACAATTAAATTTGGTCAATACATTTTGCTAGATGGGAACTCGTTGTGATGTGTTGTATACTATTAGTAACATGTTGGATAGTGTCTAATGCCAATAACTTTAGGAATATGTTAATAACTTTAGGATTAATAAACAATATGGACTAGACATTATACAATAAAAAATATAATTTATTGTAGATCAAAGTATAAACTATAAACATGAAATGAGGCCATATATAGCTTAAATGACCATCTTCTTCCCCAATAAAATTAGAGTCAGGTAAACAAGAAAGAATGTCAATAGTTGTGAACACCCAAACTCTGCAAGACCTCATGTCCCAAACATGGGATTTTCTCACCCATGATAGCCTACATACTTGTTCTAGCTAGGTCGTAGCTGGAAAATTTATATTTCCTCCAGTGTGTGCTAGAATGTCTTCAATGTCTTAGCAATTTAGTAGTCATCATTTCTTTTAGAACTCCTCAGGTTGTAGGGAACTTGTTCAAGTTGAAGTAACATTTTATAGAGGACGAAAATAGGGATCTTGAATGAATTACGATGAGGTGGAATGTAGATGGAATATGCATTTAAAGTGAGGATGATAATACCTACATCTCATCACAACCAAATTTTGACACCATGTCTCATGGCCCTGAAACATGAGAAAGTAAGGAAATATATGGTCATGGTAGTATGAACCATTGACCAGGGCAGGGCTAGAAAGTATACAACATACATCCAATAGTATCCAAAATGTGTTTGTGTCAAGTGTTGATGTAGTGAGTATTTAAAATTGTTTTGCTTCAGTGTTTGCTCTCATGCTACATTGCCTCCTAAACAACATGTATGTAGCACATGAAAAGTGAAATTGGCCAAATCAAGGGAACCTAATCAACTTATTATGATTCATGATGATATGTACATTATCATTTGATTTACTTGGCTACCTACTTTAGACAAATGGTTGCAAGGCATAGTAGCTTTATTTTCCACATATGCTCCATCCATGGAAAGAGATTCATAATTGAACTTTCCAAAATATATGTTTGCAACTTCAAAGAAATTGCACCATGGAAATTTCAACTAACTTGGGGTCTCAAAGAAAAAAATAGGGAATCCTTACCTCCCATTTAACACCTATAACAGTGAGAAAAAGAAATATAAACATAAATAAACAATGCTGCTTCTTCTAAGACTGTTGATATTCTTCTGAGCCCCATATAATAAAAAAAGATATGTAAAACCCAACTCAAACAAACAAGAAAAGATCAAAATCATCAAAGATAAACATTTGGCTCAAATGGATGTGGATCTTACATATGATGCACACCCACCCTAAACTCAATTTACCCATAAATCTACCTAGGCCAGTAATTTTGAGTAGTAATGTTCAATTAGATAAAGTTACTACAAAAAAATATCCCTAAATTATGGACCATCCACATGCCATCCACGGCCATCCTCCTATTCCTCACATTTTGGAGAGTTGTTTCTCCTGATTGAAGAAAAAGAAAGTTGATATATCTAGGAGTTGAGTAATTTTTCTTAAATAAAGAGCCTTTATGAGCCAAAGTACACCAAAATGATTCTTAACAGAGATAGAAAAATCATGCCATGCTCGTATATCTAAGAGAAATAGACTGCACAACCAAAACATCAAAAAATAACCTTCTATAGGTTCTTTAAATAGATTATATCATCTCCTTTAGTGAGTTATCAAGGGAAAAAATTGGAGTACAATATGACCCCATTATCCACTTTAAATCAACAAGAAACCATAATGTGGGACATTAAGAAAGAAGTAAAAATTAAAAACATAGATAACCCAAAATCCAATTGACATTCACATTTGCTAAATCCTATCAAATCCACATTTATAACCAAATAAATGTGGTAATGCATCTAATGAAATCCTTTCAAATACTATCAAATAAATGAAATAATGAATCCTATAAAATTGTATGATATGTGATTCCATATATCGATTAGATGTGTAATATTCTTGGTTGCTATGTCGCCAAATGGTTCACCTACAATGATGAAGAAAAAGTTAGGATGTAGATATCTTGCATTGAAGTATAAATAAAAAATCATTACCTTATAAGGCATAGATTCATTATCCAAGCTATCACTGTCCCAATTACATATTCAATGACTTCATGTTGACCAAGGCCTAATCAATTGCTCATGAGGTTTTATTAGTACATGTGTATAACAATGGACACAACAACAAATCTAGACCCCAACATTGCTCATCCTCCAACATTGGTTGTGTTTATCAAAATAACTTGTCCTTGTTCTAGACTTGATATCCCATCATCAAAACTTATAATAAAGTCTCCTATAAAATCAAAAATAAGTTGTCAACTAATGCATACCTAAAATTCATATTAAAAAATTATTTAGTCAATAAATCTTTTCATTTAATAGCATGTCGTTATGTAATGGTTGTTTTATTACTCGATTGATGGGGAATGGATAGTCTTTCATTGGTGGTCCTTGTCATATTATCAAAAGTAATTTTATGGCATTAAGAAAATTAGCACTTGTAAGTCTCACTATATGAAAACTTGAAGTGCTACCTCATTGCACTGAAATGAACCAGTCATGCTAGAATTTCTTAAAAGCATAGCTTCAAGATTTTATTATCTTTTCTTTAAATCTGACAACTGCATTTGGCAAGTCTCATATATATGATTTTGAGCATGAATTACCTACTTTAAGTCTTTGACTTTACTTTCAACCCCTTCCACATATGCATGATAAACTCGTTGGTTTCATGGTTCACATAAATCATCATTGGATCCAAAGTATGATAAAAAAAATCTAATCTTCATAGAGATTTACATCATTAATTGCAACTAGTGTATTCAACTTGTTCTACATTGCAATAGTTATGAGAACGTTTTCTTTCAATGTAAACTAAATTTATTTACTAATTACTTACAATAATTTCTATGATTTTGCATCCACAATAGTACCATCCTTCTTCAAATGGGTGGCCTTGAACAAGTTTAATAGGCTAATATTGCCACTAGTTTTCTTTTCATGCAACTATTTCAAATAGTACAGTTATATATGAGTATATTACTATTAATGTTAAAATTTTATCCAGAATATAACTCACATTAGACTTCACACACAACTATGGCATCAAATTTGATGTATGTCTTGGCACTACAAACGTTTCTACTATCATTTTTAGCACTCCATTACTATAGATATGAATTATAATAAAATTATCTACAATATGCACATACTAAAATATACAAAGTGGAAAAATTATTTGAACTTTCCATCATCAAAATCCCAAAAATTCAAAATAAATGACCATTGAGCAGCATCAACACAAAAGGAGCAATCACAAAATTGATCAGATTTTTCTTTGTGAGGCATGTAGTTTGTTCTTTTGATATCCACTTTGAAAATTTCAATCTTGTAAATTAGAATTCTAACCCATTATGTCAATAATAAACTTGGTCTATTACAAGAGGAATATTGTGATAACTTAATACACTAAACGAGATTACTCAAAACATAAAACACAATCAATCACTAATTAATCATATACCCAAAAATATGGGTAAATTAAAACTGATTTCAACGTCAGCACACGCTCAAAAACATTTGCATAAGAGCCCAAGATCTTTCTTATATCCATACTATGCCAAGAATTTGATGCAAATTGTTCTATTGGCTTAGCCACAACATATATACATAGGAGAACAATATTCGTTTGTGCTACACAAACAAGCATTAATATGTTAAAAAAAGTCTGATTCGTTTGAAACACCATATACAAACTTTTCTTGCCTGGACCTGAGAGTACATGGATGACTCTAGGATACACTAGACATCTAATCAACTTCCTCAAAGATTCATTATTATAGCTCCTCTTTGCCGCCACATGTTTGTTTTTTTCACTTCTGATTACCTAAAAAAAACGTGGCGAACCACATGGTTGAGACCCATGTCCCAGTAAGAGATATAACCTCCAACAACATTTATTGATTACAACATTTTTTAGTAATTAATAGTTAAGCAGTATAATCAGATATAAAAAATAAGCTTAGCAGTACTGATGATTAACAAAATACATAAAGGAGTAGATAATAACTATCATCATTAGCCAGACTATCATCCTTTATCTTGTTGACAATATAAGCAATTCAGTAGCATATACATATCTAGCATCATGAGCAAGTCTAGTAACATAGAATAGCTAACAACATGAGCATGTCTAATTCGTTGAACATATCAACATCATAAGAAGAGTAAACAACATAAGTATAACTATTTGGATAAGAATGATTAGTAGTATATGCATCTCTAGTTACAAAGGGATGGCTAGCATGCTAAACATAACTAACAACATGAGATAGCTAGCATCATGATTATAATCAGCAGTAGCAGTATAGTTATCAACATAATCATGGCTACTGTATGTACACATCTACAATCTTAAGCATATCCACAACATAAGTATATCTACTATCTCTTAATTGCACTAAGCATCATATTTATGTAAAGATAACAAACAAGGGTTATCATCCAATGTGAAATGTTGTGTATAATCCTAAACAAATATGATATACAGTTGTATTACATCTTTTATTACACCTTGGGGAATTTGAATTGCACCATTCAAAGTCCAACCGACCCCTGCAACGGGCTATTCGATTCCGTAAAAGATCTAGGAGTCTCGGTATCCTAAGATCTCTTCCCCTCGATCAGTACGAGTAAAAAGGCAGTGACATATCACTCAAAGCTGCCACCACAATGAAATATAGTCAAGATGCTAACCACTAGTTTACCATTGGTACATGTCACGACACTAGAAACCAAGGTATTAAAACCCAATCTCTGAGGTGCAACCGCAGTTGTCCTCTTATCACATCATGTTATAATCACCGAGACACGACTACAACCATTCTCAATCAATTAGATGTATGAGGCATGAGCATAGCCAACCTCCACAATCTACATTGTGGATGACAAGGATATATCCTCAACCTACCACCCCCACATACTCAACATTATGCGCTCTAAGTTTCCCTTAGGAATACTCATTTCACCATCCAGCAAGTTTTGACATTGAAGATGGTTCTATGACACATGGCACTACATGATTAGAGTTGCACTTGATTAGTTATGCCAATTGGGTGAATTAAGGTTGCATCAAACAATTGGACATACAAACCCTAATTCACTTCTAGAAAGCATATAAATATCAAAACTTTTTTTGGTCGGAAATATCAAAACTTTGAAAATATATAAAACATGTGAAACATAATTTCTCATCTCATCATCACATGGTACTATTCACTTGCCTACTTGAGACCACACTAGTCATCATACTATCACAAGATATAAATCCTTTTCCCAATATCACAAGGTATCAACCCTTATCAACATAAGAGGATTACACCTCATTCAGGGCTCAAACATGCCCAAAGGTCATTAAGACCATCATACTATCACAAAATATAAATCCTTTTCACAATATCACAGGGTATCAACCCTTACTAACACAATAGGATTATACCTCATTCAGGGCTCAACCATGCCCAAAGGTCATTAAGACCATCATATTATTCCCTGCAAGATCATCATTATCTTTGCATGCCTTATAACAAGGCTCAACAACATCACTTACATATAATACACTGGATACAACACAATATTGTATTAATGAGCTAGGAGATACTCATAAACAATCATAGCAGGGTTATATTAATGTTAAGGACGCTCCTTTATTACATGAACATGTAAGGAATCTAGATATGATTAACCCTCATCATATTCATAATAGACATGTTTAGCATAAGAAAGTATCAACCATGTGGCTATGATAACCACCAATTAACATATTAAGGTTATGATCATATTAAGGAGGTTATTCCACCATCATTCCATCATATAAGAATGTTAAACACGAATACTCTTCTTTATCTATTTTTATTAGAGTTGGGTTCAACATGATAAATTATATCAATGTTACTAATCAACACTTATACCCAATCCCTAACTCACGACATCCCCATTAGATCATGGATGCATGAGGTGAAGCATCATCATCAAATTCCATACTATTCTCAATTATGAACCCACACATAAATCAAGGTGTAACCATCGTGTTATAGCATACTAGGGTTTCAACAACAGAAACAGAGTACTCCATGATTGTATTAGTCATTTGAGGGCTATGCATACCCAATTACCATCATTTAGTTATATTAAAGCTAGGTATAACAAGCTATACCTCATTAGGGCTACATATCAACACAATATGATTATCATCCCTTCTATTCATATGAGTGAATAGGTAACACTACCTTATTAAGGGTAACCCTCCATTTGTTCCATCATCTTTCAACCCATATCACCATACCACTAGAACCATTGGATGTTTAAAAGGTAAGATCATTGGTTGTTTGCATAAGTTAACACCCTAGATAAACCACCTACGAAGTCCTTGAGTTGTGCTATAGAAAGAGTCACAATTTAACCCTAGACATCCCTTGATTAACAACACAAAAAGTTCCATTGAGTGTAGGGTAAAACCCACAATCGACTGTTGATTTAAAACAAGCCATCCATTGTCAACAAGTAAGCTCCTTAAGTTGATCATATAAAGAAAACCATCTAAATCACATTAGTAGGACCAACATATTACATTATCCATCATTCCACTTTCTTGGGAGGAATAAACATTAGATCTTAACCATTGGGTCAAGTTCATATGTTAAAACCATCAATTACACTATAGGTCTAACCATTGCATCAAGTGACCCAAGAAACCTCCATATCAACACATTATGATTATCATCAAGTGACCCAAGAAAGCTAGGTATAACAAGCTATACCTCATTAGGTTTACATATCAACACAATATGATTATCATCCCTTCTATTCATATGAGTGAATAGGTAAGACTACCTTATTAAGGGTAACCCTCCATTTGTTCCATCATCTTTCAACCCATATCACCATACCACTATGTCACCCAGAACCATTGGATGTTTAAAAGGTAAGATCATTGGTTGTTTACATAAGTAAACACCTTGGATAAACCACCTATGAATTCCTTGAGTTGTTCTCTAGAAAGAGTCACCATTTAACCCTAGACATCCCTTGATTAACAACACAAGAAGTTCCATTGAGTGTAGGGTAAAACCCACAATCGACTGTTCATTTAAAACAAGCCATCCATTGTCAACAAGTAAGCTCCTTAAGTTGATCATATAAAGGAAACCATCTAAATCACATTATTAGGACCAACATATTACATTAGTCATCATTCCACTTTCTTAGAGGAATAAACATTATATCATAACCATTGGGTCAAGTTCATATGTTAAAACCATCAATTTCAGTATAGGTCCGACCATTGCATCAAGTGACCTAAGAAACCATTCGTCTAAGGCTTAATTTATGCTACAACTACAATTCTTAACTCACCATAGGCTGTAGAGACCTGATCCACCATCATCAGTGACCATTAAGTCACCATAGGTTGTTAGATCAACACGATATTCATTAATAAGCATCATTGGAGTCATGGATTTATAGAAGAAATAAGCATTAAACCCTAAAATTGACCATTGGTTGAAATGTGCTTAGCACCATAGGTTGTCAAACCAAGTGACCCAAGAAACCATTGGTCTAAGGCTTAATTGATGCTACAACTACATTGCTTAACTCACCATAGGTTGTAGAGACATGCTCCACCGTCATTAGTGACCATTAAGTCACCATAGGTTGTTAGATCAACACTATATTCATTAATAGTATAGGTCCGACAATTGCATCAAGTGACCCGAGAAACCATTGGTCTAAGGCTTAATTGATGCTACAACTACAATGCATAACTCACCATAGGTTGTAGAGACCTGATCCACCATCATTAGTGACCATTAAGACACATTAGGCTGTTAGATCAACACTATATTCATTAATTAGCATCATTGTAGTCATGGGTTTATAGAATAAATCAGCTTTAAACCCTAAAATTGACCATTGGTTGATAGGTGCTTAGCACCATAGGTTGTCAAACCAAGTGACCCAAGAAACCATTGGTCTAAGGCTTAAATGATGCTACAACTACAATGCTTAACTCACAATAGGTTGTAGATACCTGATCCGCCATCATTAGTGACCATTAAGTCACCATAGGTTGTTATATCAACACTATATTCATTAATAAGCATAATTGGAGACATGGGCTTATAGAAGAAATCAGCTTTAAACCCTAAAATTGACCATTGGTTGATATGTGCTTAGCACCATAGATTGTCAAACCAAGTGACCCAAGAAACCATTGGTCTAAAGCTTAATTGATGCTACATTTACAATGATTAACTTACCATAGGTTGTAGAGACCTGATATATCATCATTAGTGACCATTAAGTCACCATAGGTAGTTAAATCAACACTATATTCATTATTAATATAGGTTCGACCATTGCATCAAGTAACCCAAGAAACTATTGGTCTAAGTCTTAATTGATGCTACAACTACAATGTTTAACTCACCATAGGTTGTAGAGACATGATCTACCATCATTAGTGACCATTAAGTTACTATAGTTTGTTAGATCAACACTATATTAATTAATTAACATCATTGGAGTCATGGGTTTAGTGAAGAAATCAGCTTTAAACCCTAAAATTGACCATTTGTTGATAGATGCTTAGCACCATAGGTTGTCAAACCAACCTGATCCAAGTCATATTTATACCTTAGGAATAATGTACACATGATCACAGGTTCATCTAGAACTGAAATCAGAATAGGGAACACTATAAAAATCGAAATCCAAGTCAAACATAGCTTTTTAGTGCATGAATCATCATTTTAAAGAAAGAAAATAAGCTAGAAAGCTTATGGTAAGCAATAAACGTGTCACAAGTTATAAAACTTGCCTCTAATGATAATATTAAACCCCACATAGAAGAAAACTTGAGCAGGTAGGGTAGAAAATCTAAGCATAAGCTATGAACTCATCCATCTAGCACCTTTCTTCATCAAATGAGCAAACCCTAAGCATAAGGAGCAAGAAAGGTAGGGTTTTAGAGCTTTAGAGGAATTTCTACCATGGAACAACAAGGTTCCAACCTGGAGAAATCTAGGAGGAAGAATAACAAAGAAATAAACAGAGGAAAGAAGGGGATTCTTACTCTTTTAGGTCAAGATCACTAGAAGGAAGCTTTTTCAACCCTAAAAGGAAGTCAATTGCAACCCTAGATTCTTTTACCAAGAAGGTCCCCTCTTTCTTCTTCTTTGGGTAGGAATTTCACAAAAGAACAGAGGGAGGATGAGGTTTGTAGAAGGAGGGAAGTGGTGGAGAGAAAATGGCTCGTTTTGGTGCTTAGGGATAAGTATATGAAACTTTAAGATAAATAAAACGAAAAACTTGAAGTTCTAGTTGTTGACCTAGAGGTTATACATTGTCCATATTTTGATAATGACTTAACCATTCCATTCATATGTATCTATAATGTGGATTGAAGATTGATTTTAGGTGTTAGATACATGAAAAGGATCAAAAATCAAAAGCCCTAATTTGTTCAAGTTCAAGTCAAAAGCTATACAAGTGTGTAATTTTGGAAATCTGTGTAAATGACCTTAGAATATTTTTGTAATTACTTGTATTGATGAATTGGCTTGTAACTAAGATGAGAAAATTGTTTGGGACACTAAACACCAAGTTTTAATCACTTTAGATGCACTTTAGAAAATTGACCACAGGCAGTCAATCGGTCAAGTTGCAAACTCGAACGATCCTCCAAGATCAATTTTTTGAAGAAGGCATTTGTTGAGTTGTGTTTTCACAGAAGTTGACCAATCAAGTACCTGACCAATTAAATCTTCATTGGTCAGTCGATTTTCCCCAGGATAAACTCGACCGATGATTTGAATATCAGATTTGTCTTTTACTCTATCGGTCGAGTTACCTTTATTGAAACTCGACCGATTGCACTGTACAGAATTTGCAGAAAAAGTGATTGTGACCGTTGGTTTGTATTTTGAGCAAAAGTAGAGTCGTTTCTTTGAAAAAAATGGCTATATTTCGTATCTAACTATCCCACAACTTAAAGGGGCACCCTCAACTATAAATAGGACCTCTTGGAGTTCATTCTAAGGTTGATCATTCACTACATGCTTGGTCCTAGCTTAGTTGAGAGTGTTTTAACCCTTTGAGCCCCTTTCTCTCTCTACCTTCAAGTCAAATTCATGAGTATGAGTGAGATAGGTTCCTTTGTAATAGAGATGCTCGTTGTATTGATGTAAATCTCTCCTCCACATCTATCTTCCTACCCCCCTTTCCTTATTGAAGAAAAGGTTGAAGATCTTCTTCGAGTGAAGGAGAAGGAGTTGTTGTTCTTCAAGGTTGAAGAAGGCAAGGTGCTGGAGATCTCCAAGTGAAGGAGATAGGAAAGGAAAGCACTCAAGAAGGATAGGTAATCCCTAGAAGGCCGAAGACTTGAAGAAGGAGTGGGTAAGTGTTGGGTTTTATGGGAGACAGATAAGGCAGCGGAAACAAAAATTTTCTTCTCCCCAAACCCAGTATAAAAGAATCGCGTCAACGTCTATACAGTAGGAAGGATGATTTGTAGAGACATACCTTGTCCTAAGGCTTGCTCAGCGATGTTACCTCGCATCTTGCGCAGTCTTCACCTCCAGTCTTGCACGGTGTCTATGCAGCTCTTGGTCTCATCGGGACTGTCAGGATTGACAGCTGTCCTCTGAGTGGTAGAAGTCTACCGCCTCTGAAGTAGTCCACACGGACCACCTGGAACTCCGATCTCCTTGTCCCACACTGAATCGTAAGGAGTTGCACCCTCCAGTCAGTGTACTAGTCATCGACACACTCTCTTGCAACCAATCACTTTTCTACAGTTGTCTTTCCCTTGATGTGCCTCCCTTATCGAGTAGCACTTGCTTGGGTTCTCTCGGTTACCACAACTAGAGAGAACGACAACTTTATAGAGCAACTGGTGTTCTGAGTTGTTGTTGAGAAGCCCCCAGTACCCCTATATATATAGGAGGGTCATGGGACACGGTTCTCTACCCCGGGCAATGCGGGATTAAAGTAGGAGTAGAAGGGTTCAAGATTTTCCACAAAACAACAAACTGCGTCAGCTGAACCGATCGTTTCAAGCATGAAATGGTCGGTTGGAGACCTGAGTCGGTTGGTTCACACCTGAACCGGTCGGTTGGGCCACCTGGGCCGATCGGTTCACTTCTGAGTCGATCGGTTCATAGTCCTGGTCCAACTCAAATTGACTTTCATATTTGTTTCCAACTAATCAAATATTAATCCTTATCCAAATCAAATTTGTACAAGTGAAACAAATTGTATTTACAAAATAGTCTTCTGACTTTCCAAACGATCTCAGTTGGTCCACGAATCGACCAGTTCAACAATTGAGCCAATCATTTCATTGACACATGAGCCGATCGACTCACCACTTGAGCCGACTGGTTCACCAAACTGAGTCGATCGGTTGGGGCAGTAGACTGTGCAAATCAGTCAATTGTAGTTTCAATCAATCTGATACTCTAATCAATCGGTCCAACACCTTGAACACTATGACACTGAGCTATTAATTGATTGAGTGTTTAATTGAACTAGCAAACTCCTTTAGTAATCAATCTAAACATCATTTGTGGATAAACTCCTTTTTCAGGTTAAATCCTATGTGTGTGACCCTACAGATCCATTTCACGTTGGTAGTGAAAGTCCATAAAACTTATGACTTCACAAGCAAAGAGCGGTGCCTAGTCGCACATCAGTGCTACCCAAGTGAAATAGAAAGTTGGAGAACAACTTTCAATCCTACAATCTGTTAATGGTGTTACAACGAATGTATAATTCCTTTGTCACTGATATCCCAAATAAACTCGAGGCATGGAAAAGTCATCCTGTCAACGTTCATTCACTTTCTTGATCTCAAAGTAGATTGAAGGAGATATGTATGACATCAATATCACATACTGATTCATACATGCATGCACGCCTATCTCAATCCTACTCATCTAGTAGCCATGGATATCAAACTCCCTCAGGAGGGACAAATCCCATATCTATCACTCACCCCTCAAAAGCCCCATGTGTCAAAGCCACCCAATCATCACCTTTATAACAACCCATGTTTCAGGACTACGTTTGATGATGTCAAAGTGTACCCAACGACATGTGTTGAGTGTAGTGATTTCATGTCAAAGAATCACACTCACCACCATCACTGTGAGAACTGACTGTGACTATCATATCATGGTTCCATGTGTCAAAATCATGGTGGGTCTGTTTAGTATGCTTGTTCTCTAACAAGTACATATGTGTTTGGTTTGATATCTCCATACAATGACTAATGAGATTCAGTCATCAACCAACACCACACTCTAGTCTTGTGTGTCATTGTTGTCTATCTACCTTCCACAATGACATCCGACTAGGGACATAATAAGAATGTACAAACTCTTAACATCTGTATGATCTCATCATTCAGGTCCTCAACCTGAAAGCATATGTCATTGAGTAGTGTCATTCTCTAGACATTTAATCTATTCTATCATTATCTCATATGACTGAACCAGAAAGAATTGGAAGCTTGCCTTTTATGTTTATCAAATCAATCTTAATGTATCCCACCAATCATCCCATGATTAGCTCTCATGGCATATATACCAACATACTCCCGCTTTCATTGTGAGACAATCACCCTTGAATCATATTCTTAGTGATCTTCAAACATGTGCCACATGTTATTGTGCTCTAGTGCTAACATAGTGAGTTATGGAAACATCTTGTCAAAGTTGGTATGAACTGCATGTCTCTCATCTCTTTGTTGTACATCACACGTATGAGATGGAGTTGTTGTAATGTACAATCTAGTATTCCTTTGCTAACCTTTAGCCACATTGCATGACCAAGCACTCCTAACTTGTCATCAATGACCGGAATAACTATAAGTTCATCTCTATGAACTCCTAGATCCATAAAATATTCATTAGTGTTCTCTAACACACGGATATTCGAAATTTCCTTTTAAAATAGTTTTATTGGAACGTTTCCATTTATCAACAAACATTCACTTATATATATCCCATATATATCTTGCGATAAATTTTCTATCCTTTTCCAGAAGTTCGCATCAGTGTAACTCTTTACAGTGAACCCTTCCTTATTTCCATAGAAGTATTACTTCTCAAGTACTTATCAAGTTCTTATGGTATTCCAGTAATCTTTACTGGAACTAGAAAGACATCCACTCATCATGTCTCACATACGAGTTATCATGATGAACATATCATATTGTCATGTCCTACATCCAAGATGATAAATGCATTTTGTTCTTGCCATGTCCATACATGCAAGATGATGGGATGATTACATACATGATAGATCCTTATCTATCCTTAGTGTTTCCATTATTCATAAGAATTGGACACTTGGCCTTGGGATACTAACTCCATGTAACATGGATAAGTTTTCTCCCACTAAATCTGTGCACACTGAACCCTTCAGTATAAATTGCCAATGTATGCTTTCTCTTTTCAGGTCAAGAGGTTTTCAAGAACTATCTCAATAGATCTCTATTCCTATCACATAGGAAATGTATCTTCCCTAAAGATAATTTCCACTTTGGATTTCCATTCTAGAACATTTCCATTTCACATCAACATGTGGAATGTGAATTCGCTCCCACTAAATCACAAATCTCTCTTTATATTTGACATATCAGTCAAACCCTTTGACTATATCATCAAAGTGAAGATCCAGCTCTGAGTTTCTAGTACTCAATCAATCACATTGATTAGTCCATTACAATTTATAGACTTCATTTGCATTAATGGCTTCATAAACATTATAGGTTGTGTCATATACACATCCTTGTTTTATTCCTTATAGGAATGCAGTTTTAGTATCTGTATGCCAAATCTCTTAGTCATTAAGTTGAAATTAACAAACATCATCCTTCTCAAATGTTATCCATGCGTCTTAATGCTTAAGACTCATTCGCACTTATGGATTTCATCCCAATGGGTGCTACCATCAAGGTCATACCTTATGGTCCACATGGAAGTCATTTAGGATGTAATGGTCATAAACCATAACTCAAAATTTGGTTCCTCATATTCATCTAGATAGTTGATTCATCACATGACCAACTCATCACATTGAGGTATATCTGTCAAGGATGTAAGAACTCACAACTCTTTGTGATTCTTAATGTCTTTTATTAGTGTAGGGTATTCTTTATTTAAGAAGAAATTAGTTATTTATAATCATCCTCTAACTCCTTAGAGTATGACTGCTTTTGATTTAGACATCACCATGCCTTAATCATGAGCTTACTATGATACACTATCATAATCACTCATAAGGATCTCAATCATTTGGTTCAAGTATTTCATTCATTGATCTCATCAAGAATTAACACTTTACCAAATGCGTACTTCATCTATGAACACTTCAAGATATTCATATTGGTATTTCTCAAAACACCGCTTGAAATATTAGCATTAACTCTAATAGGTATGTAAATACATCACATGTATTATACCTAATAGGATAATCGATCTTCCACTACCACTAGTGAAGATTGATTAATCATGTCTAAGAGATTCATGTCTCTTACTGGTTCTCTAACCAAAAGAGTCTAGATTTATCCATCATATGGAAACTAGAATGAATTTCTCATGATTTATGCTAATTTGATTGTTTGAGTTATCAATAGCTTTTAGGCATCATTTTATCTTAGGCATACCAAGTACCACAAGATAAGAAAGGCATTGCCACAAAGATTGAAACATCAACTTTATTAATTTCCATCATTGTCATACAATATGCAAAAATTATGGTGTTTCTTTCAATGGCAAATATGAAATAGCAGTTCATAACTCTATTACATGCCTATAAGGCTGAAAATAAACTCAAGTACTCCTATCTATGGCGGCAACACTTGCCCCATTTATTGAGTGCTTTACATTTTATATCTTGGTATCATATACCTCAAAAATGTTACAAGTTTATTTCATGACACCTTTAGGTGGAGACGTTTGTCGCCTCCTTCTTCTTTAGTTCTTCTAGATAGAGAGGACAATTCCTTTTCCAATGTCCTGGCTTTTGACAATGGTGAAAATTGCCTCTCTTGGTCACGCCTCCCTTGGCCTTGAGAGTTGAAGACGTCTTGGGTTGTTGGCTAGCATCAGAACCTTTCTTAGCCTTGCCCTTGCCCTTGCGCTTGGACTTGCCTTTCTTGTTGCTGATCATCATCACAGACTTAGTCTTGTCCTTCTTCATTTGTACCTCATCTATCCTCAACATCCCAACAACTCTATTAATGGCTTGTCAAAGTTGTTCATGTTGTAATTCATCACAAATTGACTATAGGATTCTAGCAACGATTGTAGTATCAAGTCAGTAGCCAACTCTTGGCTCAGGGGAAATCCCAGTCTTGTCACGTTCTCTACATACCCAATCATTTTGAGCATGTGAGGACCAATTGGATCTCCTTCTGTCATGACACACTTGAACAGTGCCCTGGAGACATCATATCTCTCTTGTCATGCTTAATCTTCATACATGTTCTTGAGATGTTGAATCATCTCAATGACACCCATGTTCTCATGTTGTCTCTGCAACTCGTGGTTCATGGAGTACAACATCAATCACTTTGCATCAATGGCATCATCAGAATGCTTCTTATAAGCATCCCTTTCTGCCTTTAGTATGGTAGGAGCAGGTTCCTCTGGAATTGGAGTATCCAGGACATATAGCTTTCGCTCTTAAGTGAGAACAATTCTCAATGTCCTAAACCAATCATAGAAGTTAGTCCCATTCAGCTTGTCCTTTTCAAGGTCTGATCGCAATGAAAAGTGATTGTTGTTTGTTGTCATTTGTACTACAAAAGGAAATATATGCAATTTTCGTCCAAAACTCAATTTTGACTTATTTGATTGATTTGAAAGGTTGACGATACAATTAGGACTTTAATTAATTATCGCTCCCACTATTTTTGTTCAAATTGATAGCCCTCACTATCAATTCGGAAGATTGCAGTATTCAATCTTCTAGTGGGTCAAGATCCTGAAATCCTCTGAGTCATGGACAAGCTTGGGCTGTCACCCACAACTTAGATCTTCCAGGTAGGCAACTTTTGCCAATTGCATCATATAAAACTCTTGAAAGATGTCATGCACTACTCCTTTCCATGATCACCTCCATGCCTCAATGTGCTAGATCCTATCTAGGTCACCTTTTTAAGTCTGACCCAAAGCCAACACGATGAATATGCACCCTGCTAGGGCAGACCCACATATTCATCCTTCACACTTCCATGAGATAGACGGTGCACCACGCTAGGTCATGCCCACACTTGGTCGATCAAGCTTTTCACATGTGTCACATTTGGAAGGCATCTAAAACTTTCATATTTAATGAGGGATTAGGTTTTATAGGTACATATACATATCCAATCACCACAATATATAGTATGTATCAGATACATGCTATATCCCAAAGAAAACATGTGAAATGATAAAAGCGATGATTATGGCCATCCTAATGTGATTCCTCGAGCCAAGAGGAATCATGGTCATCTAGGTCTATATCACATGCAACCTATCCATGATGAAGTGCTATAGCCATCTGAGTTGATCAACTCATCACATGAATGACATACTCGCTCTGGCCAGTCGTCTGGGTGCCACCATCTGATCGGTTGGCTCCTCCAACCGATCGGTTTGTATGGTCCTCATGCATCTCCTTATGGCCTCCACCCGATCATCTGGATCGCCAACCGATCAGTTCACTCCTTGAACCGATCGTCTCAGTCATCGTCAGGTTGTCCACCATTCTTTGACATATCAGGAAATAAAAGATCTATCCTATTTTACATTTGAAAAGGGAAACCCCAAGTTACATTCGGGGGGAGAAAAGGTAGGAAAGAAATCTCGAGTTATCTCGAGTTACATCAGGAATAGGAGATAGGGAATCAGTGCGCAGACCGAGATGCAAGAAACCACATACAACCAAGCACACACACATAGGGTTTATTGGCCATAACCACGCTATACATCCACCACAAAACTCATTTAAGGGCGACGCGTATCGAGTGCATTTATATTACATATCATATATGAATATTGGGATTTGTGGATTTAGGATTGGACATGCATAAAGCCATTATTATTCGCATCGTATGCAATAATTAAAGGTGACAAACAAAAATAGATCACATCGATAATCCTAAAGTATAGAGCAATTTTTATGGCTCTGATACCACTGTTGGGTTTTATGGGAGATAGAGAAGGCAGCAGAAATAAAACATTTCTTCTCCCCAAACCCAGTATAAAAGAATCACGTCAACGTCTATACAATAGGAAGGATGGTTTGTAGAGACATACCTTGTCCTGAGGCTTGCTCGACGACGTTACCTCGCACTTGCGTGGTCTTCACCTCCAGTCTTGGATGGTGTCTGTGTAGCTCCTGGTCTCACCGGGACTGTCAGGATTGACAGTTGTCCTCTGAGAAGCAGAAGTCTCCAACCTCTGAAGTAGTCCACGCAGACCACCTGGAACTCCGATCTCCTTGTCCCATAAGGAATCGAAAGGAGTTGCACCCTCCTGTCGGCATACTAGTCACCGACACTCTCCTGCAACCAGTCACTTTTCTGCAGTTGTCTTTCCCTTACTGTGCCTCCCTTATCAGGTAGCACTTGCTCGGGCTCTCTCGATTACCACAACCAAAGAGAACGACAACTTTGCAGAGCAACTGGTGTTCTGAGTTGTTGTTGAGAAGCCCCCAGTACCCCTATATATATAGGAGGGTCATGGGACATGGTTCTCTACCCCGGGCAATGCGAGATTAAAGTAGGAGTAGAAGGGTTCGATATTTTCCACAAAACAACCAACTACGTCAGCAGAACCGATCGTTTCAAGCATGAAACAGTCGGTTGGAGACCTCAGCCGATCGGTTCACACCTGAACCAGTCGGTTGGGCCACCTGAGCCGATCAATTCACTTCTGAGCCAATTAGTTCGTAGTCCTGGTCCAACTCAAATTGACTTTCATATTTGTTTCCAACTAATAAAATATTAATCCCTATCAAAATCAAATTTGTACAAGTGAAACAATTTGTATTTGCAAAATAGTCTTCTAACTTTCCAAACGATCTCGGTTGGTCCACGAATCAAGCAGTTCAACAATTGAGTCGATCATTTCATTGACACATGAGCCGATCGACTCACCACTTGAGCCGACCGGTTCACCAACTTGAGTCGATCGTTTCATCTCATGAGTCGATCGGTTGGGGCAGTAGACTGTGCAAATTAGTCAATTGCAGTTTCAATCAATCTGATACTCTAATCAATCGGTCCAACACCTTGAAAACTATGACATTGAGCTATTAATTGATTGAGTGTTTAATTGAACTACCAAACTCCTTTAGTAATCAATCTAAACATCATTTGTGGATAAACTCCTTTTCCAAGTTAAATCCTATGTGTGTGACCCTGCAGGTCCATTTCACGTTGGAAGTGAAAGTCCATAACACTTATGACTTCACAAGAAAAGAGTGGTGCCTAGTCGCACATCAGTGCTACCCAAGTGAAATAGAAAGTTGGAGAACAACTTTCAATCCTACAATCTGTGAATGGTGTTACAACGAATGTATAATTCCTTTGTCACTGATATCCCGAATGAACTCGAGGCATGGAATAGTCATCCTATAAACGTTCATTCACTTTCTTGATCTTAGAGTAGATTGAAGGAGATATGTATGACATCAATATCACATACTGATTCATACATGCATGCACGCCTATCTCAATCCTACTCATCAAGTGATCATGGATATCAAACTCCCTCAGGAGGGACAAATCCCATATCTATCACTCACCCCTCAAAAGCCCCATGTGTCAAAGCCACCCAATCATCACCTTTATAACAACCCATGTTTCAGGACTGCGTTTGATGATGTCAAAGTGTACCCAATGACATGTGTTGAGTGTAGTGATTTTAGGTCAAAGAATCACACTCACCACCATCACTGTGAGAACTGATTGTGACTACCATATCATGGTTCCATGTGTCAAACTCATGGTGGATCTGTCCAGTATGCTTGTTCTCTAACAAGTACCTATGTGTTTGGTTTGATATCTCTATATCATGACTAATGAGATTCAGTCATCAACCAACACCACACTCTAGTCTTGTGTGTAATTTTTGTCTATCTACCTTCCACAATGACATTTGACTAGGGACATAATAAGAATGTACAAACTCTTAGCATCCGTATGATCTCATCATTCATGTCCTCAACCTAAAAGCATACGTCATTGAGTACTGTCATTCTCTAGACATTCAATCTATTCTATCATTATCTCATATGACTAAACCAAAAAGAATTGGAAGCTTGTCTTTGATGTTTATCAAATCAATCTTAATGTATCCCACCAATCATCCCATGATTGGCTCTCAGGGCATATATACCAATAGTAAGTCCATGTTGATGGTTGAAGACTCCATGGTCCAAGTGGGTAAGCTCCTTCTATAGGTTGAAGATCCTTGCTTGAGGTAATAATCCCTTAGATGTTGTGGTTTTGTCTTGTAATCGTATGATGGAATATAAGAGTACCAAGATTGCAAATCCTAGAGATTAACCACCTCTAGGTAGTGAATTGACATTGCTCCTAGTTAGGATGTGGAACCGCTCTATACCACCTTGTCCAAGTGCATGCTCTTCCTTGTCTCTCATCCTTGCTATGCTTTCTAGTTAAGACATCAAATTGTTGTTTGTTTAAGTTCCTACACTTAATATAATTTGGTGGTCTAATCTATTTTGTGAGAATTGTGAAGCTTTATTCACCCCCCTCTAGAGCCCTTAATCCAACAAGTTGTATCAGAGTAGGTCTTCTCCAAGTTACTTCTACAAGTAGGAGAAGATGGGTGATTTAGCACTTGGATCCCTCAACTTGGAAGGAAGCTTCTCCATGCAACCTCTGGTCTTTGATGGCACCAACTTCCTCTATTGGAAGAGAAGAATGTAGTTCTACCTCCAAGGTGTGAGCTATGATATGTGGAAGGTGGTGCACCTCAAGTATGAAGATCCAAAGGGGAAAATCTCCACATGGACGGAAGCCCAAATGAAGCAAGCTCAACTCAATGCCAAAGTTGTGAGCATCATCTATGCAGCCCTCACCCCATCTGAGTTCAAGCGGATATCCTCTTGGGACACCGCACATGAGATTTGGAACAAGCTTTGTGTCGCCTATGAAGGAACGAAGCAAGTGAAGGAAGCCAAGATCTACATGCTTGGTGGTCTTCTTGAGAACTTCAAGATGGGTAAGAATGAAAGAGTGGTCGATATGTACACTTGGATCAATGTCATCATCAATGGATTGGCGGCCCTTGGTAGTGTGATGGACAAAGGCACTATCAACTCCAAGATCCTAAGATCTTTTCCAAAGAGATGGGAGCCCAAGGTTACATCCATTGAAGAAGTGTATAGGCTTAGTGAATTGTCAACCGAGGAGCTGGTTGGAAACCTTCAAGCCCATGAACCAAGGCTTGATAAGCAAGAAGAAGAAGAAAATAGAGAAGAGAAGGAGTCCAAGAAGATCAAGGACACGACCTTCAAAGCTCAAATTGAAGAGATGGTTCGACAGCAACAACTTTCTCTCAAGTCCCCTACTCCCTCCTCAAGTGAAGATGAAGGCCCAAATGAGCATGAAGAAAACTACTCAAAGGGCAAACACTTCAAAGGGAAGCCTTCTTCATCAACTCCTAGATGCTATGAGTGTGGCCAAAAGGGCCATTACAAGAGTGATTGCCCCAAGGCTGAGAAGTGCCATCACAAGAGCATCCACAAGAAAGGCAAGGAGTACAAGAGAGAAGGAAAATACAAGAGAAAGGAGAAGAAAGGAAGAAAAAGCAAAGATGTAGCTCATGCAGCTTGGGAGGAGTCTTCCTCAAGCTCTTCAAGCTCCGAAGATGGAGAATGCCACCTTGCTCTCATGGCCTCTACAAGTGAAGATGTAGGTGAGGTAAGTGAGGTAAGTGAAGTAAGTGAAGTCAATTTGCATGAGTTATCTAAGAAAACTCTTATTGATATGATTAATGATTGTTAGTCATCTTTTACTAAATGCAAATATAAAAAGAAAAGACTAGGCAAGATAGTAGATGATCTTTATGCTAAAATTGAGATTCTTGATAAAAATGAAAAACTGCTCCTTGAGAGCATAGATTCTTTGCAAGGGCAATTTCTTGACCTTGAGCATCAATACAATGGAGTAGAGGTTGAGAATGGTGTCTATCTTAAGACTATTGCAGATCTTAAGGAAGATAACCAAAGATGTTCAAATGAGATAGATGTTCTTAAAACTAAAAATGTAGAATGAAATCTCATTAATGAAGCTAGGAAGCAAGAAATTCATGTCTATCAAAAGGAAATTCTTTTGCTAAAATCTAAAAATGCTAAGTTTCTTGCTCAAGTAAATGATCTATCATCTAGACCTATTTTGCAAAGTAATGAGGTATCTAGAACTACTTTAGAATGTGATTCTTTTCATACTAAAGCCCTCTATTTAGAGGCCGACCTATCGCATGCTAGAGATGATCTTGCTAGTTTATCTTCTACTGTCATTAACCTTAGTGATGATAATGCTAAGTTAAGAGATTCTTTGCAAAAGTTTCTTATAGGAAAGAAATCCCTTAATGTTGTCCTAGACCACTCTACCAAACAAATTGGTACTAGTGGTTTAGGATATGATGGGACTACTCCCAAGGGTAAGAACAAGAACAAGAGTAAGGGTAAGAAGAAGAGTGTGGAACCTCCCATCTTCCATGGAGAAACTTTCGGCTCTAAAAACCCTATGGTGTGTGTTCATTGTAAATGTGATGATCATTACTCTACTTATTGTCCTTACAAGCCAAAGGGGACCAACCCAAAGATGAAATGGGTCCCCAAGCTAACCCCATATCCCAAAGTTTGAGTTGGGTACCGACATCCTTTTTTCATGCAGGTCAAAAAGTGGTGGATTGTTGATAGTGGTTGCTCAAAACATATGACAGGTGAAATCAGCAATTTCAACAAATTTATGAAAAATAAAGAGGGGTCGGTAACCTTCGGGGACAATAAGAAAGGTAAGGTTATAGGAGAGGGTGATGTAGGCAACGAGCTATGTATCAAGAATATTTTGCTTGTTGATGGCCTACATCACAACTTGATAAGTGTAAGAAACCTTTGTGATAATGGGTATCTTGTTTTCTTTACATCTTTAGAATGTTTTCTTCTAGATTCCCTCACTTACAATGTCATATATAAGGGAACTAGAAATTGTAATCTTTCTGTCATTGTGCTTGATGCTTTAAAGCCGTACTTGATAGATGCTTGGTTGTGGATAAAAATGAAATATCTCTTTGGCGTCGCCATTTGGGTCATGTGAATATGCATCAAATGAAGAAATTGAGCAAAAAGGGATTGGTTCGGAGACTTTCCAAATTGGATAATACTATTGCAATAAATCTTTCTTAAAATCCTATATTGCATAGTAGAGCTAAACATATAGAGTTTCACCATCATTTTCTTCATGACCACATTGCCAAGAAGGATATCTATATCACGCATGTGGACACGGAAAATCAATTGGCAGACATTTTCACTAAA
The DNA here is from genome assembly GCA_963693085.1 of Alisma plantago-aquatica. Lineage (NCBI taxonomy): Eukaryota > Viridiplantae > Streptophyta > Magnoliopsida > Alismatales > Alismataceae > Alisma > Alisma plantago-aquatica. The sequence continues at coordinate 782,765,319 of OY856414.1, read as the reverse complement.
CCTCTAGCTAGAGAGAAATATAACTTTATAAGATGTAAACTACTCATTGTTGCTTTGGATGATATTGACATGTTGTCTAGCTAGTTGTTTTTATCCTATATGACTTTTTTTATAATGAGGAACCCCTATCGGGATCCTATATGTCTTTCTCATGCTTTCCTCATCTTGCTTGCCTAAATTTGTTTAAAATGTGCTTAATTTGCTTGATGACATGCTTAGTTCACTTGTTTTTGGGCTTTTCTCGAATTTCTTAGTTTTATCGCTAAATAGTACCCAATGATGAGTGATATGTGCCCAAGTATGTTCAATATATATAATAGACTCAAAAAATGAATGTAATTGGCATGCATAAGGCTAGAAATTAAGTTTGATGGTTTTAGGTCAGGTTGACCATCGATCGAGTTTCCCCCAAGACAAACTCGACCGATCATTGGCCGAGAGTTGTTCTCCAGAGGACCAATCGGTCAAGTTTCTGACTCTCAGAACTCTACTGATCTGTGGGATGAATCCAACTTAAGTTTGGATTGGCCGACTATTCTCCCTCTCAACTAGAGAATAGACAACTGATTCCTCTTCTTCTAGCCCTAAGTTCTCACCCCCAGCCCTAAACCTCCCTATCCTAGCCCTTTCCTGACCTAGATAGCTCGACTGAGACCTCCCTAGTTTCTCCCTAGTAGTGTTTTGATGGCTTTTGAGGTTTTCTTTGTGTGTTTGTTCGTTTCTCTTTCTCTTTTTCACCTCCATGTCTTCTCAAAGGAGAAAATGACCTATCCCAAGCAATGCATCATCGTCCTCTTCATCTAATCACTTGATTCCTTTCAATGATACCTCTTTTTTCTCAATAGAGGTTGTTAATAGGTATAAGGACATTCTTCCTAGGAGTCCTTTGTTTCACGCCTTGTTTGAGCCAAGCCCTAGGCGTCAAGTGGTTATTGATCAAGTTGCTAGGTTTCTCGGCATCCACCACCTTTCTTACTTGGTCGTCGAGTGTGACTGCTTTCATAACTCAATGTCTAGCATAGAAGTAGTTCATGAATTATACGCTAATTTGCATTGGAAATACGACTCCCTCATACCCCTGTCGAATGCTCAAGTAATCCTAACCTCGATGATCGTGGGTAAGTGTTTCCAAATCTTTGAGGATATTTTAAATGTATTCTTTTCCAGAGATGAGGAAAATGATACATGGCGCAAGGATTATGGCAAGTATTTCAATCTTTTCAACCCAGAAGTTTCTATAAGAAAAATGAATTGACTCTCCCTAACATTCATCACTACTTGAAGAAACCTGACGTTCCATATAAGAAGAAGAGCACCCTTCCTTCCTCCTCCCTCGACCTTAGGAAGTGCATTCTGGCTTTAGTGATCAACTGCAACATCCATCCGAAGAAAAATCAAACGATTATTGTAGAGAACACTGCAGTCATTATGTTTTGCATCCTAGAGAACATCAGTATCAAGTGGGCCAAATACATTCTACACCACATGACCTGCTTCGACACTGGTAATAACACCAAAGGCACCCATCCCCCTACCCTGCCCTGATTTGTGGTTGGTTTCAGTTCACCATTGAGAAATCACTCTTTTCTGACTTTCATTACAAAGTAGCCAGGAAAGGTGTATGTATCAATGAAACCACGATTCATAAGTTTGTGCCTGCGTTTGCTTCCTCCACCCCTAGTGCTTCTCCCTCCACCTCTGCCTCTGCAGCCCTTGCCTCCTCTGCCTGAGCCACCCCTCCTCAGCCCCCTCCTTGACCTAGTCGTGCTTCATTCTGTGTATCTAATGAAACCCTTATGGGCTACATGATGCACCAACAATCATACAACCAATAGGTCCAGGATCACCTACATCAGGATTTGTGTTCTATCATGTCCACCATGAACCTATTCTGTGCTCACCCCTACCCCTCCTACCAGCTGTAACATCCCTGACCTGGGTTATGTACTAACCCTAGGTGTTTTTATTAATAAAGATGATTAGATGTCTGCTCTTATCTTTTGAAAAGTAATTAAGGCTCTTGAGGAACTTATATTTCAATTTCAGTCCCTTTTGAATAATGTTGAAACATTATTTTGTTAATTTTGGACTAAAGTGCAAATTACCCAAGTTGAGGGGTTAACTTGCAAATTACACATGATAAGATGTTCCTATGATGTTGAGACATCATAATAATGAATATGATGTAGTGGTATAGTTTCCACAAGCTTGGGCATCAAGATAAAGCTTGTAGAGCAAACCTTGTGCATTAAAACCTTGTTTTGGTGTGATGTGCAATTTACCCAAACTCTAGGGTTCAATATGCAATATATCACCTCTATAGGGTCTCTCATGTTTCTTGGCATCAATTAGAGAAAAGAAAATGAGAGGGGCGCCTCATTTAAGTTATCTTGGAGGAGAGAGAATCTTGACATTAAAATAATCAAGATTTAAGCATATATGGAACTTTAGTTTAATTTATACAAAAAGAAATAAATTAATTGAGGATCCCTTCAGCCAAAAGTTGAAGGATGTGTTTTCAATAGATTTGGACGAGCTTGTGCCTTGCTATGGCACAAAAAGATCTTGGTTGAGTGGAAGCCACTCACATTATTATAATAAAAAGTAATATCCACTAAAAGGATGGATATTAATATAAAACTCTTTAAGGTGCTTAATTTCTTTTCCATTAATCGTTGGATAATGGAGAGGTTTTGCAAAAACATGAATATGGATTCATGGCCAATAAATGGAGGGGGATTTGGTGGAAATTGTTTTGGAATTTAAGGAAAATAATCCATTTTCTCTTTCCTTGAGGATCCCTTATACATGTTCTTTTTCCAATACACATAAGGATTGTTTCCTTAGTTTCCTCTTCCCATATTTTCTTTGGCCGACAAGGAAGATCTCAGGAGCAGTAGAAAGATGAACACAACCTGTTGGTAAGGTTTTGATCATCTTCTACCTCAGATTCATGGTGAAAACCCTAAAGCAATGCTTGATTATTGGTTTTCTTCACCCGATTTCCAATCCTAGCAATCTTTTTCATCCAAAAGCTCAAGGATGGAGCTTGGACAGTTGCTATAACTCCATCCACCATTAGAGATGTGGAGCTTGGAGCTTGGGATCAGTTCTAGAGGCGGGTTTTATAACTCAAACCCTTAATCCTTGCTATTGCATCCATTCCTGTAATAATCGTTGGTTATTCTTTTCTATTTGATACTCTTTTGATTCATAGTTGAAATTCCCATGAAAAATGGTTGTCGTTCTTGGTTGTTCTAAGGAGAACGATGATGACATCATATTATATGTTTATACAAGAAAATTCTAGGTCAAACGGTCTCCTTAAGTTGCTCAAACAGTTTCCCAAACCGTTTGGGAGCAAACAGTTTCAAACCGTTTGGAATGAAATAATTTCATCAAACCGCATGGAGGGAAACGGTTTCAAACTGTTTGGTGATGTTGACCAGGGTTGACCATTTGGGGATTTGTTCAAAATTATCTAGTTTAATGACCCATCAATTATTATTGATTAACTCCAATTGGTTCACTAGTTGAAGGTCAATCAATCACCTAAACCCTAATCGGGTTAAGTGCTGATTTCATAAGTGGTTGAGTTTGAAACTTGGGTTGATTGCCCAAACGGTTTCAAAACCATTTGGGGATCACCCAAAAGGTCTCAAGACCGTTTGGGGGTCACCCAAGACCGTTTGGAAGTCTACGGTTGAGTATGGTTAAGTGTTTGAAGATCCAAAGATATGGTATAAACCCTAATCGGCTAAGTGCTGATTTTGCAATTGAATAAGTTGATGTTTTGGGTTGATTGATCCAAACGGTTTCAAAACCATTTGGGGATCACCCAAACGGTCTCAAGACCGTTTGGGGGTCACCCAAGACCGTTTTGAGGTCTAGGGTTGAGTATGGTTAGGTGTTTGAAGATCTACATATACCAAGTTGATTTACAATCAAATGTTGATTTAGTGATCGATCTAGTGATCCAAACCCTAATTGGATGACATGGATTTGGGTGATGAGATGGGAAAACGGTCTCAAGACCATTTGGAGGTCATACAAACTACCTCACGACCTTTTGGGGTCAGGTCATGTCCATTTTGGATGATGAACCAATAGTTTTAAAGTAACTAGTTTGACATTGAATAATGTTGAAAGATTATCGATTCCAAACCCTAACCCAATTGATTGAAACCCTAATTGATGATTAATTGAGTGTTAATAGAGGGTCAAATCAGTTGAAGGTTGACCTATTCAACTCAATTGAAGTATGGTGATAGGTACAATTGATGATTGGTTACATGAATTCAATGGTTGAAGGAACCAACATTGGAAACCCTAATTTAATTTGACTTGTTGAGACTATCTTTGGTCCATGCGGTTTTGAGGAGGTTTGGACCAAACGGTCTCACCAAATGGTCTCAAGACCATTTGGGACCAAACGATCCCAAATCGTTTGAGTTCATGCGTTTTCAAATGTTACTTTAGCAAACGGTCTCAAAAGTCAACTTTGGGCAAACGGTCTTCACCACCTACTTTAATAAATGGTTTCAAGTATGCTACCAAGACCGTTTGAGGTCTGATTTGGTCAAGACCATTTGGGTTCTAAGTGACCAAGACCATTTGGTGGATAATTAATCAAAACCGCATGGGTACTTAAAGTGGTTAAAGGACAAGTTGATCAATTGATTAATACATGATGTAATCAAAGATGATTATAGTATTTGTACCCTAATGAGGTAGGGTGATTAGTGCCCTTTAAATAGTTAAGCTTTAATAATCATGGTGATAATGATATGACCCATGATGTCAATTCTTCTTCAAGATTGAGTTGACTTAGCCTTATCAAGGCTAAAGTAAATATCATCCTATAGAGGGCGAGAGAGAGAAAAGACTTCCTACATGAATGATAATCAAGTTGTGGACTTCCAATATGAATGAATGCCTAATTTGGGTATGATCCATCATAGTGAGATCATGAAACCCTAATTATGAAGGTTAATGAATCATAACCCTAATTGAGGGCATTGATGGGTGAAATCCTAATATATGATGATGGTATGATCTTAATTCATAATGATGACATGACAAACCCTAATCTAGGGTGATATGCAATGTGAATAGTAAACCCTAATATAGGGTGATGTAATGTGAATAGTAAACCCTAATCTAGGGTGATGAAATGTGAATAGTAAACCCTAATCTAAGGTGATGTGATGTGAATAGTAAACCCTAATTTTAAATAAGGTAAATAAGAATGTGTAACCCTAATTCTGGGCTATACCTTATAGCATGAAGCTCTAAGGTTGGATAATGAAATGATGAGTCATTTATCCTAATTGAGCTAAGGGGATGATTAACCCTAATCGAAATGAAAAGGGAAACCCTAACCCTAGCAAGGGTATAGTGGTGTAACCCTTGCATAATGATGTCATAATTGTTTTGCAATATGCTGATATGAAATTGATGTATCTGTTATCATCTGTACTAATCATGTAGGTTTTATGAGATATTAAATATAGCCAGGTATGAGCTATGATGCTTTGTTTATTGAAAGTATTTTATGAGCTTTGTAAGCAATGATATGCTATGTTTACTAGTGAAAGGTAACAAAAGAGATTGATAGGCGGTAAGAGCCATGTGAAATACCTGCATTGCAATTATCATGTTTACATTGACAGATGACTTGATGGAAATAAGTTACTTGTCAAAGTTGTAACAAGTATTTTGATGATCTCTGGGTTTGAACACCCATATTCTCGAATCATGATGAAGAGATGATAAGGGATTGAGTTCCCAATGTTAATAAAGCTGTGAAATGAACTTGATAAAATAGTACTCCTTCCTTACAACAATTATTATAATGGCTTATGTATCCAAGCATGCCTGATGTTAAAAGAATGTTGTAATGTACTTAAAAAATCAAGTGAAATGATGTCATATAGAGCCCTGACCATAGATCCATCATCGTCAGTAGTTTGGTGATGGTGAAACTGGTTTTCCTAAGGGAACTAAGGGAACTCCTGGAGAGCATACTTTTGAGTATGTGGGGGTAATGGGTGTGAATATCCTTATTCCCTAATGAAGGAATTGATGTGAGATAAACATTAAATCTCTCAATCCTTCATTATATGAATATGTTGGGATGATGTATCACTAATCTCCCGATGATGATGTTAATGCCGAATCGATGTGAGATAAATATGAAATCTCTCGATTGCGAAGAGAGTACAGCATGCCACTGTAACTCTAATAGCAAAGTTGCTAGTATACTCTGGAAAGCTATTTGGTAGAGACACGAGATGTCCTGCATGTTGTTCCTCACACTGACTGAGGAAGATGAGGTCATGGGAATCCGACTCTTCTATTGACCTATGTATGGTACCAGTTTCGATTTCACAATGGTCGGTTGGAGTATGAGCGGTATACCTCATCTCCTCATGGCATAAGTATGATTGTAAAACGTAATCAACCATGTAGCATATTTGCTTAGGGTTGAATTATGAGAATCAATGGTTGATGATACATTTCCTATTATTGTCCTGGTTGGATAAATGATATACATGTTCTTCATATTCCTTATTGAATAAACAGCTTGCTGCTTTATCAAGTTATAATTGAAATGAACTTTATAGAGAATGCTGCTCTACATAGTCAATCAATGAATTACCTACTGTTGAATATTTATAATCCTATTGCTCAGTGTTATTCTCTTATCTGCAATAACAATGTTTTTGGCGGAGAGTTATATCTCTCACTGGGACAATTTTCAATTGTCTCACCCCCGTGGGATTCAACTTTTTAGGTAGACGTCGAGGAAGAAGAAACCCTTCAGTGGGTGAGCAGCAACAGCAGCCACAGTAGTAGCAGCAACAACAAGGTCAATAGTGATCCTCAGGTGGAAACATTGTTTGTCAAGTCATGTATATATAGAGAGTCCTATGTGTCGTCTCTGTACTCTCAGGTCCTAGGAGTCAGTAGAGAGTTTGATATAGATCTGTGATTTTTGGCTTGTTGCCTCAAGATTTTTGTATACTGCTTATGTACAGTTTAACTGGGCATTCAATGTTATGACTCTCGAGATGAGATGATACAGAGATGTACTGATGAATCAGAATGTAAATAACTTACTTTGGTTCTTTATGATAGAGTTTTACAATTTGTGGATTTCTTTGCAAAAAGTTTTAAATTTTTAGTGATTTTCAGTAATTCCGCTGCTAATAATTCGCTTCCGCATTAATTAATCCTATTTTCACAAGTTGGATGCCGCAAGTGTTGGTATCAGAGCCCTAGGTTCGCTGAGTCTACAGAGACATAGGACTAAAGTTGTTGAGTCTGTTCTAGTGTCTTCCAGTCTATCTGATAGCTAGTGTCTTCTTCTCATATAGGAGGAGAAGAGAAAACTAAAGATGTCTGGATCACATGATGAACATGTTGCTGAAGTAGTGTCGCTGCACCTAGAGGAGGTGCAAGAGACCAAGGAAGGGAGGAACATGTGCTTGAACTACCCCAATTCAATCAAGCTGACATGGGGAATCTACCCTTCCAAGCCATGTTTGGGCAGTTTATAGATGCCATGACGCATATGACTGATAGGATGCCCATACCTGCACCTAGGGCACCTTCCCATCAAGAAGGACAAGGAGCCGAAAAGACGTTTGAATGACTACGCTGGGTTGGAGCTACGAAATATGCTGGGATAGCTGACCCAGCAGATGCTGACATGTGGTTAACTGAGTTAGAGAAGGCCTTTATAATCCTGAACATCCCAGAAGCTGAGAAGGTTAGACATGCTGTGTACCTTCTCAAGGGGAGTGTTGGTCACTGGTGGACCATAGAGGAAGGGAAAAGGCCAGGTGTGGAGATTGAATGGGAGGTTTTCCGATGGGAATTTGTTAACAGATACTTTCCTAAGACATTCCTGGATGAGAAAATCTCTCAGTTTGAGAGGTTAAGACAAGGACCAATGAACATTAGTGAGTACGAGGCTAAGTTCATGGAGCTTTTGTGATTCTGTCTGCATATGGCAACCACAGTTGAAGAGAGGATACAACATTTTGAGAAGGGATTAAACGCTGAGTTGACCACCCCTGTATCTGCTCTGGAGAACATGGAAAGATTAGCTACTTTTATGGAGTCTGTCAGAAGAATAGAGAGGTTTGTAATGGAGAAGCGACAGACCAGGGACAAGAAGGCGTACCCCTAGTTCCCAGGATCCTCATCCAAAGGTTTCAAGAAACCGAGGTTTTCCGTGCCTACACCACCACCTAGATTCAGTACCCAGACGCAGTAGATGTCAAATAGGGGTAGAGGACGAAGTTTACCACCAGAAGGAGCCCACAGCTCAGCATCTGTGTTTGTTACAGGACCATCTAGACCACAACAAGGGATCAGAAGCTATTTCATATGTGGAAAGATGGGGCATATGGTGAAGGATTGTAGAGCCAGAGAGGCAAGTGTGACTCAACATTAAAGACAAAGTCAGTAAGGTTCTCAACGGAGACAGTTTCCTGGTGGCGCTAGAGGACGTGGACAAGTGTCCCAATCTGGATAATCAGCACCCAGTCATCGAGCACCGAATCAACCACAGGCGATGGTGAGATTCTATGCGATGAATCCACCTGATGTAGTGATCAACCCTCAGGTTGTTACAGGTGAGATGAAACTGTTTTATTCTGATATGTCTACATCCTGCATCGTATCTATTTTAATTGATCTGGGTGCTATGCATTCTTTTATCACTCGAAGAGTGATTCTTGACTACAATATGATAGTTGGTCATAGGGCAGAGAGTTTGAAGTTAGAGACTCCTTTGATGGGATCTGCCGTGTTGTGGGAGGTGTGTTCTCCCTGCATCATTTTCTTTTCTGAGCATCGCATTAAAGTGGATCTTATACCACTTGAGATGCATGGGTTTGATATAATCCTTGGGATGGATACCTTAGAAAGGTATAACGTTGTCTTGGATTGTGAGTCCAAGCAAGCTATGTTCACAGATGATAGTGACACATGGATCTTTCAGGGAGATAGAAAGATTCTTCCAACCTGTCTTATGTCAGCTATGGTAGCTGAGAAGATGATGAGGCAAGGATGCTTTGCATTCTTGTCCCATGTGGTAGATACCACTATGGAGAGTTATAATCCTTATGAAGTTCCTGTAGTCAGGGAATTTGAAGATGTATTTCCTGAAGAACTTCTAGGTGTACCTCCGCCCCAAGAGATTGTTTTTGAGATTAATCTAATTTTGGGCATGCAGCCAATAGCACAAACACTGTATAGGATGGCTCCTGCTGAGATGGCAAAACTCAAGAAACAACTGCAAGAGATGCTTGAGAAGGGTTTCATCTGACCAAGCACTTCACCTTGGGGTGCTCCGGTCCTCTTTGTTAAGAAGAAGGATGGATCGATGCAGTTATGCATTGATTACAGGCAGTTAAATAAAATAACTATAAAGAATAAGTATCATTTGCCAAGGATTGATGATCTCTTTGATCAGTTGTGTGGTGCAACTGTCTTCTCAAAGATAGATTTGAGGTCGGGATATCATCAGATGTGTATTAAGGAGGGTGACATACCTAAGTCTGCCTTCAGGACAAGGTATGGTCACTATGAGTTCACAGTTATGTTGTTTGGACTAACTAATGCACCAGCTGCATTTATGGAACTCATGAATAGAATCTTTCAACCTTTTCTTGATCAGTGTGTAGTCATCTTCATAGATGACATTCTGATCTATAGTAGAGATGCTCAACAGCATGAGCAGCATCTTCATCAGGCTTTAACTTTGCTAAGGAAGTATGAGTTATATGCTAAGTTTAGCAAGTGTGAGTTCTAGTTACCAGAAGTTTATTTTCTTGGACACGTAATATCTACTTCAAGTATACGTGTTGACCCTAAAAAGGTAGAATATGTCCTGCAATGGGAACAACCGAAGACACCAATGGAGATTTGCAGTTTCTTAGGGTTGGCGAGCTATTATAGGAGGTTCATTAAGAACTTTAGTTCTATAGCTTTACCCTTGACTAATTTGACCAGGAAGCATGTTCCTTTTGTCTGGAATGACAAGTGTCAACAATCATTCCAGCTGTTGAAGGAAAGGTTGACAAGTGCACCAGTGCTGGTGCTACCTGAGCAAGGAAAAGGGTATATAGTTTTCTGTGATGCCTCTAAGAATAGACTAGGATGTGTGTTAATGTAGGATAAATAAGTGATTTCTTTTACTTCTCGACAGCTTAAGAAACACGAGGAGAATTATCCGACACATGATCTTGAACTAGCTGTTGTAGTCCATGCCTTGAAGATCTAGAGACATTACCTCTATGGAGAAACATTCCAGATTTTCACAGACCATAAGAGCCTAAAGTACATCTTTTCTCAGTGTGAGTTAAACATGAGGCAACGCCGCTGGATGGAGTTAATCAAGGACTATGATTGTACAATTGATTATCATCCAGGGAAGGCCAATTTGGTTGTTGATGCTTTAAGTAGGAAATCAGCAACACCAGCCCTAGATAGAGCACATTTAAATTCTTTGGTGTGCTCTAGGAGGGATATGCTTATCTCTTTAAGCCAAAACAATATACAGTTAAAAGTATCATTATTATCTGGGTTGTTAGCTGAGATGCATATAAAACCTACTCTGAGACAGCAGATCAAGGAAGCACAGCAAGCTGATGCTGTAGTTCAGCAGATTAGGTCATAATATGGTAGTGAGAAATGAGAAGGTTTCCATGATTCAAATGATCAGGTGGCCTGTTATCATGGTAGATTGATAGTACCTGATATCGATAACTTAAGGAAGTTAGTCCTAGAAGAAGCTCATTCTTCAATGTATGCTATGCATCCAGGAAGCACCAAGATGTATCATAACTTGAAAGATATGTATTGGTGGCCTAGTTTAAAGAAGGATGTTTCTAATTTTGTTATGTGGTATCCAGTGTGTCAGCAAGTTAAAGTTGAACACCAAAAGCCTACAGGAACAATGTAGCCTTTGCCTATACCATAGTGGAAGTGGGATCATGTGACCATGGATTTTATGGTTGGGTTACCCAGAATAGCCAAAGGTCATGATTCCATCTGGGTAATATTTGATAGGTTGACAAAGATAGCACATTTCTTACCTGTCAAAACAACCTATTCTGCTGAGAAGTTGGCACAGTTATATGTAGATGAGATAGTGCGGCTGCATGGGGTCCTAGTTACCATTGTTTCTGACAGAGGTCCCCAGTTTACGAGTCATTTTCGGGAGCGACTTCATAAAGCCTTAGGCACACAGTTAAGGTTTAGTACAGCCTTTCATCCTTAGACAGATGGACAATCAGAGATGACTATACAGACCTTAGAGGACTTGCTTAGGGCATGTGTCCTTCAGTTTACAGGAAGATGGGATCTACGTCTAAGCTTGATAGAGTTTGCCTATAACAACAGCTATCAACACAGCACTGACATGGCACCTTATGAAGCTTTGTATGGTAGACGTTGTTGATCTCCCCTATGTTGGTATGAAATTGGTGAATATCAACTTTTGGGTCTTGATCTTATGCAGCAGACCACCGAGAAGATTAAAATAATAAAACAATAATTAAAGACTGCACAGGATAGACAGAAATCTTACGCTAATAAGCGTCGTAGACCCTTAGAATTCCAGGTTGGAGACAGAGTGTACCTCAAGGTCTCACCTTGGAAGGGAGTTCTTAGGTTTGGAAGGAAAGGAAAGTTAGCTCCTATATTTATGGGGCCTTATCCAATCATTGAATGGGTTGGAAAGATAGCTTATAAGCTGGAGTTACCACCGGAGCTGCAAAAGTTACACCCAGTGTTCCACATTTCCATGTTAAGTAAATTTCATCCTAATACAGAATCAGTTCTGCAACCTATGGAAGTATAATTGAATGATGGTATATCCTATGAAGAAGGACCTATGTCGGTTCTTGATAGAAGAATCAAGAAGCTGAAGAAGAAAGACATTAGTCTTGTAAAAGTCCTCTGGAATCATCGTGGCGTTGAAGAAGCTACATGGGAACTAGAGGAAGAAATGAGGAGGAAATACCCTACTCTTTTCTCTTAAAATGTTTTGTTAATGATTTCAGGGATGAAATCCTTGTAAGGGGTGGATAATTTGTAACATCCCTGACCTAGGTTATGTACTAACCCTAGGTGTTTTTCTTAATAAAGATGATTATATGTCTTCTCTTATCTTTTGAAAAGTAATTAAGGCTCTTGAGGAACTTATATTTCAATTTCAGTCCCTTTTGAATAATGTTGAAACATTGTTTTGTTAATTTTGGACTAAAGTGCAAATTACCCAAGTTGAGGGGTTAACTTGCAAATTCCACATGATAAGATGTTCCCATGATGTTGAGACATCATATGAATGAATATGATGTAGTGGTATGGTTTCCACAAGCTTGGGCATCAAGATAAAGCTTGTAGAGCAAACCTTGTGCATTAAAACCTAGTTTTGGTGTAATGTGCAATTTACCCAAAATCTAGGGTTCAATATGCAATATATCACCTCTAAAGGGTCTCTCATGTTTCTTGGCATCAATTAGAGCAAATAAAATGAGAGGTCCGCCTCATTTGAGTTATCTTGGAGGAGAGAGAATCTTGACATTAAAATAATCAAGATTTAAGCATATATGGAACTTTAGTTTAATTTATACAAAAAGAAATAAATTAATTGAGGAGCCCTTCAACCAAAAGTTGAAGGATGTGTTTGCAATAGAGTTGGACGAGCTTGTTCCTTGCTATGGCACAAAAAGATCTTGGTTTAGTGGAAGCCACTTACATTATTATAATAAAAAGTAATATCCACTAAAAGGATGGATATTAATATAAAACTCTTTAAGATGCTTAATTTCTTTTCTATTAATCTTTGGATAATGGAGAGGTTTTGCAAGAACATGAATATGGCTTCGTGTCCAAGAAATGGAGGGGGATTTGGTGGAAATTATTTTGGAATTTAAGGAAAATAATCCATTTTCTCTTTCCTTGAAAATCCCTTATACATGTTCTTTTTCCAATACACATAAGGATCGTTTCCTTAGTTTCCTCTTCCCAACTTTGATTTGGCCGACAAGGAAGAGCTCAGGAGCAGGAGAAAGATGAACACAACCTGTTGGTATGGTTTTGATCATCTTCTACCTCGGATTCATGGTGAAAACCCTAAAGCAATGAGTTGATTATTGGTTTTCTTCACCCGATTTCCAATCCTAGCCATCTTTTTCATCCAAAAGCTCAAGGATGGAGCTTGGACTGTTGCTGGAACTCCATCCACCATTAGAGCCCTGGAGCTTAGATCTTGGGATCAGTTCTATAGGTGGGTATTATAACTCAAACCCTTAATCATTGCTATTGCATCCATTCCTATAATAATCGTTGGTTATTCTTTTCTATTTGATACTCTTTTGATTCATAGTTGAAATTCCCATGAAAAATGGTTTCTGTTCTTGGTTGTTTTAAGGAGAACTATGATGAAATCATATTAGATGTTTATCCAAGAAAATTCCAGGTCAAACGGTCTCCTTAAGTTGCTCAAACGGTTTCGCAAACCGTTTAGGGGCAAACGGTTTCAAACCGTTTGGAATGAAACAGTTTCATCAAACTGCATGGAGGGAAACGGTTTCAAACTGTTTGGTGATGTTGAGCAGGGTTGACCATTTGGGGATTTTTTCAAAATTATCTAGGTTAATGACCCATCAATTATTATTGATTAACACCAATTGGTTCACTAGTTGAAGGTCAATCAATCACCTAAACCCTAATCGGGTTAAGTGCTGATTTCATAAGTGGTTGAGTTTGAAACTTGGGTTGATTGACCCAAACGGTTTCAAAACCATTCGGGGATCACCCAAACGGTCTCAAGACCGTTTGGGGGTCACCCAAGACCGTTTGGAGGTCTAGGGTTGAGTATGGTTAAGTGTTTGAAGATCCAAAGATATGGTATAAACCCTAATCGGCTAAGTGTTGATTTTGTAATTGAATAAGTTGATGTTTTGGGTTGATTGACCCAAATGGTTTCAAAACCATTTGGGGATCACCCAAATGGTCTCAAGACCATTTGGGGATCACCCAAATGGTCTCAAGACCATTTGGGGGTCACCCAAGACCGTTTGGAGGTCCAGGGTTGAGTATGGTTAGGTGTTTGAAGATCTAAAGATACCAAGTTTATTTGCAATCAAATGATGATTTGGTGATCGATCTAGTGATCCAAACCCTAATTGGATGACATGGATTTGGGTGATGAGATGGGAAAACGCTATCAAGACCGTTTGGAGGTCATCCAAACAACCTCAAGACCGTTTGGGGTCAAGTCATGTCCATTTTGGATGATGGACCAATAGTTTTAAAGTAACTAGTTTCACATTGAATAATGTTGAAGGATTATCGATTCCAGACCCTAATCCAATTGATTGAAACCCTAATTGATGATTAATTGAGGTTCAAATTAGTTTAAGGTTGACCTATTCAACTCAATTGAAGTATGGTGATTGGTCCAATTGATGATTGGTTACATGAATTCAATGGTTGAAGGAACCAACATTGGAAACCCTAATTCAATTTGACTTGTTGAGACTATCTTTGGTCCATGCGGTTTTGAGGAGGTTTGGACCAAACGGTCTCAAGACTTTTTGGGACCAAACGATCCTAAACCATTTGAGTTCATGCATTTTCAAATGTTACTTTAGAAAACGGTCTCAAAAGTCAACTTTGGGCAAACGGTCTTCACCACCTACTTTACTAAACGGTTTCAAGTATGCTACCAAGACCGTTTGAGGTCTAATTTGGTCAAGACCGTTTGGGGTCTAAGTGACCAAGACCGTTTGGTTGATAATTAATCGAAACCGCATGGGTACTTAAAGTGGTTAAAGTACAAGTTGATCAATTGATTAATACATGATGTAATCAAAGATGATTATAGTATTTGTACCCTAATGAGGTAGGGTGATTAGTGCCCTTTAAATGGTTAAGCTTTAATAATCATGGTGATAATGATATGACCCATGATGTCAATTCTTCTTCAAGATTGAGTTGACTTAGCCTTATCAAGGCTAAAGTAAATATCATCCTATAAAGGGCGAGAGAGAGAAAAGACTTCCTACATGAATGATAATCAAGTTGTGGACTTCCAATATGAATGAATGCCTAATTAGGGTATGATCCATCATAGTGAGATCATGAAACCCTAATTATGAAGGTTAATGAATCATAACCCTAATTGAGGGAATTGATGGGTGAAATCTTAATATATGATGATGGTATGATCTTAATTCATAATGATGACATGATAAACCCTAATCTAGGGTGATATGAAATGTGAATAGTAAACCCTAATCTAGGGTGATGTAATGTGAATAGTAAACCCTAATCTAGGGTGATGCAATGTGAATACTAAACCCTAATCTAAGGTGATGCGATGTGAATAGTAAACCCTAATTTTAAATAAGGTAAATAAGAATGTGTAACCCTATTTCTGGGCTATACCTTATAGCATGAAGCTCTAAGGTTAGATAATGAAATGATGAGTCATTTATCCTAATTGAGCTAAGGGGATGATTAACCCTAATCGAAATGAAAAGGGAAACCCTAACCCTAGCAACGGTATAGTGGTGTAACCCTTGAATAATGATGTCATAATTGTTTTGCAATATGCTGATATGAAATTGATGTATCTATTATCATCTCTACTAATCATGCAGGTTTTATGAGATATTGAATATATCCAGGTATGAGCTATGGTGCTTTGTTTATTGAAAGTATTTTATGACCTTTGTAACCAATGATATGCTATGTTGCCTAGTGAAAGGTAACAAAAGAGATTGATAGGTTGTAAGAGCCATGTGAAATACCTACATTGCAATTATCATGTTTACATTGACAAATGACTTGATGGCAATAAGTTACTTTTCAAAGTTTTAACAAGTATTTTGATGATCTCAGGGTTTGAACACCCATATTCTCGAATCATGATGAAGAGATGATAAGGGATTGAGTTCCCAATGTTAATAAAGTTGTGAAATGAACTTGATAAAATAGTACTCTTTCCTTACATCAATTATTATAATGGTTTATGTAAGCAAACATGTCTGATGTTAAAAGAATGTTGTAATGTACTTAAATAATCAAGTGAAATGATATCATATAGAGCCCTGACCATAGATCCATCATCGTCAGTAGTTTGGTGATGGTGAAATAGGTTTTCCTAAGGAAACTCCTGGAGAGCATACTTTTGAGTATGTGGGGGTAATGGGCGCAAATATCCTTACGCCCTAATGAAGGAATTGATGTGAGATAAACATTAAATCTCTCAATACTTCATTATATGAATATGCCGGGATGATGTATCACTAATCTCCCGATGATGATGTTAATGCCGAATCGATGTGAGATAAATATGAAATCTCTCGATTGCGAAGAGAGTGCAGCATGCCACTATAACTCTAATAGCGAAGTTGCCAATATACTCTTGAAAGCTATTTGGCAGAGACACGAGATGTCTTGCATGTCGTTCCTCACACTGACTGAGGAAGATGAGGTCATGGGAATCCGGCTCTTCTATTGACCTGTGTATGGTACCGATTTCGATTTCGCAATGGTCAGTTGGAGTATGAGCGGTATACCTCATCTCGTCAGGGCATAAGTATCATTGTAAAACGTAATCAACCGTGTAGCATATTTTCTTGGGGTTGAATTACGAGAATCAATGGTTGATGATACATTGCATATTATTGTCCTAGTTGGATAAATGATATACATGTTCTTCATATTCCTTATTGAATAAATAAATTGTTGCTTTATCAAGTTATAATTGAAATGAACTATATAGAGAATACTGCTCTACATAGTCAATCAAAGAATTACCTGTTGTTGAATATTTATAATCCTATTGCTCAGTGTTATTCTCTTATTTGCAATAACAATGTTTCTGGTGGAGAGTTATATCTCTCACTGGGACAATTTTCAATTGTCTCACCTCCGTGGGATTCAACTTTTTAGGTAGACGTCGAGGAAGAAGAAACCCTTCAATGGGTGAGCAGCAACAACAGCCACAACAGCAGTAGCAACAGCAAGGACAACAGTGATCCTCATGTGGAAACACTATTTGTCAAGTCCTGTATATATAGAGAGTCATATGTGACGTCTTTGTACTCTCAGGTCCTAGGAGTCAGTAGAGAGTTTGATATAGATCTTAGATTTTTGGCTTGATGCCTCGAGATTTTTGTATACTGCTTATGTACAGTTTAACTGGGTAGTCAATGTTATGACTCTCGAGATGAGATGATATAGAGATGTACTGATGAATCAGAATGTAAATAAATTACTTTGGCTCTTTATGATAGAGTTTTATAGTTTGTGGATTTATTTGCAAAAAGTTTTAAATTTTTAGTGATTTTCAGTAATTCCGCTACTAATAATTCTCTTCCGCATTAATTAATCCTATTTTCACAAGTTGGATGTCGCACCAGACCTACCCCGGTAGTGGTTATGCTTCATATGCATACAATCATTATCATCCCACTCACGAGCCTTCCGCTGGTACTGCTCCTCCACCTTTCACTACTGGTAGTTCTACTCCTACCTACCTCTCGTTGCCTATTGGCCCCCTGGCCACCTTGCTTGCCAGCTTTGGAGACTCTGCTCCATGCTTTCCTCAGGACAATGAGCTTCATGCTCTTGGTATGTCTTGGTCTAAGAAGAATGCTCGTTGGCCCGGTCATGTTTTTGGTCCTCCTGTAGATGAGGAGATGCCTGACCAGGCTGACGATGATGAGGCTGATGATGATGATGACAGTGATGGTGAGGACGCTTCTGATGATGGTGATGGTGATGGTGATGGTGATGGTGATGGTGATGGTGATGGTGTTGGATCTGGGTGATGAAGGCACTATTGCTGCACCTTCTAATGGAGACGAGGACTACAAGCCTGGAGTCGATGATGATGATGATGCAGTTGATATAGATAGTTTACATTTTTAGCTCATTTCTTAATTTTTAGTCTAGCATGTTGATCATATACATCTTTCTAGGCTATTTTCTATAAGAAACATCTAGGCACATTATCTGAGTTGTACTATTTTATCTTCTATTTTAACTCGCTTCTTTCTTGTAGTTGCTTTCATGAGAACATGCATTTGAGTTGTAATAGATGTGATGTGCACTCTTGATTTTTACTATGATATATCTTATGTGTTGGTGCCATCTTTCACCATATTTTGATTATGACTGAGATTGTATGTTGCTTTCGTCTCTATTTGCCATATGATATGAGATTGCTTGTATGATTATCTGGTTGATTGTGTTTTGAAGAAGACCTGATATATGCTCTTTTACCCCCCCCCCCTTATTTTTGATAATATCAAAAGGGGGAGAGAAATTTCAATTTCTTGAAACTCAATCATATTGTTATTCATTGTTATACTACTACTTATTGCTTATGAGATCCTTTTCTTGTTCATTTACTGTGTCATCATGTGACTTGCAAAGGACTACATAGTACATGTATGCTATTATTGCTCTGTGTAGATAGACCAACCATGCAGGTTAGAAGAAGCATAGATTGAGGGGGATCAACTCACATTGTTCACATCTTGAATCCTCTTAATTCACAAGGCAAAGGTATAACTTCTATATCCTTTTTAATATGTTTGAGAAATGGTTTGTCATTGTCAAAAAGGGGGAGAATGTTGACCTAGAGGTTATACATTGTCCACATTTTGATAATGACTTAATCATTCCATTCATATGTATCTAATATGTGTATTGAAGATTGATTTTAGGTGTTAGATACATGAAAAGGATCAAAAATCAAAAGCCCTAATTTGCTCAAGTTCAAGTCAAAAGCTATACAAGTGTGTAATTTTGGAAATCTATGTAAATGACCTTAGAATATTTTTGTAATCACTTGTATTGATGAATTGGCTTGTAACTTAGATGAGAAAATTGTTTGGGACACTAAACACCACGTTTTAATCACTTTAGATGCACTTTAGAAAATTGACCACAGGCAGTCAATCGGTCGAGTTGCAAACTCGACCGATCCTCCTGGATGAGTTTTCTGAAGAAGGCATCGGTCGAGTTGTGTTTTCACAGAACTCGACCGATCAAGTACCTGACCAATTCGATCTTCATTGGTCGGTCCAGTTTCCCCATGATAAACTCGACCGATGATTTGAATATTATCTTTGTCTTTTACTCTATCGGTCGAGTTACCTTTATTGAAACTCGACCGATTGCACTATATGAAATTTGTAGAAAAAGTGATTGTGTCTGTTGGTGTGTGTTTTTAGAAAAAATAGAGTCGTTGCTTTGAGAAAAAATGGCTATATTTCATATCTAAGTGTCCCACAACTTAAAGGGGCACCCTCAACTATAAATAGGACCTCTTGGAGTTCATTCCAAGGTTTCTCATTCACTACATGCTTGGTCCTAGCTTAGTTGAGAGTGTTTTAACCCTTTGAGCCCCTTTCTCTCTCTACCTTCAAGTCAAATTCGTGAGTATGAGTGAGATAGGTTCCTTTGTAAGAGAGCTTCTCCTTGTATTGATGTAAAGCTCTCCTCCACCATCTTCCTACCCACTTTCCTTATTGAAGAAAAGGCTGAAGATCTTCTCCGAGTGAAGGAGAAGGAGTTGATGTTCTTCAAGGTTGAGAAGGCAAGGTGTTCCAGATCTCCAAGTGAAAGAGATAGGCAAGGCAAGTGCTCAAGAAGGATGGTTAATCCCTTGAAGGTCGAAGACTTGAAGAAGGAGTGGGTAAGTCCATGTTGATGGCTGAAGACTCCATGGTTCAAGTGGGTAAGCTCCTTCTATAGGGTGAAGATCCTTGCTTGAGGTAATAAGCCCTTGGATGTTGTGGTTTTGTCTTGTAATCTTATGATGTAATATAAGAGTACCAAGATTGCAATTCCTATAGATTAACCACCTCTAGGTAGTGGACTGACATTGCTCCTAGTTAGGATGTGGAACCACTCTAAACCACCTTGTCTAAGTGCATGCTCTTCCTTGTATCTCATCCTTTCTATGATTTATAGTTAAGAAATCAAATTTCTATTTGTTTAAGTTCCTGCACTTAATATAATTTGGTGGTCTAATCAATTTTGTGAGAATTGTGAAGCTCTATTCACCCCCCCCCTCTATAGAGCCCTTGATCCAACACTAGTATCTTTCCAAGTGCCCATGGCTTTAAACAATTAAGAATATACAAGAACACACACAAGAAACTCCATCACCATCCATAGAGACATGCTTATCCCTCGTTTCTTGAATTTTCAAGCAAAAGAAATAACTCATTAGTTGATAGCTACTAAAGGCAGCTCATCCATGAAGGGGTAAACCCGAAAATACCCTTGGAGAAAACAACTTCAAAACAAGGT
Organism: Alisma plantago-aquatica; assembly: GCA_963693085.1. Classification (NCBI taxonomy): domain Eukaryota; kingdom Viridiplantae; phylum Streptophyta; class Magnoliopsida; order Alismatales; family Alismataceae; genus Alisma; species Alisma plantago-aquatica. Next base: position 782,744,958 of record OY856414.1, on the reverse strand, counting down.
TTAAATAGGATCCCCATGGATCAAAAAGCTCAAAAATGATGAGAAAATATCCAAGGAACATAATGCAAGTGATAAATTGCAAAGAAAACCTCTCAATTGGGTAAATAGAATAAAAGTCCAAAATGTGCATAACTTGCTCAAACAGTGCCCAAATTGGACAAAATTTGAAACTTAAGCTTTTATTATGATTTCAAAGCATATCACAAGGTTAGATTAGGGTTATAAGAAAGTCAATTATGATAATTAAGCTTGTTTAATGCATTAATCAAGTTTAGGGGCCTTCAACTATAAACCCCTAACGGGGATTTCACCCCCTAAATCTAAGGTAAACAAAGATGGGTACTTCCTTTGCACCTCATCCAATTACCTTCACATGGTTACTAGCATATCATGGTGATTTCTAATGATTTATACATATCTCACCTTGGTTCAGCACAAAAAATCCCACCTAAGAAGACATTTTCAATATGGAATGTAGAAACTTGTTGTGTCATTTGTACAACTCTAGTATTATGTTCAACTTTAAATTATAACTATCATCCTAAAATTATATCTATTGTATCAACACAATACTCAAAATTCATACTTGCTATCTTTTTACCAATCATGCCATGTGTCTCATACCATTCCTTGAAGCATAAAAAAGTGGCAATGTATCCATCTTTTTTTTTCTTCTAGATACACTGACATTAGAACACTTGTCAGTTCTTTTTTAGCATCAAAAGAAATACTGACGATGGCACCTATCATTCCATACAAGGAAACATCATTCCTAGTCAACCTTGTTAGGGGTGAAACAACAACACTATCTTCACCTTACTAGGATTTACACAACCTACTTAGAAGACATATCATGATCCCATAAAGACATTTAATCAACCCCATCTCACTCTTGTTCAACTTGTCTCATAGTTATTGCTTCTTCGGAAACCCTAAGGTTTTTGAAGAAATATTGATCATATTTTTTACCATAATTGAAATACTTTGACATGTCATCATTCAAAGTTTGATATAACTTGTATGACATGATTGGAACACTTTGCTCCTCATATTCATAAATTTTATTTGTACATTGGTTGATCTAAAGGACATAACTCTAAACTCATCATGGTCATGTGAATTATGTCATCCAATATAACTCTTATGCATTGATATTTGATCATAGGTTTATCTTAAAGGAAGACAATATCACATATCTATTGACCAACAAACAATCTATCCTTGATAGTGGTCTTGCCCAGCTATCCGTGAACCATACACAACATTATAGAATCACTTTTGTTTTTCCTTCCAAACAACATTTAGAGGGTCATCATCAACTCTATCCCCCTCTCTTTAAGGGGGAGGAATACTTGATATGATCATTTAGTAAACATCTCCAACCTTCACATACTTCCCATATTGTTGATCTATCTTGGATACTAGGATTCATTACCTTGGTATCCACCTCATGTGCTATAAGGAACTCACATCCTTCTCTCATCTACTTTTACCAACATAATAAATTTCAAAACATATAAGGGGAGTCTCCCAAATTATTGGAAGGCTCAAAAGCAAACTCATCACAAACTTTATGATCTTGGAACCATATTCCAAGCAACCTTATGCTATAATAAGCTATCCACGCTCATGTTTGCAGTGAATCCACACGTACCAAGTGGAAATGATCCACTTGAAAGTTGTGCCCTAGAAAGGAAAGACACAAAGTGAAACACACTTCCCACATCATAGCAACATTGTTCAAGGGTCACTAGCAAAAAGGTAAGCAATTCTATTTTCATTATGCAAGTTATAGATTCTTATGTATCATTTTACCCTTTTCATTTTGGGTTCCTTGCCATTATCATAGGAATCATCATGATTAACATATCTCATTACTCCTTCCTTGATGACTATTTATCACACTTGGGTATGTTCTCTTATTTTATTATGCTTTTCAACCACTTATCAATAGATAAATCATCATATTCCACATTTTCTTTATTAAACATGGATCATCTGCCTTAGTTTCTTTCAAATGCCATGCTTATTTTACATTAAAACTTTCTTAAACACATAGGTTGGTCTGATATTAACTCAGGTTCCACCTTATTCCTGTGTCATTGTTCTCATTTATCTTCTCATTTTATACCTATCCTTAGATTTCTCTCCATCTTATATGGATTTCATACCTTGAATCACTTTATAAGCATAGTCTTATATGTCTTTTACTTTATTATCTTGTTGAATCACATCTTCAAGAAATCCTCTTTTCCTTATTTGTATTCAGATTTAGATTTCATGGTGTTGTATCTTTCTATTATAGTTACTAAACATTCAAGTTTTGATAGATAATGATGCAATTCTCATCTTCTTTAAGGTAGGATTGAGGTATTCACATCATGATTTCTTATTCATTATGCTATTTAGATTGTTTCAAAATGACTACTTGATCATAGTAATAAAAAAGATAACAATCTAAAAGTTCCATACTTACCTTTTCTTCAATAATTATATACTTGGCCAGGGCATCCAAGTACCGAGATTAGGCAGTATGCACCATGTTTTTGTGTCACATTCCTAACTTAGACGTCATCCTAGTCTTAAGTCCTAGTGTCCCTATAGACTCAGTGAACCTAAAGCTCTGATACCAACTTGTGAGAACCTATTACACTAAACGAGATTACTCAAAACATAAAACACAATCAATCACTAATCAATCACATACCCAAAAATATGGGTAAATTAAAACTGACTTCAACGTCAGCACCTACTCGGAAGAATTTGCATAAGAGCCCAACATATTTCTTATATCCATACTATGCTAAGAATTTGATACAAATTGTTCTATTGCCTTAGCTACAACATATATACATAGGAGAACAATATTTGTATATGCTACACAAACAAACATTAATATGCTCACAAAAGTTTGATTCATTTGAAACACCATATGCAAACTTTTCTTACCCAAACTTGAGAGTACAGGGAAGACTCTAGTACACACTAGAAATCTAATCAACTTTCTCAATGATTCATTATTATAGCTCCTCTTTGCTGCCACATGTTTGTTTTTGTCACTTTTGATTACCTAAAAAAATGTGGCAACCCACAAGGGTGAGACCCATGTCCCAGCAAGAGATATAACCTCCAATAACATTTATTGATTACAAAATTTTTAAGTAATTAATAGTTAAGCAGTTTAAATAGATATAACAAATAAGTTCTGCGGTACTGATGATTAACAAAATACATAAAGGAGAAGATATTAACTATCATCATTATCAAGACTATCATCCTTTATCTTGTTGACAATATAAGCAGTTCAGTAGCATATGAATATCTAGCATCATGAGCAAGTCTAGTAACATAGCATAGCTAACAACATGAGCATGTCTAATTGGTTGAACATATCAACATCATAAGAATAGCAAACAACATAAGCATAACTATTTAGATAAGTATGATTAGCAGTATATGCATCTCTAGTTACAAAGGCATGGCTAGCATGCTAAACATAACTAACAACATGAGATAGCTAGCATCATGATTATAATCAGCAGTAGAAGTATAGTTATCAATATAATCATGGCTACTGTATGTACGCATCTACAATCTTAAGCATATCCACAACATAAGTATATCTACTATCTCTTAATTGCACTAAGCATCATCTTTATGTAAAGATAACAAACAAGGGTTATCATCCAATGTGAAATGTTGTGTATAACCCTAAACAAATATGCTACACGGCTGTATTACATCTTTTATTACGCCCTGGGGAATTTGAATCGTACCATTCAAAGTCCAACCTACCCCTGTGAAGGGGTATTCGGTTCCTTACAAGATCTAGGAGTGCCAATATCCTAAGATCTCTTCCCCTCAGTCAGTATGAGTAAAAAGTCAGTGACATATCAGTGAAAGATGCCACCACAACAACATATAGTCAAGCTAGTAACCACTAGTCGGCCCTTGGTACAGGTCACCACACTAGAAACCAGGGTATTCAAACCCAATCACTGAGGAATAATCGCAGTTGTCCTCTAATCACATCATGTTATAATCACCGAGACACGATCACAACCATTCTCAATCACATCAGATGCATGACCATAGCCAACCTCCACAATATGCATTGTGGATGACAAGGATATATCCTCAACCTGCCACCCCACATAACAGTATGTGCTCTGAATTTCCCTTAGGAATACTCGTTTCACCATCCAACAAGTTCTGACACTGAAGATAGTTCTACGACACAAGGCACTACATGATTAGAGTTGTACTTGATTAGTTATGCCAATTGGGTGAATTAAGGTTGCATCAAACAAGTGGACATACAAACCCTAATTCACTACTAATTAGCATATAAATATCAAAACTTTGAAAATATATAAAATGTGTGAAACATAATTTCTCATCTCATCATCACATGGTACTATTCACTTGCCACTCTTGAGACCACACTAGTCATCATACTATCACAAGATATAAATCCTTTTCACAATATCACAGGGTATCAACCCTTATCAACATAAGAGGATTACTACTCATTCAGGGCTCAACCATGCCCAAAGGTCATTAAGACCATCATACTATCACAGGATATAAATCCTTTTCACAATATCATAGGGTATCAACCCTTATCAACACAAGAGGATTATACCTCATTTAGGGCTCAACCATGCCCAAAGGTCATTAAGACCATCATATTACTCCCTTCAAGATCATCATTATCTTTGCATGCCTTATAACAAGGCTCAACAACATCACTTACATATAATACACTAGATCAACACAATATTGTATTAATGAGCTAGGAGATACTCATAAAAAATCATAGAAGGGTTATATTAGTGTTAAGAATATTCCTTTATTACATAAACATGCAAGGAATCTAGATATGATTAACCCTCATCAAATTCATAATACACATGTTTAGCATAAGAAAGTATCAACCATGTGACTATGATAATCACCAATTAACATATTAAGGTTATGATCATATTAAGGAGGTTATTCCACAATCATTCCATCATATAAGAATGTTAAACATGAATACTCATCTTTATCTATTTGCATTAGAGTTAGGTACAATATGATAAATTATATCAATGTTACTAATAAACACTTATACCCAAACCCTAACTCACGACATCCCCATTGGATCATGGATGCATAAGGTGAAGCATCACCATTACATTCCATACTATTCTCAAGTATGAACCCACACATAAATCAAGGTGTAACCATCGTGTTATAGCTTACTAGGGTTTCAACAATAGTAATAGAGTACTCCATGATTGTATTAGTCATTCGAGGACTATTCATACCCAATTACCATCATTTAGTTATATTAAAGCTAGGTATAACAAGCTATACCCCATTAGGGTTACATATCAACACAATATGATTATCATCCCTTCTATTCATATGAGTGAATAGGTAATACTACCTTATTAAGGATAACCCTCCATTTGTTCCATCATATTTCAACCCATATCACCATACCACTATGTCACCCAGAACCATTGAATGTTTAAAAGGTAAGATCATTGGTTGTTTACATAAGCAAACACCTTGGATGAACCACCTATGAAGTACTTGAGTTTTTCTCTAGAAAGAGTCACCATTTAACCCTAGACATCCCTTGATCAACAACACAAAAAGTTCCATTGAGTGTAGCGTAAAACCCACAATCAACTGTTCATTTAAAACAAGCCATCCATTGTCAACAAGTAAGCTCCTTAAGTTGATCATATAAAGGAAACCATATAAATCACATTATTAGAACCAACATATTACATTAGACATCATTCCACTTTCTTGGAGGAATAAACATTGTAACTTGACCATTGGGTCAAGTTCATATGTTAAAACCATCAATTACAGTATAGGTCCGACCATTGCATCAGGTGACCCAAGAAACCATTGGTCTAAGGCTTAATTGATGCTACAAATACAATTCTTAACTCACCATAGGTTGTAGAGACCTGGTCCACCATCATTAGTGACCATTAAGTCACCATAGGTTGTTAGATCAACACTATATTCATTAATTAGCATCAAATATTAAGCTAATGCCATCATTGATTGATAACATCAGTAGGGTACTTAATGGTTGATAATTAAACTTCTAATTGATCGAAAACCTGACCTAAGGGGGTGACCATAGGTGGTCACCATCATCTCACACCTTTGATCTCAACCATCAGTTATCATGAAGACAACACCATAGGGTTGTTGCAATGGTGCCATCATCGGGTCATGGGTTTATAGAAGAAATCAGCTTTAAACCCTAAAATTGACCATTGGTTGATAGGTGTTTAGCACCATAGGATGTCAAACCAACCTGATCCAAGTCATATTATACCTTAGGAAGAATGTACACATGATCACAGTCACATCTAGAACTAAAATCAGAACAGGGAACATTATAAAAATTAAAATCCAAGTCAAGCATAGCTTTTTAGTGCATGAATCATCATTTTCAAGCAAGAACATGAGCTAGAAAGCTTATGGTAAGCAATAAACGTGAAGCAAGGTATAAAACTTGCCTCTAATGAGAATATGAAACCCCATACAGAATAAAAATTGAGCATGTAGGGTATAAAATCCAAGCATAATCTATGAACTCGTTCGTAGCACCTTTCTTCATCAAATGAGCAAACCCTAAGCATAAGGAGCAAGAAAGGTAGGGTTATAGAGATTTAGAGAAATTTCTACCATGGAACACCAAGGTTCAGACCTGTAGAAAGCTAAGAGTAAGGATAAAAAAGAAATAAACGGAGGAAATAATGGGATTATTACTCTTTTAGGTCATGATCACTAGAAGAAAGCTTTTTCAACCCTAAAAGGAAGTCAATTGCAACCCTAGATTCTTTTTCCAAGAAGGTCCCCTCTTTCTTCTTCCTTGGGCAGGAATTTCGTAGAATAACAGAGGGAGGACGAGGTTTGTAGAAGGAGGGAAGTGGTGGAGAGAAAATGGCTCATTTTGGTGCTTAGGGATAAGTATATGAAACTTTAAGATAAAGAAAAAAAAAGGTTGAAGTTCTAGTATCTTTCCAAGTGTCCATGTCCGTAAACCATTAAGAATATACAAGAACACACACAAGTGGCTCTCCCACCATCCATATATACATGCCTTTCCCTCGTTTCTTGAATTTCCAAGCAAAAAAAATAACTCATTAGTTGATAGCTACTAAAGGTAGCTCATCCATGAAGGGGTAAACCCTAAAATACCCTTGGAGAAAACACCTTCAAACTAAAGTTTAAATAGGAGACCCATGGATCAAAAAGCTCAATAATAATGAGAGAATATCCAAGGAACATAATGCAAGTGATAAATTTCAAAGAAAACCTCTCAATTGGGTAAATTGTAGAAAAGTCCAAAATGTGCATAACTTGCTCAAACAGTGTCCAAATTGGACCAAATTTGAAACATAAACTTGAATTATGATTTCAAAGAATATCACAAGGTTATATTAGGTTTATAAGAATTCAATTATGATAATTAATCTTGTTTAACTCATTAATAAAGTTTAGGGGCCTTACAAATATGTTTTTCAATTTCACAATATTATATTAACACTTCAAATATGATATTAACAGCACATAATTCCATATATTTGTTTTCCTTTATATAGGTTCTTGTCACCAATCAATATAATTTAATGGTACAATATTAGATCTAGAAACGGTTCTAAAAAAATAAGATATGCTATTCTGATGTGGCCCAATTGGATCTCCATTCTCATCATTGTGACATATAGATTTTTATCACTTATCTTACTCCATTACCAGATACACTGAGAATAGCCCCATGTTGTTTTATCCGCATCCCTCCTAAACATGACACTATTATGATGAAATAATTTACAAGTCTATATATATATATATATATATATATATAACAAGTCATGAAGATATAACATGATTAAAAGGTTTTTTTTCCTTATCCCTCCTCAGGATCAACATTTGGAGAATATTCATTAGAACATTGATCTTTATCCAATTTCCATCATTTACATTATCAATTCCAACCTCTTGATTGCTACTTGATCTAACATGCACTCTTTGACGACTTATTTTGTATAATTTTTTAAAATGATAACTTTCCCTATTATAATTTGATATTGACACCATATGACTTTTACCAATGGTACCAAAACTTTATTACTAACACATAAATATTATTTTCTTTTGTAAGGTTAATATAAGAACTTCTATTTATATTTACAGCTGACACTTTCACAGTTTTACTATTTTTTGTATCCTACTTTTGGAATTGAACACCTCCAATCAACATTATAAAATCAATATATGCTCCCTTTTGACATTTGGAAATTCATGCAAATAATATGATGACGTGAGTGGTTATAAAAATATATTATAAGATACAATAAGTTGTGATTGTACCTATCATAATCCCATAAGTTACTCCTTTATTATAGACAACATCAGTAAGTGAAGACAACAACTAACTACATCTTTTTCATTATCCTAAAAAGAGAACTAATATAATTTTTTTAATTATGAATTAAAAACATGACATATATTCTAAATTTATGGTCCTCAAACCATCATAAAAATGTCAATAATATTCATGTTATTTTATTGTAGCCAACATTCAATAAGCCAACAAACAAAACATATTAGCTCAAGAGAAAATAGTTTTCCAATGAATATACAATCAATATAAGTGTACATACGGTGTTTTATAAATGAAATGATGACACGAGTGATTCCAACATTGAACCATCTAACAAAGAAGGGAAAGTTACATATGATCAATGTTGATCATCATGACCCCCATCATAGAAGGTCACGCACACCATGTATTCTCTGGACAAATCAAATACATCACTTAATATATCTTCCCAATCACTTTCTATATAATATTCATATAAGCATGTTCCATCTATGAAAAATTCATGAAGCTTCTCCTCCATGTCACAATATCACATGGCATATTTGCAGACAATGTTGCAGTCATTCTGATTGATGTCTGTCATATAGAACACTTGTTGTGCTTGGGAGGCCAGTGCAAGCAAGCAATCAGTTAAACCAATATAGTTTAACTTGACAATGTGAAGTCATTTTCTTATTTCATAATTTCTCTATTTGCATTGACCCTATCTCATTCAAGCAATAAAACTTTCAATTTCTCATAATAATTGATCTCAAAACCTTTCTGAAGACTCATAGTAGGGAACTTACCCGTTACACAGTGTTTTCCATGGAGATGGAAACCATATTTGTTTGAGTTCTCACCGTGATCCCACTATTTTGAGTTTTCCTGTTGAATTCTCACTACTTCGTGTGAAATCATGAATATTTGTTAAATATCCCACTTATTGCATTGTCATTTATCGTGGCATCTTGAACTAAAAGGTTTGGTGACTCATTTTTTGATTTATCCTTCTCCTCAGTCTAAAGTTATTATGAAAATTCAAATATTTTCATGATGTTTTTATCATGCTAATGGAAATAACTTATTTAAACTTACATGCTCCTTTAACCATTCAGTAAAAGTGTTCATATGAATATTTTTTATTTTCCATTATGTCATAGTGGATTGATTTTATTCATGTAAAGAATGGGATCCCGATGAAGAAATACATAACACCTACACATTGACCTAAAGATGAAATTATATATTTATTAATAAATAAATAATAAATTTACTTCACAAATAGATAAATTGCATCATAATTGGGTAAAATATATTGATGAATAGTTTTTAGCATTGTACTATCAAGCATAATAGGAGTCATCTTTCTTAAAGGATGCCTTTCATGAGATAATATAGACCAATCATCATCATCATCCATAGTGTCATTTTTCACATCATTTCAAGACAATTTAGTTAACGTTTTCTCAATCCCTGAGAAATATCTCGAACATAATGTTAAGCATTGGTCTACTAAGTCACCTTCTCCCATAGAAGGTTTTGGAGATGCTTTATTCCATACAACTATTTCAAATTTTTTTAGTGTATACAAAATAAAATAAATGTTGTGTAAGATCATCACATATCATCTCATGCAAGTTATCATCAAATCAACATTTGAAAACATTACCACTCCATTAGGTACAACCAATGATAGAATATCAACTCCTCTATATTTTCTTCTTGTAGAAGATGAATGACCACATGATCCATCATGTCAAAGAATGATGGTCATAGAATCTTCTCCAAGTTATAAAGACTGCAATTCTAGATTCTAGCTTCCCAAATTATTTGGATTTATGACTTTAGAGCATGTCTTTAAAGAACATATACATCTCAATTACACCATATATGTAGTTTTGTTGGGAAAAACTACATGTAAAGTCAATGGGAGAAACGATCGCATGAATACATGATAATCATGAATCTTCAATGGCATCCACTTTCATTCTTTGATTCATGCATTTTGAGCTATATTATAAGAATTCCCATCAAGAACTCGTACAGACTTCATCAACTTAAAGAATAATTCTTTTTCCTCCTTCAAACTAAATTTTGAAGGTGGGATCATATTTTTATTTACATTCATGATAATGTGAAGTTGATGTCATACGGCCATCTTTTCAAAATCATATTGAGAATTTTGATTCCTATGAATTCTCCATTTCCAACAGTATCTGAATCAATCTTTCACGTACATACTTTTCAATGTACATTGTGTCAAAATTATGACAGATAAGTTTATGCTTCCAGTACGACAACTCCAAAATATGCTTTGCTTTCTCCAAATATATGGCAAATTATCAAGATCTCTAATTTGATCTAAAACTTTATTTTAAGACAACATATTAGGATCAGTTCTTAATTTTTATTTTCCATCAAATAATGAAAGTTCTCTAGGAATTTATGATCCATCGGAAGGAACCTTATCTGGCTTATAAAATATATTTTCTTACTATAAGGTAGTCTGAGACATCACATGTCTTTGTTGCAAAAGGGGCATGCATGATACTTTATAGTTTTCCAACTAGATACATAACCATATGTAATGATATCACATATCATGCACAGTAAGGAAACATGCAAATTAAATGCCTCTTTACAATCTGAATCATAGGTACCAACACTAGCTTCTCATAGTTCTTTCAACTCTTCAATCAATGGTTGCAGGTAGAATTCATCTTTATTACTAATTGAGTTGATCCAGGAATAACCATGGAAAGGATAAGATTAGGGGACTTCATGCATACCCACAGTGGCAAGTTGTACAAAATCAATATAATAGACCAAATTCTATATGATATACTCACAACGCCAAAAGGATTAAATCCGTGTGAAGTTAATCCAAGATGAACATTAAGAGAATTGGAAACAAATTTAGCATGCATATTATCAAATGTATTACATATTGGATAGTATATTGGATGTATGAGAACTCCATTCTTGGTACGAATTTCATTGTTTCATTGCATTAGGGATGACACTTTCAACAACATACACAATATCTTTAGCCTTGCAGTCAAGGAAAAGTAAGGAACTCCTTTCTTCTTCATGCAAATAGCTAGTGTACGTGCTTCATCATTTTCTATTTCTTTTTTCAAGAAGTACCACATTTTTGGCATGAATTTTTATCTACAAAATTCTTATGATTAAAAATTTTGTCATTTATGCAAGTGTCAATTTTTTTCATAGTCAAGTCCAAGGTCCCTGATTATTTTGTAAATTCATAATAAGAAGCATGCGACATCTCACCCTTTGGAAGCAATTTCATCAAACCAAGGAGCTCAACAAATGATTTATTACTTCAATTATCACTACACATCATGTGAAACAACCTCACAATGATGTACAACTTCTAGTACTTCTTACTTCTAGGGTACAATTCTCTTACAACAATCTCTAACAATTTGTAAAATTTCTCATATTCTACATCATCAACATATACAAACCCATGGTCATTGTTGTCCATATTCTCTCCATCATGTTACATGCCATACACATCAATCCACATGTCTATCATGTCATTTTTCAAAGTATCACTTTGCATAGATGAATCATCTATGATAGCAAATGATCGCTCACCATGAAAAATCCAGTTAGTGTCACTGCTCAAAAAACCATTCCAGAACAAATGCACAATTGGCCCTTTATAATTATGTATGTGCACATTAAGCACTTCTTTACAAGGACATAATATAGTCCCATCTATGGTAATTTACAAATGCATAATTTATAAATTTAACTACCCCAAATAAGTACTCTATGCTTGTTCAATGATCCTAATTGATCCAATTTTTATATATCATGACTACCTATTACAATCAAGCACAACAATAAATTCAATATATAAAATATTTGAAAATTATTTGATAACTAAATTTCAATATTATATACTTATAATAACAACACATAACTTCATTTCAATGAAAACAATGTTAAATTAACAATAGATATTTGTCTTCGATTCACATATTAAAATTTCATAAAAATAACTTTAAGTTTATTTATTAAAAAATAAATATTAAAATTTTCTCAATCCATTTCTATGCCAATATCCCAAACTAGTTGGTGTCATATATCTTCAAAAATAGATATATCCCAAGTCCATAACTAAAGATTGACATATTTAATTGATGTCATTACACACAATTTCAGTATCCTATATTTTTTTAGATTCAATCTCATGTCCTTAATGAAAATAAAGACTTGATTTTCACCTTTATGAATAAAATAAACAATATATATCTAATTTAAAAGTTCTACATGTATAAGATTGTAATAGAAAACCATGTTTTCTACCCCAGTCATGAGAAACTCATGTCTACACTTTTTCTCATAAAAGTCATCAATATGGGTCTCTCAAGGTTATGCAATTAATGACATAGAAAATATTATTGGAATTTAGAAGTAATTGTGGCTATCGAGACTTAGTGGTTTGATTATCCCAATTAAAGTATTAGTCAGACCACCCATCTTGTCTTCAACTAATTCCTAGCATTGTTTTAGAAATATGGTAGTAGGATTAGAGTGAACTCTAATGGACTTTACCTAACATCTCAAAGAGATGGGTCAAAATAATCTTTACATTCAATCTTTAAGTATAGAATCAACAATTGTTCAACCATGAAATAACAAATAAATATGACGATTCATATCAAATTAACAACAGTACTAACCAACTATTCCATCATTCTTAAAAAGAGATGAATATTTCCATTAGTAGTGGCACTCACAACAGAATTCACTAAAACCATAAAAAATGCTAATGCTCTATGTACCTTTACTAAGTTAATTAACATGAAAACATTGATTCAAAAAGACTTTATAATCTTAGGTTCATGTGTTCATCATGCTAATATTAAGAAATCAAATATGATAATGGTTGTATGCTCCAACACTTACAATATACTAGAAAAATATCATTTTTTGTAGGATATAGTAGTAATTATATCTACTCTTTTTTACTAAAAATGTCATTCAATGTGCTAACTCGATTTTGTCATCATAAAGTAATGTTTGCAACTAGCCATAGAGATGTTAAGCTATAATACCACCTAATAAGCAAATTTAATAGTAGATGGGAATATTCCTTCATTTATATTGCATCAAAGCTTCAAATATTTTACCATCCCACGATGTATAAGGTTCAATGACACAAGAACCTAGAAAGTTTATGTACTCATGATCAATGAGAACCACCACTCTCTAATAATGTTTTCCATCTGAAGTCTGTGTCAAGGAAAATGGATAGATTGACTAGTGGCATCCAAGACAAATAAACTTTTGAATGTTGCCTCAGTATTTCTTGATCTATGGGATGTGCATAGACATGGAATAATAAAGAAACATATGTGAATGATATAGATACTACACCTAAAGGTGATAACATTTTTGAAGGTAATATCATCACATCAAAGGTATGCAAGTGGATGATAATCCTCATACACCTAACCATAATGATATTACACATCAAAGCAAGAGAAGCCTTGAAACTTAAAAAGGAACATCAAGGAAAAAAATGTCAACGTGAAGCCTACCCCTTATAATATTAAGAAATGAGGACATAAAGGATAACAAAAAGAAGGTGCTAGTAGACAATTATACTTGGGAGTTCATGAGATAATTAATACATAGTCTATATTTTCTATTCATAATTCCACCAATACATATATTCTCTATATTGTCTATTCATACATTCCACCAATAAACTAAGAAACATGAATCATGATAAAACTATACAATTGTACTTGAGAGGTCAGGATCTAAACAATCAAAAATTATATACAACAATATATGTCCAGTTAGAGTATAATGTAAATTTAAAGATACTTGACAACTACTGAAAGTGGTTGACTAGAACCCACTTTTGGTGATTAATGGCACAAACATGAGTCAAATTTGTAGATTACAATTTTGAAGGAGTTCTAGGATACGAACCAAACACCAACATTTTAGAACAATGAGGAGATGATGATTAGTGAGTGTAGAGTAGGATCACAGTTTACTAGGAAAACAAATGGATTCATGGAGGAGGGGAGCAAATGCTTGACACCTAGAGGAGGACATGTAGTGTCATGAGAACAACTAACACTTTGGGAACCAAGCATCATGTAGGTGACAATAGGAAACTGGTCGAACGTATATGGTGTGTTGGAGCAAAACGATCAGGGAAAGTTGGATAGTAGGACGTATGACACCCTGTAGGTCATCTTTGGTGGCTACTTCCTGTGTGGAGGTGAGGAGGACCAACAACATTGAATCTGGCTAGGTCTGTGGTGGACACAATTAGTCGGGAAGATCACAAGGTAGCTGGACTGGGAGACTAGGCATGGAGCATATTGCTCTGCATGGGGGGAAGTACGCTGCTGTTGAAAAGTCAGTGGAATCGTTTCCTCTAATTTACCCATCTACTTGATTGCCTTATTTTTATTTACAATTAAGGAGACTAAATTTATGCTATCTGTAACTTATAGAGCTAAGTACATTTATTTTGGTTACATAAATATATGTGTAAGTAAAAATAGTTCTTACTACACATAAAATCAATCTAACTAAAATAAATGTAGCTAAAGCATCTTTTTTGTAGTTGTGTGTAAGTAAAAATAGTTCTTTCTACACATAAAATCAATCTAACTAAAATAAATGTAGTTAAAGCATATTTTTTGCAGTGGTACTTACATGGATATAAAATTTTAGGGGGTAATTGATGTGTTTAGAGGAACAAGATATAAGATTATATACATTATTTATGTGATGCATTGTGTTTTTAGGATGTTTGAACAAATCAATCCAAGAGAAGACTAGAGTCTTGAAAATGTTAGGATCCAAATGTGTGGAGGATATTCAATGATGCAAATTTGACCTTTGTAGAAATGTGAAACCTTTCCAACACATCAATCTTGGTGCTAATACAAAGTGGTTTCCAAATTTATAATATTACAAATTGAGCATGCAATTAGAATGGTCAATGGAAACATCAAACTGTTTCACCCCAACAAGAACATCAAGTAGTTATACAATAGAGATATCTTTAGATCTATGGATTGCAAACTCCACGGTCACCATACACACATCAAGGGGATAAACTAGAGTAATAGGTATTCTCATGGGAATTCCCCTTCTATACATTTTTCTTACATGATAGCAGGGAAGCCCGAGGGGATTAACTAGAGTACTAGGTATTCTCATGGGAATTCCCCTTGTGTAAATTTTCCTAATATGATAGAAGGGAATCACCCCATTCTATAAATAGGATAAAGTAAAAGTGTACAGACGCAAGACAAATTCTAATAGGCCAAGACACAATTGTGCCTATATTAAAAATAGACCAGGCAGTTTAATTAACTAATTAAATAGACTCTCTAATACTCCCCCTCAAGTTGGAGCTTGGGATAATCCCAAGTCAACTTATAAACATAAAGACAAACTAAATCAAAATTAAAAAAAGATAAACCAATACCATACAAATATGTTTCTCCCCCTCAATGTTACAATAAATCATTCAAATACCACCCCTTAAATTGATAATATGAAAATTAGGTATGAAAGTGGATAGTTAGAGCTTCTTGATCAGTGTGAAGTGGTAGTTGGAGTAGAAGTAAAAACAACATGTTGGCATCAAGGTCTTCATCTTAGTTACTAAAATCATGAAGTAGACCATAGAGTGTTGGAACACAAGACTAGAGAGTACTAGTATACAAGAAGCAATAGTCAACATGCATACTCAGCTTGAACAAGAAAAGAGTCAACATGCATAAGGCACATACAAGCCAGAGAGTGTTGTCTCACAACATCAGAAAATTGATGTCGTAACCGGATAAAAGACCAATGTGCAAAGTAGCAAGCAACAAAAGACTATAAGATGAGCAACAGTAGTAATAAAGCATGAAGCTCCATCATATACATGTAAGTCACCAAAGGTACTATCACCATATCATGATATAATTTCAATCATAATAGTAGACATAACAGTCCACACAGTGTTGCATCATAGTCCCTAGAGAGTACTTGGACCATAGTAACAATAGTAGTAGACAAGTACAAGGCACATACAAAGAGTCAACTTGTAAACAAAGTATGGAGAAGTGATAATGCAAAAGCACAAATTTGTAAGTAAAATTTACTAATCATAGCGCAAGTAGCAAGAATGATGTCACCAGATAGGAAAATAGTTAATAGATAATATAAATGAAGTAGAAAACTTCATAACATCAACAATCAGTCAACAAATAGCAAATTGAAGTAGATAACTGCATAGTAATAATAATCAGTCAACATATAGTATAAGTGAAGTAGATAAATTCATAGTAATAGTCAATGATGAATAATAAGTTTCCCAATCTCTTCATAAGGTAAAGATATCAATAGTATCAATAGAAGGATCTACATAACAGCAACATCACATAGTGGCAACAAAAGTAGCATGAAGATTAATAGAGCAATAGAACTAAAATCCTTTTATTCTCTCCTCCATCCCACTCTTCTCTATAGTCATCATCCTCTATTATCTTCCTCACATCAACCATGAGAAGAGTGAAGAGAGTGGTTGAGGTGGAAAGTCAAAAATAATGGTAGAGGAAAGGGCTATATAGGAAAGTAAGTGGAGGAGGTAACCGACAACCCGAGTCAATGTGCAACATGATCTAAAAAATAATAAGACCATATTGTCATTAGATACAACAAATAAAAATAGGTAGTGTTTCCAAATATAATGGATGATGATAGTTTCCCTGTGGCACATTAAAGTACCAAAGTTGGTACTTCCTCTCTCGCTCTAAATTCTTGTCGAGATTGTATAGAAGGAAGAGGACTTTGATTTCTCCTTTCTATGTCACTTATGGAATGGTTAGAAATCATTGATAAAAAATGAGTTTGGGAATTGAAGTGGTCTATACTTCCATCAATGCTCACGCTTATGAACAAGGATGAGTTAGATCTACGGATGGCCCCTTGAAAGTGATGACACATAGCCGACAATAATAATTGGATCGTAGATGCAAATCAGTGATAGGGAGACGATCCCAATACTTAGATGTCATAATATGTTTTTGTTTTCAGGTAGATTAGGGGGTAAATAGATGAAAGATCAATGCGGATCAGGTACATGAATGACCGATATGACCAGGGCAAAAAACAACATTGTGTATTATATATGTTATCCAAAGATCGAATCTTTTTGTTGAGAATGATTTCAATCTTTTAGTTAGAGGTGGGAGGCGAGGGGGATGCACGGAACCTATGACTTGATAGATAGGATTCAGGGTAGGGAGATAAATATAGATGATGGCTGATAAGGTGAGTGTTGGTGAAAAGATTAGATTTTTATGAAAGAAGAAGAAGAAGCAAATCAACTATGTTGATCAGGATGATGTCAGATAGACAACTAAGCAATGAAAAAAAGACGGGAACTCATAGGCTAAGGCTCTTTTTTTCTCCCTAAGTTAGGAGCGATGCTCTGTAAACATGTGGTAAAATGATATGATGAATTTTTTTCCTTGTGTAGGTTTTTCTTATATGGTAGAAGAGCAACCCTCCCTTTCTTATAAATATGATAAAGAGGATGTGTATAGACTCACAACAAATCCTAATGGGCCAAGTCAAAACAAAACCCATATTATAAATGCACCCAACAACTTAATTAATCAATAAAATAAAATCTATAATATTTCACAATGACAACTTCAACGTTAAGGGCTTGCATCAAATTGATTGAAGAGACGACATTGTCAACTATTCAGTCTGTAGCCTTTGAGATGTCCATTTGTGTAAGATTGGTCATGCATGCTTATTGGTATCAATGAAATCAAAGTTTGTGTTTTTATAACGTTGGGATCTAATATCATTAATTTAAAGAATCCATGGTAACAAGTGTCTCAAGATAAGTTGAAAAACTACTACCGACCCTAGGACTAAGGCATTCACCATTAATAGCCAGTTGTGCTAGTTTGTGAGAAGCCTGATTAATAGACCTACGGATATGAGAGAAAGAAATAAACTAAAAATAAAAAATAGTAGCTATATCACTAGCTAATAGACCCATGAGGTCTCGAAGGCTACCTACATTCAGGACAACAATAATAAGCTCCTGAAAATAAGACTCCACTACAACATTTAAGAGTTGTGAAAATGCACATAACTCATCTGTCTGCAACATTGCTTCTGCCTCAACCATCACTAGAGAGGAGAAACTCCGTCATCTGCCTGAGGCCGCCACCATCATCCTATCATCCTCATTCCTCACCACCATTCTCCACACCATTCATGCACCCTATCTGATTGTAGCATCACAATTAGATTTAAGGGCCCCTCATTGAGGAGATTGACATCTCATCTGGGTCGCCTCTACTAAAAAGTTACATCCTGAAGTGTACAGTCTGTTGGCCCTGAAGAAATAAATTATGAAGGCTCTACAAATCCATACTTTAACACTCAGATCTGTGATGTTATTGTTAAAAACAATGTTGTTCCGATGGGACCAAATTCCCCACATTAAGGAGAGAGCGTCAACTTGCTTTTCTAAATTTAGTTTATCCATGAGGAGAAGTAGAGTTTCACTAGGTTTCAAAGTATCAACACCTTGTATAATTTCCTTTGTTGGATTGCCATCCCATACCTTCCTCGAGTGTGTAAGCAAGAAGAAAGTATGTATAACAATTTCCTTCTCATCCTGGTTGATAGGACAGTGGTCATCTATGTTGCAATGCCTATCTAGGAGTCTATCCATAGTGGCCAAACCCCTTATGAAAAACCTCCATAGAAAGTGAGTGAGTTTTGGAGGCCAACTCACTCTCCACACTCAAGTCCAAATTTTATTGTTTGCTCCTATTCTCATCATAGTATAGGCCTCCATGCCTAACATCCCAAGTCAATACACAGACCTTGAGGAGAAGTTTCCCCTAGGATCTGGCCACCAAAAAGGGCAGTCACTCATATTTTGGCAGATGATCTGTGTGCTTAGAATGTTATGCAAACCTTCATTGGGAAAAGGAAAGCTAACCTGGCCTCATGCTAGGACCTTTTCGATAACTCAAAAAGTTCTTTTACCCACATCAGCGTTCCTCCTCCCCTTCCTATAAGAAAGGGTCTAGATTTTTTTTCTGCCCAAAACCCAACTATCTTTCCAGATATTAATATTTTCTCATGATCCCACTCTCCATTTTAGTCCTTCTAGTAGGACTGATTTTGCACCCAGAAACTCCTCCATGTAAAACTCAGATTGTAACCCCTTGTAGATTCCAGGACTGATGATCTTGGGAAATATTTGATCGTAAGCACTTGGCTTTCAAGTGAATCTTGATTAACTAGTAGCCTCCACAATTGTTTATCTAGGAGTGCTTGATTGAAGGTGTGCATATATCTGAACCCCAGTCCCCCTGCCTTCTTAGGTTTGTAAAGGTTGGCCCAATGTTGTTAAGAAATTTCCCTTTCAGAGCCTTTTGCTCCCAAACAAAACCTCACAATGCAGCTATGTATATCCTCAAGAAAACTGACTAGAAACTAAAAGATGTTCATAACATAAGTAGGAATTTCGTGAGCCACTGCTTTAATCAGGACCTCCTTCCCTGACTTGGATAAAAATTTCTCTTTCCAGCCTATAATTTCTTCCATATTCTATCTTTGATATAGCTAAACACTTGTTTCTTGGACTGGCCTATAGATGTCGAAAGTCTCAAATATTTTGCATGTTTGTCTACCTCCTTGACTTTTAAAATCTCCTTCATTTCCTACCTCCTCTCTTGACTTACTTCTTTGCTAAAGGCAACCTCCATCTTAGATAAATTCATCTTTTGTCCTCATGATTGTTCGTACTAACTTTAAATTAGCTACATTCAAACATTCTTCTCGAGTAGCCTTTCTAAAAAGAATAGTATCGTCTATAAAGAATAGATGGGAGATACAAGGTGTCAACCTAAAAACTTTGATAACATGGCTATTTCTTTGTGATACCGAAAAATTTATAAGAGTGGAAAAAGCTTAAGCGTATAAAATAAAAAGATAAGGAGAAATAGGGTCACCCTATCACAATCCTCGGGTAGGCTAGATCTTCTTTGACCTATCTCCATTGATGGCGAACTTGTGATAGACAGTAGAAATACACTCCATAGTTTCCCCCCTCCACTTCTCTCCACACCCCATCTTCTTCATAACACAATCCAAGAAATTCCATTATACTTTGTCATAAGCTTTAGACATATCTAGCTTTAGTGCTATACTCCCTTTTTTATTATTTCTTTCACATTTCATTTTGTGAAAGACCTCATATAGGATCAATGCATGGTCAGTTTTCATCCTCCCTGGAATAAATAGTGTAAGTAGTGGGACCTAGAGGAAATCCACTTCCTACTAAAATTTGAAGAATAAAAAATCCACTCTAAACACACTCAAAAGGTATGTCGGAATAGGTGCAATTATAATTTTCAAATCTTAATAATGGTATTCAAAACAACCAAACTGTAGTAGCGGAATAAAAGTAATGATTATATTCAATTTTATTGAAGATTACAAAAGTACATCAATCTCCCATTAATGGTTTACATGAAGGATATCAGAAAAGGATATAAGATAGAGGGAAGTCTAAACTACTTCAAATCTTATCTCTAAATAAACATCTCCAAGAGCTAGGTCCATGTCAAAAGATTTTCTCTCCTTGGTCTTATTCAACACCTTGTCCAAAACCTGGGTGGTTGGGGATCACCTAGCAAAAGAGGGAAACAAGGTATGTGTCAAAAGTAAACAAGGACAAAAGATAAAGAAATAACATGGAAACAAAGGCTATGATTTCATAATAAGATGAAGTAAGCAAGAGTATGAGGCATAATAGAAAAGATACTTGCGATGATAAGAAAATGGTAAAAGATTTGCATGCATGATTAATATTGACTACCTTAACTAAGAAGGGTTGATGCACCTACCAAACCTCAACCAAATAGGTGAGGGAGAGTAACACATTCCAATCGCCTAAAAATATTTTATAATGGGGAGAGTAACACATTCCCCTGGGAAAAATATCACATACCCTATCTAT